>OY740768.1:57980503-58580503 GCA_963513935.1 Aphrophora alni
GTCAGTGTATTGACTTGGAGTTATGCAACCGTCTAAAGCTCCTCAGGGAGCTATTATTATCACAGATTTACAATTTAAATCAATACAATGAAAGGAAAACTTTATAATAATACATCACAATATCCTGTAAAACAATAGAAGTAATCAGTGCGCTAAATTATCACTTAATCTCACATAGAAATAGTAATACTGTATTAATATTTGTTTTAAACTGAAAGGCAAGTACAAAAATTCTTTCGGCTGGAGTACTTGATTATGTTACACTTGCACAACGTGTTTACATTAAACTGACTTATACAAGGTTTGGAACAGTAGAGAGGACCAACAAAATAGCATGCGCAGACAAGGTAAAAGTCAAATCCGAAGAGACTTGATAGCTCATTAAATGTAGCGAAGTATTAGCATAATGTTATATACACGTTTATAAAATATGTAGACGACTTTCATTATTTCGAAATATAATTTCCCAACTATTCGTTTCGCACCTAAAACCAAATCCAAAATAAATAGTAGGCTCGCCGAACGACCGAAAGTATCCAATACTGGTTTACACTGTTACACCGAGTCAGTAAACGTATATATGGATAAGTTTCATAAGTTTTAAGATTGAAAATTTATTTTAATGTAAAAATGGCGACCATTTAAACAGTTTTTTGTTCATATCTCGTGTGTTATCCAACTTAAGTAGATAAAAATTTGCAGTTTTCAATTTATTCTACATGCAATGGAACCAACCCCCACCTCTTTACTAAAACAAATTGTGAAATAGTTGGCAAAAATGTAATTTCAAACCATGACATAAATATAAAATTCGATATTCGTAAAGTTTGTTTGTGAGATCCGACAGGGTCGAATTACCGTAGAGTGGAAGATGTACAGCTTGAAGTCTGTGTGAACCTCAACATCAAGAAAGTAGTGATAAACACAAGTTACAGAAAACGTCTAATAAATAACCTGGTTAAACAAACTTGCCCTACTAGATAAGACCCTTTGATCTACCAATACAATTTAATATTTCCTACAAGATCTAGGAAACCAACTACTGTATTAAACATTACATTTAGAAATCTCTAGTTGCACTATTTAGTTGATCTGTTTATATTACACTGTATGATAGGGCCAGTTAAATATCATAATGGCTCCTAACAACTTTAAAAAAAGAAACATAAAAAAATATTATCTATTTATTTATTGTACTATTTGTATGTGAGTATTTTTTTTATTTTATTAATTTTTTTTTTTGTATACTATGATAAAAAAAGAAAGAAGAATGACATGTTTTGCTATGCCATTATCAAATCAAAATGATAAAACCTGCATAATAATAACTATTCCCTGGAGTTCAGTGGTTGCACGGAATACTCTCCTTAATATGGCAAGTGATAACACAATGTGTAAAAGTAATTAATTTAACACATTATCATAATGTTATTAATAATTAAGTTAAGCTACACAAAAATCAACGGCTAACAAAATACTAAAAACTGACCATTTAAAAGTATTTATCGACATCCAAAAATTTCTCTTTTCAAAATTACCCAACCACCTCCAGAGTGTTGATTCCCCAATTTTTTAAAATTTTACTTTCAGGAATTATTGTTAGCTCGAAATATAGTATACAGTAATTGCAAAACAAATCATCTCCTTTTTGGACACATTTAAATATTTTGACCTAAGGGATCTGAAAAAGTAGTTTTATCGATATACCAACCAGTTGTTTCTGTCGTCTGTATAAATTAAATTACGACATATTTCAAATATGGTATGGTGGACACATTTTCAACAATACAAAAGCTCACTGAAATCATTAAAAATGAATGTAGCAACGCTTGTGGAAAGCTCTATGAAAGAAACACAAATGACCACAACACAGTATATCAACAAGACATTTCAATGACGTAATCATCTGCAGTCCTTTATAGATAGACTGTGCACTGCGCAGTGCTTCGGTGAGCATTTGTTAAAAGACAATACTGCAGACGCAAATCAACCAAAAACATATTCTCCTGCTACGGACATTCTGTATTTAATCTATTTAAACTCAATGCTGATAATATGATGGAAAGGAGGGGGTGTTATTAGTAATCTTTCTGTTTGGAATACATATCCTTCAAGTCAACAGTGCACTCCCGGTAACCAAAGACAACAGATAGTACAAGCTCTATACACAAGCTTCGCTAGAGAAACCATATACAATCGCTAGGACTACGAATATATAAAATAATTAGTGTGGCAATTAAGACATCTCCAAACCCCCAATATCTTAACAATATAGACAATAATTAATTAATGATGACTTCGTCACTCAAATGACGTCACCTTGCATTGTTTGGTGAGAAAATTTATGTTCTGTTCATTTGGTGACCAATTAATTAAAACACAGAAATATATAGGTTATTAATTATATATGAAATAATTTTATTGCCATGTCTTTCAAATAGCTGAACTTGACTACAGACCAACAAGGGCCATAATTTAAAGATCGTATTCAATACAGATATAGGCCTACGATTAGTTCTAAATAAATTATCCAAAAATTTCTCACATAACATCAAAAACTAGGTGGAGAAACGCAGTTTAGGAAACTTAAGAAACTAGTATATTGTAGTCTATTATTCATATGTTTAAAACAATTGTTAGAGTGGAACATTTCCGCGTTTCGTAACACAATTTCGCCCGAGTCAGCAACCCGTGGTTGATTATATTTAAATACAATCACCACTTGTTTCCCTCGCGTTTTGAACTCGTCCTAAGCTTACCCTGTAAATGATAGATATAGAATTTTGAATGGAGGGACAAGATTAGTTTTAGCCTGTTAATCCAGAGAATAAGTTTTTGTTTATACAATTTGTAACACTAGTTTCGATTTTTAAATATTAAAGCTCAATAGAAGAGTTTTTTTTTCTTTACCGATACTCCCAAACCGACATTTTGGAAAAATGAATTATAATAGATTCTATTGTAACCTTGGGGGATACCTACATTTGAAAAAATTATTAAAGCAGATTTTGAACCCATCACATGTTTTTGTTTTTTCCTATGCAGGAATACCTCCAGTTTTGTAATTACAGTTATTATATTTTACATGCATTAGAAACCAAAATACCTCTAGGTACAAAAATCGTAACAAAAATATATTCGAGGCGGACCTATGTTTTAAAAACACCTTTTAGCTCGGAGGTACCTAAAGAGGATATTCTGTTTTAACTTGTTTACTCTCTTTAAAGAAAAATATTGGTGAAGGAAAGAAAAATTATCTTGAATTGTTCATGGAAATATCGGTTTTGAAATAATGTGAGTCCAAAACGTGGTTAGAAATCTGTCGTTCGTCCAATGTAATTAATGTCACAATGTTTGGTGTATGCGAACATATTTTGATATCTCTGAAAGTTTTTATTATTAATAAATTTTAAATCACACAAAATCTGATGTACCTTAAAAAGAACAAGCAAAATACGAAATTCGATTTACTCAAAATCGACTGTAACGATATTGATTAAATTTCTTTTAAAAAATGTAGCCTTTAATGACTCAAACAAACCTAACGTTTGTTCAAAAATAACTATTCAGTGGTCATCAGTCAAAAGTGGAAATGAATCTCAAACGCTATCTCTAATAGAGCAAATTTCTCGCTCGACGATTTAACGAATTCTATCAATTATAATGAAATGTGAAGGTTATTGCACGGTTACTTTAAGTTGTGTATAACAGAGTAAGGTAAGTACTGTGATTGCGCGCTCATTACGATTTACAACAGTCGTAAATAGGATTTGTTTTCCAAGAATTTTAAAATAAACAATCTCGTGGAAAACTAGGACAAATCCAACACGGGTTTGTTATAAAACGTAATTTATCACGTCATGATAGAATAATAAAAGGAAAATTGGAACCACTTCCAGAAGCTTGGCCGCTGGCGTGAAATAAAATATCCATTAGCCGCAGAAATCGATTCCTCTTTATTTACGCAATCAAATGCGGTTGTTTGTAAAGTTCGTGTGAAAATCTCTGTTACCTGATGATGTAAGCTGTCTTTGATCGTTCGCTTCTGTATAACTAACCTTTACACCACTTGAAGAGTTGGGCTACTTGTTAAAGTGATGTAAATCAACTTCACACAATTTATATAAACTGATTTTATTTTCTCACAAATATATAAAGTTATGTGACGGGTCAAAATACCAATGTCAAGTTTTTCACTGATATATCAGTTTTAAGGGCCTCTGAAATCAAATAAATCAAGTTTTGCTTGAATATATCCGCCAATAACACAAACAATTAGTATTGGAATATATATAAATATCTTTTTAATATTGTTTTATTATTTTTATAGAAACTTAATAAGAGACTTGTCGAGTGCTTCTATGCCAACTTATTTCTCATAAAAAATAAGTAGACAAAATATCAATAATCGTAATGAAAGACATTTCCAGGAAGATTGGGGGGGTGTTATTTTTAGTTTTGTAGATGGATGTGTGCAAAAGTGAGTGCGATATTTTTGTACCCTTTTTTGTTTTTCCATTTTTTTCCTTGTTTGTGAAACCTTTAATGGTAGCGCAATTTCAATATAATTGTGCTTAAATTTAACATGCACAAGTTCTACAAGCCACAGAAAAAGTTCGTTAACAGGCAATTTTCAAACTTAAAAAGATATTTTTTGGGCGACAGATTTTCCCCTGAATGTCATTCAATGTAAATTAATTCCAAAATCTGCATAAAATGACTCAACATGTTTTCAACAATACAGAATCAGAAAGTGATTACTACAGAACAAAATTCTTTAAAACAGCCTCAAAATCAGGAAAAATCAATCATGTCAGTGTATCAGTTTCATGAGGAGTATATTCAGGTGTTTTTTTCCGATGACTCTCAACTTAGAATTTTGGTAAGATTTTGTTAAAGTTCAAAAGAATTGCGTTTTTCGAAGCATAAAGTTGTGTAATCTTTTCTAAACATATATATTATCTTTTCCCTCCATGTTACGCAGAGTTACTACTAACAAAGATCTGGTAGCCGGCAAAACCTTTACACATGAACCTTGATTCTCCAGTGTTTTTCTTATTTTATTTTCTCTTTTATTAGTAGTCGCAATGTAATGTTATTTATCCGTTTATTCTTAAACTTTTTTTTTGAAGGAATAAACATTTATTTTTACCAATATTTTAGATATTTTGTATGGAGACTTATGTTACAAGAAAGTTGTAAATAATTCCTGTGCATTTTTGCAATAATTAATATCCCAGTCAAGATATTTTAAAAATAGAAGGCGGTAAAAACGTGTTGGTTGTCAAGCACACTTTAGATCGTCTTAATTATATTAACAACAATCTGTTATGAAGAGGGCTAAAAAATGAGGAAACAAACTGTACTAATTATGACAAAGTCAAAATCAGTTACTTATGAACTGATGGGTATATATAATCATGGCACACAGAATGCCATTGTAGGCGAAAGTGTAAACTCCAGTTTGTTGCATAACGTCCGTACTTTATATTACCACCAAGACCGAAATTGTAGTCTACAGTGACGTGTTTAAATATTAATTTGGAAAATTACTACCAGAAACGTATAAAAAAAAAAATGTTATTCTTATACGGACGCCCCAATCATCTGAAAAGTTTTAGAAGTCAGTCATGTTTCCTATATACTGGATAAATAGTTAAATAAGGTGGGAAAGTAGGCCCTACGAAGTCGTACAAAAGGACTCTTTACAAAAATTCTTGTTAAAAATAAATAATGTAATTTATAATAATTTTGACTGCATAACAACTGGCTTCTGCAAGACACCTACTGTGGAGAGATGCTTAAGGAATGGGTGATCTGTTGTTGATAGTTTAACCCCGCTCCAGCCATCAGTCCACTATCTGCTGACATAAATATATTGACTTGTGTAGCATGGCTAACCGATTGAGTCAACTAAAGGGAAAATGGTGACAGAATGGATAGTAGACAAATTATCATAAAAACTAGTGGTGGTACCACTAGCGGATCTAAATTTACCCCTTACCACGATACCTTCATCCCTTTATTTATCCATTCAAGTTATCTCACCACTGTAGGCGTGTAGCCTCGTTAGGGGTAGTATACAATATGACACTTTAATGAAAAAATATCAACATTATGAATATTTTACAATTTAATAAAACTTGGGGTATTTTACGTGTAAATATCTCCTATGAAGTGTTCCAAAACAATTAAGTGACATTTTCATGGGCATTTGTCTCTCGTCTATGCTAAGTCCAAACGATTCAATACGGACTTCATGCTTTCACCCTTCCCGTTTTTTGATATTTCAAAATATTACCATAACTAACGCCAAAACAAAACAAATAATTTCTCAAAACCAAACTGGTGTTACGCTTACCCTTACAATGCTATATTATATTCAGTATGTTATGTTTAAATATGGCCATCAGTTCTTCAACTTTGTCATAATTAGTACTGCTTGTTTCCTCTTGTTTTTTAAAGCCTTATCTATAGCAATTATTACTAATGATATCATTAAGGAAATTTGTGCAAACCAACAGCGGTTTTTTTTGTTATTTCAAAATTTACCATAACAAAAAACATTGATTCTCAAAATCAGCACTAACGGCCAAAACAAAACGTATTACTTGTCATCTTCCCAAACTTGAAAGGTGAAATTATTCGCAATCGGTACCACTTATTTCAATTAATATTTGCTTAAGTGTAAATATATACAACCCAAACCAATGTGCCAAGCCGGATATAAAATAAAATTATGGTCAACGGATAAAATGGTTAGCGAAACTGTCTCCCGTCGAATTCAATTTTCCGAATTGCTCATTAACTGTACAATGTTATTTTACTTGAGTATGACCACAATATTTGGATTATAAACCTTTCTGAAATTTAATAGCTTGGGGCTATTTTAAAATAAATTCGACATTTTATGAAAACAAAAATCGATATATTTATTATTAAATCGGCCTTTTTATTAGTAACATGTTGATTTGTTTGTGGTTGTCTTGTGCAAGTGCGTGAGATTTTTTGGGGCTGTTTAATTTGTAGTTAAGCACAAAATGACACACCCAACAAGAAAAACTGTTTTCCATTAGTAGCGAATAAGGAAGCTAAAGTGGGAGTAGAGTGACGGCATACCTAAAATAAGACTTGTACTCGTGTAGACCACCCCCGCGGATATTAACTCATTGTTTACAACTACCTGCAGCAGTTGGCTTAACTTCACTTCAAGTTTATAGAACAGATTGCTTTACCCCAAGCAGACAGTATTCACGGATAGAATATTATAGTCTGTGTGAGGTCTAACATTGGTCGGTGACCTTTGGCTTGATAAAATAACCATAGCCAGAACACAGGATGGTCCAATTAATTTAGATTCGGACATATTTCCTTCGCCTAATTAAATTCAATACAGAAGAGTCTCCACAAAAGATGCTGATGTTATAAATTATATCCTTCCTTAATAAGGGCCTACATTAATTCTTGGCATTAATTAAACATTAAAGAAAGGAACATCAATACAAAAAACCGGCGCAAGAAATTTCACAAAATTTCTGACTTACCCAACTCCCAAAACTAAATAAAAACAATTAAAATAATTCGTAAACAAACATGACCGTTCGATAAATGTTAAAGTCAAGAAATGAACCACTAAAATGTAATAAACCACTTACGCCGTCATTGGAAAAAAAACTGTACTTAAAAACTACGGAATATAAAACACTATACAAGGTTGGTTAAGAGAGCAGTAAATAAGCATTATGGCGACCAATATGTCGCAATAGAAAATAAATCTAATTTGTTTCGAGCGACATTCTCATTTAAAATAAAAATCATTTAATTAATTTGTTTAGAGTACCCCACCACACACTCCGAGGTTCCAAATGTCAAGAAGACAATTACAACAATGACGAATTGAAAACATCACGAGGCTGTATGCAATCATATTAAGAGTTAATGCAATTGATTTGAGAAAGTAAAACAATATTTATAAGTTGTTTGAAAACATGTTGATAGCGTTCGGACAACCTAGACCCCGATAGCGTTAATTAATCAAGTATTATCAGCAAACAATTCCCACTTCGGTCGTAATGAGCAAACTAAAGCTTTGGCGTAATAAACGTCCGTCTAGTTTGTCGAACGTTTTGTGTATTTATACGTTGTAACAAATTTCTGAGAAGAGGAAGAAGAAGTAAAATTTGGAATGCAGGATGTTATAACAATGAAGAAGAGGATTCTTATTTTTGCTCCGATGCTTAGTAGGCTACATCATTTTTGTTTGGGTTCTCAGAAAAAATTTAATCTTACGTTTTTGTGATGAAAGTAGAAGTAAATATAATTTATCCATAAAGAATTGTTACACGACAGAAACAAAAGATTTGCTGAGTGCACGTGTTGAGGACTTGAACTGAAATGTTAAGTAGCCTACATTTAGAATATTCATTAAGGAAGTAAAAATAATTAAGACTCAAAATTTGCATTACACTTTGGAAGAAATACAAAAGTTTTTTTATGATTATAATCTTATTTTAAAATTTGTAAAAGGTCTAACAAAAAAATATCCAAGTATAATGAAATAAAATTTAACCCATAGAAATCCCGAGGAGAAAGAGATCTCAAATAATTTGTAAATTCAATATTGTTTATGATTAAATTAATTAATAAAGTATTGTGTAAATATAAACTTATTTATGAAAATAGAGAGTAAGTTAAATATAAAAGATTGGTACACAAAAGAAAATTATATATATATATAACAAAATTACTTTGTTTATTTTTTTACAAGATGTGTAATAAAGCCAATACCAATCTTCGTATTAATAAAATGATTTTATAAAAAGCGTGCATTTTTACGACGAAATAATAAACTTGATTGTTTTACATGAAACTTGAGCGATTGAAAAACATCCATATCATAAGAAGAATGAAAAAGTAAAAAACAGTTTACCAATCATGTTTGAGTTTACATGGGCAGCGCCTCTAACAAACACAGAGATATCAATTGAAAACTCCTCAACACTCAAGTCGGATGAACCACACCCTCCATGGAAAACCTTATCAGTAGAAATAGAAATACAGTACGAGAAATTATCTAGCCACTTCATTTTTGTTGAAGTGCAAGGTAAGATTAAATCAAATGTTAGTGCTACTATTGAATCGAACGTAGCGAGGAAATAATTTGAGATTCAGACACAATTTTATCAAATTAACAAACCAATTTAAAAAAATTATTATCAATTCCAGAAGTATGTAGGGTATGAAAGAAAATATGAAAAGTCACTAGATTGGAATAAGTAGAACAAATCTTAATTTTTCGATGCAAAGTACAAGGTACAATGAAAGCAGGGCAGGAGTATAATTCAAGAATTATTAATACAGTTTTATTTCCTAGATGTAATAGAAAATAGTCGGGAAGATAGAACCAAATATTTGATCATAGAGACTAATAATCAAGGAAAAATAACGAGTTTTTATTAATGAACAAAACCAAAACTGTATTCTAGTTTTTTTTTTTTAAGTTTTTCCAGAGGTTATCTTATACGAGGAAACTAAATTTATAAGTAACTCTTTAACCCCTGGCAATTATTTGAAGAACTAAATAATTTTTATTTACTTTTTTTGCAGAAAAATTGAAATCTCTGATGCACAACTAGACTCGACAAGAGAGAAATTTGTGAAAACAGGATGAAAGCAGATTGGACTATAGAGAAATGGCTTCCCTTATTTTTTGATAAGTCTATCATTTCCTATGCAAATACCACATGTAAAATTGGTGTAATGTATTTATCACCATCTGCATTTCTCCAGTTGTTCAATTTTCAAAGAAAAGAGTTTATAACACGAAAACAGGTGAACTCTATTATTTTAAATTACAAGTTCTTGGAAAAGTTCACGATGTTAGATTGACATGCGCACAGTACATCAAAACAGGTTTCACGTGTATAAAGTACGCCTAGATTACAGGAAAGGGCACGAATAAAAATTTCTTGAACAAATATTGCACTTGGGAGAGGAGATGTTAGAATACGTTGTGAAAGGGAAAAGAAAACGAGACGATTTTCTGGCCATTATCTATATATGGGAGTTTGATGATTATATTCGGCTCAGTATATACTTTAGACATTTACAATGTTAATAAATTATTACTATTTAACTTTCAAAAAGTTGTCATTTTTAGAACGGAACAAAACTGGCCTAAAAATATATACAGCCAATCTATTTTTATGCGATAGCACTGAAACCAAAGACATGAATAGACGAATCTGTAAGATACTTCAGAGGTAGTCCGACACTACTTCAGGATAACAAGTATGTAAAGCAAAAAATGGTGAAATACGTGGTTCTTAAAGACATACCGGCTTTAAAGAATGGTTATTTTTATTCAGTTAGGCTTCATTTTGTCGCTTGCTCTACCTATATCGACAAAAATGACTGCTTTCATAGACAGATCGAAATGTATCGTTATCTTCATGCCTATTAACCAGACCAGCCGACAACTTTATAAACTTTTACTGCCATTATTTCAAGATATTATCTTTATAGCTCTTATATTTTATAGCTGCGAAAACATAAAATGATCAAATTTATTTATTGAGAAATAACGTTTCATTAATTATCAATACTCTATACTGAATTAATAATTAGTTTGTAAAAAAACCAACTCCTCTTATTTAAATGTATGGAGACCCTGACAGTAAACTGAAATGCATGGAAAATTCAAAAGAAAGGGGTAGGAGAATAAATAAAAATAGGCGTTATTACAACTTCCTACAACTTTATTAGTTTTTCTCACTTACCTACCTCAGCTTCTGACTTTACCTGACGTATTATGTGCGCATAATTCCTTGACTTCCTTGCAGTATTCAGAATCCAATATTTCTCACAAAATAAAAAATAAAAGTAATCCTGACAGAAGCGACATGCCGAATTTCCTGCCAATTTTATAACTTTAAAACACCAAAGGAAAATAGAGACTAATTATACAGGGCTCTTAGAGGCAAGTTATACAGACTTGATGTATAAGTGGGCAAACTCGTTTGAGAAATTGAATCTTCAGTTACCATATAAAATAATATTTCTTTTATTTGTTAAAGGTTAGACTTAGTTATATTTTTGTGTTCCTGTGCATATGACGTGAGCAAAGTGCCGGCGGACGTTGTATGCAGTGTGACGTGTATAATTAAAACTGGTTTTGTTAGACCCCAATAATTATTGTCGGTATCCGGGAAACTATTCATTGTTACGTCCATTTCAAAGAATCGTTAAATTACACTTTCCGATTTTGACATTTGACAAATATAATTCACCAAAAACCTCAGATAAATATATTTATTATCGGTACATATAAATTTATTAATCCAAGTTTTTTTACACATTCTCGAGAATATTAAATCAGAATCTTATAGGGAAATCGTAAACCTACTTCCCCCGAAACAAATCTGAACTCAATTCACAAATTTGTACAAATTAACTATGAAATTTCTTCCTTCATTTACTAATCAATGATAGGGCATGAAACACTAGAGCAATTAAAAACGTCGCTCTGTAAAAAAGGAAAACAAAAAGAACGCCCCCTTAAAATCAAACCGAGTTTGAATACACGGCATCTAAACAATACTAGAATCGCGCGTCAAGATATATAGTTCAGCCGTTCGTTCTTTGCACTTGCAAATATCACAATCTGGCAACGTTGCTTCGTTGGCTCCGTTCCAAGAAGTAGTCTAACAATAAAGTATCTGTTAGAGTTATTATTTGAGCAAAATTATTTCTGATCAAATATTATAATTTTATACACACTGAAATAAACAATAGTGTGCTACAGATTGTTTCAAGCGTTCGTTTGAATTACATACATAATATGTTAACACTAAAATGTATTGATTAATTCACCAAAACTTTAAAGATTTTTTAATTGCTTAGATTAAATGAAATGATTACATTTACGGTTTAACAAGTTCACTCTGTCACGTAATGGTTTGGTGACAAACTGAAAAATGACACAAACTTAAAAATACGTAACAGTTTTATTGTGGGGCAGAACGAGACGACGACGTTGCCACTGCCTATCCGGTGCGTCGCCAAAAATCCAAATGCAATGAACCAACGGCTGTAGTATAATATGCGATCTATCATAATGGACAAGAAGAATTGAGCAAAAAATATGGACGCTTGATATCTAACTTTTGCTAAAACCATTCGATCTTTACGTAATCTCACAAATTTCTTTATGCAAATACAACATACAAAACTGTACTATCATATTTTACCAACCCGTAACTAGCCTAAAACGTATGCAGTTGGTTACTCTTGTGGCTTCTAAACATGGCCTTAACTCTGTCTTGAGTTGACATTTAATTATAACCACAGAATAATATTTCTGTGCAACAACACAGTACACATATTTTATCTGTCGAAATATTTTTTAATATTATTTAACTTGTCAATAAATATATAGGCCTAAAACGCGAAGAACAAATTTTCCGACTTTATTAAAAACCCACCAGAAGTGTCAAGAAATTTTATATTTATATTTAAAAACTCTAAACAAAAACACTAACTTTGTAGTTTTCCTTATGTTTCCGCTTATGAAGAAAAACATACCGGCTTTGTTCTGGTTTAAATTGTAACAAAGAACACATCAAATCCATCTTTGTTCTGTAATGTCTGGTTTATAACAATATGACGACTAGCTAATAGAAACAGCAATCCTAAGAGATTTGAGATCTTTGTCATTTATTTAGAATAAGTTGATAAGAGAATTAAATTTAATTGTGTTCATATGGTGTAAATGAAAGGAACAGACAATTATTAACTTATTGAACCATACATAATCTAATGGGCTCTCTTATAGGAATCCCAAAGGAGTCTAGCTAGATCTACACCTTTCTTATCAGGTCTCTCTTGGCCAACTCTTGTTCTCTTCCGACCCTGACGCTGTTGGGAGTATTCGAGGGCTAGGGGTCTACTACAGGTTTTCACCGTTGTACAACAACAAACAAAAGACACACTTAATAAAGAAGTTTACAACGTTAGCAGTGGAGAAATAAACATTTCATCCATGTTCATACAATATATATACACTACAAATATAAACAATATATTTTTACGAAAAATACGTATTAAGCTTCCTCTTCCTGCCATAGTAGACAGTCATGTATTTTTTACTAGAAGAGTAAATTAAAGAGAGGGAAAACCCGAAGAGTCTATGTACCCCAGTATACAAATTTATAGAAAGTTTGGTTGGTAACCTAATCGACCTACGTTTCGGACTGATCTTCAAGTTTCAATAAACCGTAAAAGTTATTTTGTACACGCCTTCCGTCGTCTTTGTACATAAACACGATAGCGGCTACAACTATAATACTATGCTCATGTAGAACTTGTTGAAATTCAGAAAAAATCGAACTAAAAATGTCATGATGGAGTTCATATAACAACGTACAACACAATAAATTTACAGATTTCAATTCTGTATGTAGTAAGTAATGGTACCAATCCTACTTCTCTACGATGACAAATGACAAAATTATTGTAAAAAATATAATTTCGAACTCTGTCTGACCCTCAAAGAATATGTGATATTTGTATAGATACGAGGTTGCAGTCACCACCGAGACGAGTGTAGGTAGTGGAGACGAATACCCTGTCAGAGCCGAGACACCGACACGAGTGGAATCATTTTAATATACGAGTGACCTATCTATCATCAATAAAATAATGATATACACAATTACAAGATTCAGAATACTATTGTAACTCATGTTACATAAGCGCCCTCGATCTACCTGGGCATTACGTTTAGAAGATATATCCCCTTCCCTTCTCTAGTTAATCATGAACCATAAATTCCTATAACCTGAAAAATTAATAATAGTTTGGCTACATATTTTATTTCGCCGTTCTTAACGAAGGGTATCTAGTTTTAAAACATAAATAAATTCTTGTTTGGATAATATGTTTTTGATTGAATGAAGAGACCGAGGAAAAAAGCGTGAGGGGTGATGTACAGAAATAGTTCATTATCTAATATTATGAGAAGTTTGCAACATTTTACAATCTCTTTGCTAAGTAATAAATACTTCTTTGTATTCTTATCTTAGTAGTTAGTTGTAAGTGATAAGATGTTCTGCACAAAGATAAAACACATCGCTGCTCACTGCTGAGCCAACTGCAAAGATAATGTGTCGTGACATAGCAATAGCAATCAATTTAGGACTGATGCAAACAATAGAAACCAAATTAAAATTTAACTCTTGTTTACTTTTCAAGTCTAAAATAAAAGGCACAATTATTTTTAATTTTAAAGATATTTGAAATTTTATTCGAGGTTGAATAATGTAGCGAATCATTCACGGCCTAATGTTTGCCTAATTATACAAAAATCTACATAATTTTTTTACTTGCGATTTTACGAGATCGGTAGAGCCGATTTTATCAAGTCTTCTGATAGTCATGAACCGGCATTTTTGGAGAATTGGTCAATACATTTTGTTTGGATCTATAGAGGCTTGCAACTGAGCATATTTGATCAAAATCATTTGTGTTCATCTCTTACAGCAGCTACCCCCAAATTTTGAGTTATCGACAAACGAAAAAATTATCAAAATATGCTCACATGTCACATAACATGTGCTCACTACACATAACACTTTTTGACTCCGGACACAAAACGGATATATTCGAAAAAAAAAACTCGATATCTGTTTTGAATCATCCCATACCTTTCTCTGTAATACTTATATGTGAGAGTAATTAATGTAAGACAATCGCAGTACACCATGAAAAGCAAATTTAGTGACACACTGTACTTGTGTAAGGTTTGCTGCAAACACTACTTTAACCTGCATAACGATCGATGAAGCCTAGCTTTGAGAGAAGGCTAGTCTGTAGATATCATTCTGTGATAATAAAAACGGAAATAAGTCATCCAATATTCACATGACAAATTCCTTCTTTTAACAGAAAACATAATTTGTAAGGTGTATACATTCACATCTTACAAATCAAACCAAATGGCTTTCAATTGTCAATGTTATATAAACATAAATATAATCTCTTAAAATATTTGTTTCCCAATATATTTATCTAATCTAAACAATTTGTTTTGTTTTTAGGAAACAGACATGATGACTCTTCCGCTAGTCAAATGATCCCTAAGTAAATATCAGTGGGGAGGGGATCTTAAAAAGCTAAATTTCATTCAAGCTAAGCACAGACAAGACAAGAGAGTACCTCTTAAACTTTGTCATAACTACGATCAAACGTTAGAAGTTCAAATAATCTTGTAATTCAGGATGACTATTTTCTATTTTTTTTAACCTGTTAATCTGGGTTGTAATTAATGTAGTAAGATTTCAATTTTTTTTTTGTTTTTACGATTTTATTTATCTATACAAGTGAAGGATAAAGCAACTAAGAACATCTAAAACTTCCTCTTAAAACCCTAAGCAAAAAATCCAAGAGCGAGTTTGTAACCAAAACATGAAGAAACTGTTCTCCATTATTTAATAAATAATGTAATTAACTTAGATAGAAATTGTGTATTGCGATACATCAACCATAGTAAAAAGAACAATTCGGATTATCCCATAATAATGTTTATTAAGTAATTGTGAAGTTTACGTTTTGATATGGGCACCATATTGTTAGGGCAGCAACTTTATACTACACTATAAATAAATAGAATCTTTAGCAAGTTTTAAAAGAGAAAACGTACACACAAAATATTTAATTTTAGTATAGATCCTTGTGTTTTTCTAATACCAACATAAACAATAAAATAGGCCTACTCATTTGTTGCTATAAATGATTCAAAAAAAATATTATACTTTATAAATCTTGTTCCAACTCTCATCAACCCTTACAAATTTACGAACTTCTCTTAAATTCTTATAATAAAGAAACAGAAGTGCACAATTTATTTACTTCGAGTATTCATTTCTTTGAAACAATTAATTAGAACAGTTAATATTTTGTAAAAAATCAAATTATAATTCTAACTTAACATTACTTACTAGTTAATTCCGTCTTCAGTACAAAATTAAAAATATTACATTATCCACATGACTAAAACTACATTTATAGAATATTATCATCAACAAGGCAAATAAATATGTTATGGCTTAGAAGGAAGAATGTCACTTGAAGAGTTCACGACCCCTCGGCGGCTGTGCTCCTTGACCTTGGGTTACTTTATTCACAAAACTGATAGCAAACATCGTTAAAAGTTTGCTACGTACTAACCAAAAAAATTAGCGCACCAAAAGTCATCATATTAAAAAGTCTTACTTTTTCCCAACCACATTTTTCTGATGATATCCTTTTTAAAGGCGCTTGACCACTTTGACAAATTATATTGCCAAATTTAACGAAAAGTGGGAGCTGATACTATCAAATAACCACTGTAACATGACCCCCACGCGTAAACACACACACAAGAAAAAATATTCAAGTACTGTATTCCTTCCAACTAGTAAAGGACTAAATATAGATAGATAACGATTTAACGGTTGCAATTTTTGTTTGTTTTATTTTAAATTTAGAACATAGCCTACTATTTCCTTTTTACAATAACTTAGACATGTTTGGCAGTTTTTATTATTTCTTTGTTGTTTAATGGTGAAAACACTTCTAGGTCATTGCCTTATAAAAAAAGGGAAGAAAAGAGTGCAAAATAAAGACCCCCCCCTACCCCTAGAATGCCATAGGGGTCGGAATATAACAAGTTAGTCGAGGGAGACCTGATAGGAAAGATGAAAGAAAGGGTCTAACCCAAAAATATATGAAAAAAAATGTATAAATTCAGCACAGGTCCCTAGGAATTGTCAAGCTCATGGTAGTTTCAAATAGTTCTAGTTTTACAGTAATTCAACCCAAGTACGTTAATATTTCAAAATGTGTATCCTACATTTTTATTCTGTGTCTAATGATACAAACCACTGGACTTCAATATTTGAACATTCAAACCCCTCACAATTTGGTTGCTGAGCTTAGAATTATTTGTAATTTCTTATCCTCTAGAAACTATTACACAATAATTTGCAATATCCATCCATTCCATTAACGCTTACTGTGAGAAGAGGTGGGGCTTCTGGTAGGACATTGTGTTTACAATAGCATACAGTAGGAAGGAATTGTGTAAAATATCTCATCACTCACGTATGACAAAATCATCAACAATTTCCAAAACATGACTTTCATTTACCCCCAAAAGTGGTTAGATTACTACTATATTATATAATTAATTGATTACAATATTTATCCATACACTTTACTTGACAATCAATAATAATCTTTTAATAAGAATAGCCTATATAACTTTTAGGGAATGCATGAAACATTTTGGGGGGAAATAATTTAACTTAAAGTTGTGATTATTATTGATGTAAAAATGTCATATATCATGTGAAATTTAAGTCCATATTATGTTAAAAAAATTAAAGTTCATTTTCAACTATTATTGTTATGAAATGTTTTTGCCTCTAGATGAGAAGATAATGATTAATGTTTTGCAGTTATTGTTAATATTTTTATCTATGGATCAAGAATTAAAGATCATTTTACGACTAATCCTATTTTTGATATGACATTGCACTAGCGTATATTAAGAAATTACAATTTACTTAAGACTATGACTGATATGGAATGTTATTGCCAATAGATTAACAAATAAACTTCAAATAAGATGTAAGACATTACTGTATTGTTAATACATGTAACTGATAAAATTTAATCAATACCAATTTTATTTCACTTATTTCCTTATTATTTAACTTCATGAACTAGGGCCTTATGTGCACATCCTCAATCTCAATTGCATTCTAAAAGTACCTAGCCTTATAACTTACATACAAGCTGGGAAACAATTTTAATCATTGTTTTCAATTCTAAATACCAATTTAATAATGAATCAACCATTTTCTTCATAGAATATATGTTGTCACTAAAATGTCAAAAAATACTGGAGAATATATATATGGGTTTTCTTGTAATAGCTAGCAAAAAAGTGTTAAATCATAAGATCTACTACACCGATTTAAAACACGTTTTCAGTTCCAATTAGGGTTTAAATTATAGAGCCTATATCAACTCGGTCAATGATAGAATATGTGTTTTATGAAAATGCATACTAAAACAAATTTGGATTTACTATTTTTCAGTAGCAAAAATTAGTTGTAACTCGAAAACTACTAATTAATAACTTCGGACAAATATTTATTTCCAATTAGTGTTCAAATCATATATAAACTTTTGTCACTTAAAAACATATGTGTTGTTGAAAATTTGAAGAAAATCCATAAAACATGTTGAAAATTCTGGTTTCCTTATTACTCCAGCAAGCAAAGATCATTATAACTTGAGAACTACTGAACAAATTTGAATGAAACAAAAACAAAAACTAAACTAGACATTGTACCTACATAGAAAAGAAAACCGCATGAAAATCAGGGATAAGTGACTCCAAAGTTACAACCTTACAAAATCGACAGAGATTCGATATTTACTAGAAATAGTAGAATTTAAAAAGATGCGAAATAACTACAACAAGGGCATTTAATGTAGTATTTAATCTACGAGATATATATAATTTTGGCTTGTATATACACACAATGAAGTATTCAATAATTTTTGGGCTCAGTTTCTACTGCCACATGGTAGTTTGAACTATTTGCCGAGTTCATTAGGCGAGTCCAAAAGTATTATGTTTCTACAGTTCCCGCACATTTGAACTCACCAGCATTTTTAAACTCACTGAGTCAAAATGTCCCTTAACAGTTTGGATTCACCTAGAACTCAGTAAGCCGTTTTGTGTCATTTATTTTAAAAGATATCAGTTTGAGTTTACAAATAACAATTTTTAATAGAAGTAATTATAACATGAAGTTAGATTAATACCACTATAAACTAAGAAATTTAATAGATTTTATGTTTACTAAAAATACACATACCATTTTTAAAACATATTGTAGACAAATTATGTTGAATTTTTCTTTATGATATCCTATTGGGTTGTCCTGATATAAAAATAAAATAAAATCAAAACAGCTTAATGAAAAAACAAACACAATATTTAGTAAATTCTACAATTTTATTGAGTCTTGCCGACCATGGTTTCGCCAGCAACAGCATTTACAAGGCAGCTTAACACAGACTAAAGAAGATATTGAAAACTGACATATAATATTAAAAAAATAAGAACAGTTACTTAGCTAAAGGGGAGGGAAACATGTGGTCATAAGGAAGACAATGGTTTAAAAAAAAGAGACCATGGTTTCGCCAGCAACGGCATTTACAAGGCAGCTTAACACAGACTGTATGTAGGCCACACAGGCCGTAGTTTTAAATGTAGGTTAAGTGAACACGAAAGAAGTTGGCGGTTGGGTAATAATGACTCTAGTTTTTCCAATCATTTCAAAACTCATTTAGTGTATCATTTTTTTAATAATGTTAAGTTTGAGATTCTCCATGTCAATGCAAAAAGTAGGAATTAAATTCATTAGAAATGTTAGAGATTAGGAGAATATTTTGTAAAGACTCAAAACTGGTACTCAATGATCAGGTAGAATTTTAGTCAAACTCACCTTTGTTAAAACCATTGTCTTCCTTATGACCACATGTTTCCCGCGCCCTTCCACTCCCTCCCCCTTAGCTAAGTAACTGTTCTTTTTGTAATATTATATGTCAGTTTTCAATATATTCCTTAGTCTGTGTTAAGCTGCCTTGTAAATGCTGTTGCTGGCGAAACCATGGTCAGCAAGACTCAATAAAATTGTAGAATTTACTAAATATTGTGTTTGTTTTTTCATGAAAAACAAGTACCTTCTGTCAATAGTGCAAATCGTACTGTTATCTTACATAACTTTTTACTGTCTGTATTTCTGTATGATTTCATGTCCGTTTGTTCTCATTTCGCACACACCGTTGAACCAATTTTGTTTGGAATAGTACAATATTCCATTTTCCGTTACAATATGTAAAGCTTTTTAACGTCTTAAAAATCTAAAACCATAGTAGGCTATTTGCAACTCAAATAGCCTAGTTCTCATAACTCAGAGCACCTACTATAATACCATTTTAATGATTTTCCCTACAATGGTTATATGAATTGTTTATTAATAAAATTTTGAACTCAATCTTTACACAAAAGTTTTGATTATTTTTTGTTATTATTACTATTATTGAGTTTTATGTGACAGATAACTCAAAACTTTGAGTTTAGTTCTTTTACTTAAATAAATATGTTCAACACAATCCTAACTACGGTATTAATTTTCAACAAAATATAACTAGAGGTTTTGAAGAAATAACTGCTGGCATACACAAACATAGCCTACACATGTTTAAAACAATTTTCTTTTTATAATTAATTTGGGACTCAAACAGCCGATTACTCTCACAAATATCAACATGAATTGTGTCTTCTTAACAATCAACTCTCCCTATATATAGATTGAGAAACTAATATAAATGCTGCACAAACTTTGTATAAACAAGTACCAGTTGTCCAAACATATAAACAGAAAAACAAATTGTATGCCATGAAATATAAACTCACGATGAGTGTTGGATACTTTTTAGTCCCTTGCAAGTTGTATATTGTTGGTTTATGGTATCAGAGTGTCTAACAGATTCTTAAAATCAAATTCGGAGACTTATTGGTGACTTTTGGGAACCTATTTGGGTAAAAATTGGGGATCTTTATCAAAGACAAAAATTAGTTAGGCTACATACATTAAGTTAGGCTACATTAGTTGAAATATATCTTTAAAATGTAATTTTGTATAGGGCCTACTGTCTCAACCTTATAACAGATTATTAGGCCTAGTATAATATAGTTAAATGTAATTAAACAGGTTTCTTCCACTAGTAATAGGCCTAATACAAATTAGGTAAATATCGGTTGTATCTCGTCCTCGGATCTTTCTATAAAACATTATGAACACGTAAAGTATTTAGAGCTACCTTGTAGGCTCAAAGAATCAGATCATATTATTTGTCAGAAGAAAAATGTGGTCCTAGACATGGCATATATGGATGTTACACTAGCCTATATTTTAATTTATCTTTGCCCAATTATATTTTAGTAGCTATTACACTGTCTTGAAACATCTTTCGAAAAAGTTCAACAGCCAAAGCAGAATGCTGTGACGAAAAGTGAGACAATGTACTGAAGGAAGAGCACAATAATGCTGCTTCAGAAACACTATCACAAACAATAAATATTGAAATCCTCCAATACTTCCACAAAGACAATTATTAGGTCACCATTTTCAAAAGTAACAACAGAACTAGTAGTAGCGACATCAGTAGAAGTTGTATCAAAAGGTTTGGAAGTTGCTTGACAGGTTTTTTAATTTTTTTCAATTGCTTGATGTTTTTGACGTTTTTGGATGTGAAATATTTTTTAAAAATTAACAAAGCGCACAAAATGCAGAGGAGTTGTTTCTTCCCTTGTGTAACCAAATTTTAGTTTGGAAATTTTTTTTGGCTGGAAATGGCATTTTCGATAAAGTAAATTATCAATTATTATTATTAATAATTATAATGTATTAATTATTGTTTAAAAATTTGTCATTATTTAAAGGATAAAACTCATCACAAAATCAACATAATTTAACTTGCAGTCAAAACCAAAATAAGAACACAAGAGTTCCATAGACTTAACAAAAATGTTTATGAAAATTCGTAACCTATGTTCCTACCATTTATGTAACCTGTTCGTGTAAATTTTCGCATAAAGTAAGACATTAGTTATCGATTGTAACTACGAACTAGGCTATATATACAACCAAAAATACTATAAATATATTCCATACACTGTAACTAAAAACTGGGAAAGTTTTAAATACAACTACAATTACAATTCTCACTTCCACTGAACTAACTAATAACAGCTAACTACACAGCAATGGCTGCCGTCTTATGAAATGTCGCAATAAGCCAACTGACTCTTCTAGAATAGAGAAAAACATTAATTGAAACTTAATGTTTCTTTGAATCTGTTCTTTCAATATTTTACATAAAATGAAACAACTCTTTGAATCTGTTCTAACTAAACCACTAAAATCGGTGACAAAAATTGGGGACTTTTACAAGCTTCTGTGACTCTACAATAAATTCGGGGACTTTTTGGAGACTTCTGTGACCGGTAGACACTCTGGTAATTTAATGTGAATGCTTCAGCCACTCATTTCGCAAACTCGTTCCCTGTAAACTGCATAGTTGTCACATATTTGCTTCGCCCACAACATTAATTCATGAATACAAAAACTATGAATGGTAACTACCCTACGACCAATAATGAGTGTACCTAACAACATTTAACTTTTTGTTAGTTAACATTTTAACAACAACAAAATAATTTTACACATTTTATCCCCTCAATCATTAGCAAATGTAAAATATAAATAGGCCTACATTTGCTAGAAAATGATAACTATCCAGAACCAAGTAATGAGTAATGACAATTTTATAGTTTAATCACTTTTGAAAATTACCATTTTAACTCAGAATACTAATTTGACCGCATTCATTATTCCACCTAAATCATAGTAATTATGAAATATAAATAGATATGCTTTGAAACTGTAAATATCTTGTTGCTACAAATGAGGAATGACAATTTTGTAGTTTACCCAATATTGAAAGTTATCATTTTACCATATAATCCTATATGTAATATATTTTTGTCTTTAAAATCACTATTAAAGAGTGAAATGTCATTAAATTTGATATGAAATGGAAACCACCCTTTGACTTGTAATGAGTATAATGTCAATTAGTTGTTTAACAATTTTGAAAGTAAACATTTTAAACCAAAAAAAAAAGTTGATTTACAAGATTTTGCTCCTAAATAACTATTAAATGTGAAATCTAAATGAATGTGCCATGGAAAGGTTACTGCCCTGTGACTAGTAATTATTAATGACAATTTTGTATTTTATCAATTTATAAATATAACATTTTAACAAAAAATGGTAGATTTTACATCTTTGCCCATAAATCACTATAAAATGGGAAATATAAATAGGTCACATGTGGTATAAAATGGTTATACTACTCTGTGACTAGTTATGAATAAAGTCATTTTCGTTGTATAAGCCCTACTATTTTGAGTTATAATTTGTATATAAAATAAAACATTTATCTAGTTATTGTACTAAAAATCAATAATAAATGTAAAATATAAATACATATGCTATCAAATGGTAATTACCCTGTTTCTAGTAACGAGTATTGAGAATTTTGAACTTAAACTATTTTTTTGTTGGTTAACATTTTAGGAAAAATTTCAATTATACACTTTTTTACACCTAGCCTATATCATTAGTAAATATGAAATATAAATACATAGGCCTATGTTACGAAATGGTAACTTTAATTTGACTAGCAATGAATATTGATTATTTATTAGTTTGAAAAATTTGAAAGTTAACATATTAACAAAAAAATCCAACATGTTACATTTTTTCATCTCAATTAATAGTAAATGAGAAATATTTACTTGCTACTTGCTATGAAAAGGTAGCTCTATGTGACTAGTAAAAAATATGATATTTTTGTAGTTTTTAACCATTTTTAAAGTAAATATTTTAACAAAAAATCTAAATTTTACATGTTTTTCCATCTAAATCACTAGTAAATCTAAAACATAAATATATTTTCTATGAAATGGTACCCTGTGACTAGTAAAAGTACTGTAATAACATTTTTGTTGTTTAATCATTTTAAAAGTTTAACATTTTAACACACAAAAATAAAACAATTTTTACACTTTTTTTTCTCCTAGATCACTAGTAAATGGGAAATATAAATATAGCCTAGGCTATTTATTATGAAATGGTAAATAAAAAAGCTGACCTAATCTAACCCTTTGTAGTTGTAATTTTATACAGCATTTTTTGCAAGGTTTCTGGTTCTAAAAACAGAGCAAAAGATTAGTGTGGAATGCATAATTTTATTTAGTTGCTAATGTGCATTACAATTTCTCAAAATAATTACACTATTACATGGAGTAGGCTATTTTAGAGTCAAAGGCTCTCCCCTTTTAACCTGTATGCAAAATAATTAGGGTTTTGACTTCAATAAATAATTTACAATCTACATGTTTTGTTTTTATGTAAATTTTAAAATAAAACCTAACACTTAAACAAATTAATGAAGTTTGTAATTTAGTTCAAGCATGCCGACCACCCCTTGCATCTTTATCATGTCATTAAAAATGAATTTCAACTATTTCAACACCATGGCAAAGGTCAAGGGCAATCACCAAACTATGAATAGGCCTACTATCAATAGCCAAAGAAGACCTAACCCTTATATATATACAGATCTATAGGCCTATAGCCTATACATAGCCTACAGATAATTAATTTATTCAATATTCTAATTATTCCGATATGCCATCTAGTTTTCACTCTATTGAACTATTTAACATCCTAAATCTGATCATAAAATCCAAACACTCCGTTATCAATAGAAATTAAACAAATTTACTAAAATATTTATAAATATTTAAGTAGTAACGTTCAGCTAATGATAAAATTGTGTAATTGAAACACGAAAGAACTTTAAATCCCACTTGCGACCAAATATCGGTTTATGAATTAAAAAACAGGCAATGTTTTGCTCTGTAAAATACTTAGGCTATAAAAGTTAGAATTTGAACATTAATAACAAAATTACCTCATCACCTACTGATAACCAGTAACTGTCACGAGCTTAGCAAATGGAGACTCCCCTTGTGAAAAGTGGAGAGTAATTCCATCAAAATGTGAACCAATTCACTTAAAAACATTATAGGTGTATCAATTATTTTTGGATAACAGAATATGGAAATATCATCTATTTTTTTACATTACGAAATAAATATGCTAAAACTTATAGAAATTAGTCACACAAAATGTGAAGGTTGGAGATTGGTTTTGTTTTTTGTAACTTAATTTGCACAATTATTAAAAACAGCTAAGAATACAGTTTATTGGATTGCAATAGAATCTAAATGAATTTTCCTGACAACCCTTAACATTAATACAATGGGCAACTTTCTAAATACAATCTTGGATTTTGCACATTAAGCAAAAATACACCAAATCGTTTCTTTATTCAGCAATAAAATACCATAAATTCAATGAAGGCAACACTGTTCTAGCCTTCAACAACTTTGTAGGTCAATGAGTTGCCATCGAAAAGCGGAAATTGCAAAAAGAAGGTTTCCATCTTCTTACTAAATAGCCTATACAAAGAAAAAATTATATTGTTTGATCCCCATAAATGAAAAAAAAATACAAATATATTTCACAAAACACGCTGAGTTGTAGCCTAAATTTTACATTTGAGGTAAGAGATATTAAAATTAGTGCAAAAATTCATCGAATTGTACTATTGCAGATATATATTGTCTTTATATATTATAATTATAAGTAATTTCATAGTAAAGACGAGACAATTTACACATTACTTCAATGTGAAAAAAGAAAATGTATGATATATATACAACTAGACAGAAAATTAAAAGATAAATGTTTACTTTAAGGTGGTGCCTTAATTTCCGGATTTTATTTTTTTATCGTCTAATACATACCTTACTTCTTAAGAATAAATAATATTTTCCTTGCGCAGATCACTATTTTTCACTGAAAAATCACAATAAAAAACTATCAAATCCGACATATTTATAGATTAGATATAATGGCTAATGCTCACATTTACGTCTCATATGTTACTAAAGATATTTCAATCTATAATATCCGTGATCACAGATCACATATGTTGTAAATCCTCCATATTAATAAACTACAGTAGCCTAATTTCAAATTATTAACTTCAATAAACTTACGAAAGGTTTGGCCTGGTGGTTATATATAAATACCTGGGCAAACCTATCGTAATAAATAATTATATCCCAAAGTAAGCAAATTAATAACTTCGATAAACATACGAAAGGCGACCTGGACAAACCTGTTGTGATATGAAATAGCGATCTAGCGTAGTCTCATTGTGTAATGCACATGTGTCAAACCATATGCTATTATGTTTTAACCTATAAATACATCGAATTTGGGAGTTTTTCAATTGTGATTTTTCGGTGAAAAATAGTGATCTGCGCAAGAAAACCATTATATATTCTTAAAAGTAAGGTATGTACAGTAGTAGATGATAAAATAAAAAATTTAGAAAAATAAGGTGCCACCTAAAAGTAAACATTTACCAATAAAATAATATTATTATTAGTATTAGACTACTACTAAAAGTATTAGGGCCTATAGCTACAAAATTTAGGCAAACCTTGGCTAACCTAATATTTTTAGCTAGTCTCCGCTGCCGCTGGCTCAGTAACGCATTTCTAAATTCAACACTCAATAGTTCAAACACTAATCAATCAGTGATTCATATTAGAATCAGCTAGATCATAACAATCCCAACAAATTCTGAATCTCCAATGATAAGTTGAACAAATAAATGTTGAGATTTTTTACATCCAAATCGAAAAAAAACTACTAGATATGAAAATACATTTTTTATAAAGTTCTGCTACAGACACAATGCTACTTCCAGTTTCATGGTAATATACACATGCAAAGCATAATAACTATTTAAGAGGCAAGAAGGAACCTATATTATATATATTATAGTTTGTAACTGCATAATAAATTTCTTAAACCAAGTAACCTACAGTAATAGCCTATATTTAAAAGATTATTGTTAAAAAAACACAACCATTAATGATATATTTAACAAGACATAATGACTGTCATTAAGCTTACATACTATAAACATAGCATAATATAGAGTAAAACGTTTTGTGACCAGCAAAAAAATTATATTATTTCCGAACTATATTCCTATAAAAGTCAGAAATACTAAACTATACAAACAGATAGCAAAGTTATGTAGGCCTAACTTTAATCTATACAAAACACTAACTTTAATAGGTCTAAGTATACTTATATATCTGGTAACATAACCTATATAAGGTATTTAAAAGAAAATAAGCTCCCCTTCAAATTTGTTTAACTATTAAAATTATTAGATATTAATTAGGCCTATTTTTGTATTCAAAATAATATGGAAATAGTATTAAAAAGAAGGGAGTGTGCTCACTGATTAAAACAGCTTTAATTCCAGACAACTTTAAATTAGCCCATGCCTATTTAGTATTTCATTAGACCTGGTTAATACCCAAAGATGGTTTATTGTTTGACTAAACCCAACAGTTAAAAATAACTGATAATACCACAAAATATATTAACAGCAGACATTTGTAAAATATACCTTGCTACAGGTAGGATAAAACTGTAGCCGAGCACTATCCAAGTATTGGGAAGGGTCATTTAATCCATGGGCGATTTATCAACGAAATTCGGACTATAAAGTTAATCAATTTAACAAGATTCAATCATTGTACGTTTAAAACCATACAAAAATTCTATAAAACATTTCAAACTGTACATAACGTTACTTCTTAGATAGACGAACCTGCTACACAAAAAGACAGTCAAAAATGACACACCCCTTCTGGACCCGCCATTAGGAAAATTCAGAAGCTGATTACGACAAACTAATAAATAGTTTCAATTAAACTTATAATTTATTGACTCTAAAAGAAACTGGAATAGTCTTACCAATATAGTCAGCCACCGGTATTCCAAACCAATAAATCCACACTTTGAATTGTCACGAAACACCACACCAACTTCACCAGAAACTAACAACTGCAAGACTGTTGGTCCGATTGTAAGATATTTGCTATTTCATTTATTAACCATCCTCCCTTGTATCAAGGTAGCATTGAGTGGCTAACGCTAATATAGGCTTACCTTTTTGAGTATATAAAAGGTATTGTGTTAAATTAT
Organism: Aphrophora alni; assembly: GCA_963513935.1. Lineage (NCBI taxonomy): Eukaryota > Metazoa > Arthropoda > Insecta > Hemiptera > Aphrophoridae > Aphrophora > Aphrophora alni. The sequence goes on from OY740768.1 coordinate 58,008,340, forward strand.
CAGAAGTAATATTATTATTTCCAATATAAAGAACAATAAACCACTAAAATTTGTAAATACATTTAAATTAACATAAAATATAGATATCATTTTTTACTCTTTATTATAAAAGTTTAAAACCAAGTTTAACTTCTAAAGTAAATTTCAAAAACTTCTTCCCTACTCAATAGGAATTACTGTTATATTTAAAACTATAAAAAAGTCTGGATATTTTTTAAGTACTGATAAGCAAATTGCTTGAAGCTAGGTAGATGCAATTAAAAATTATTTATACTCAAACTACAAGTATATTACTTTTTTCGAGTTAAGATTATCCGAGTTCTCCTAGTCGATGTTATGCCATCAAAGTATATTTTTTGATAATGACCAAATTCCACCCAAGTTCCTTAACCTTTATAATTTTTAGGAATTGGCAGAAAATATGAAAAAACAAGAAAACAACTCATACAAAATTTTATAAGACAAGTCATAAAGTTATTTCAAAAGCTTAATTTGTTCATTTGTAAAAGACACAATGTTTTTGTGATACAAAATAAATTAATGTTTTCTCATTTTGTTAATAGAAAATCTCATTTAGAACACATTTATTATTTGTTGTTATTTAATACACTCTACTTTTATGTAGAACATCTTTTATAAATATTTCAATTTTACACTAATATTATAATAATGGTAATAATATTAAATAATAATTATATGAATTATGAAATAGGTAAAAAGTTCAGTAACCTAACGGCTGTGATAGAAGTCATATCGAAACACAAACAACATTTTGAATAGATTTCAAATAATATATATTACTACGACTTGCTCAGTCTTACCATTAAAGTGTTAACAAATTAACTAAAACTGAGTTTACTTTAAGTACACATTGTATCTGGTCGATAAAAATAACAAGTTTTAGTTTTACGCCTCACTAGTCCTCATCTTACTGTAATTAGTTAAATTTAACTCTTTATTTTGTCACATTTCTAGGGTTAAATCCTCGGTTATTCTCTGACTCACAGAAGATCATCACATACCTCTACATGCTCCATAATCTATCATTACAGATTATTTTATCTGTGATTATAATTTGATTACAGACATTGGCAACATGAACATACATAGCCTACTCTGAAACAGTAAAATTGGAAGAGGCTTTATGATATAAATCAGTGCCTCCTTTTTTTTTGCAAACGGGAATTAAAAAAATATATTTGATATGATAATGAAGATTGTTGTTTATAAAGATAAAGCATAATTCAGGTATTTTACCTATGAAACAAATTATTTAATTTCAAATCACGGAAAATTGCTTTGTGTAAGGTCTTTTTTTATCAATACCTTCTTGGTTCCAGGTTTTAAAAATTATTTTGTTTATAAAATTGGCTGAAGATCTTCAAAATCATGTCTTATCAACTGTATAGAAATACTACAATTGGAAATACACTTCAAGAAAGTTTGGAAGAATTAGTTCAGGTAAGTTTAACGTAGGCCTAAATTGCATTAAAATAGCCTGTAGTATTGTTATAAACCTAATATAAAAATCTTTCTCTCTCTCTTTTCTTTCTGTTTTGTGTATTAGGTATTTGGTATCCTTATCCACAACTCAGCACTTCTTATTGGAGAAGGCTTGTGTGGTTAGTTGTAGTGTTTATTTCATAAAAATTTGCTAACAACAAAGACCTTGGACTCTTTATTTCCTTTAATTTGTTAGGCTATCAAATTAAATTTCAGTTGAAAATAATAAATACAAAACAAAAGTTTTGTTAAATTTATAGGCTATTTAGGCTTTGGTACAACAAGGTCTAGGCTACTACAATCTGCCATTCACAGATTATTGCACACGCTGTTCACGTAACTTATAGTTGTAAACTTTTGCAAACGTTGGATATAAGTAATTTTTGTTTGTACCTGTTGATCAAGTTAATTTTGTATCAAATAAATTAAAATTATTGGTAATAATGGGGTTCCTGTTGCTTTTCTACTTATTAATCATCAAGTGTAGTAATTGAATTGTTAAATATCGGTTGTACCTCGTCCTCGGATTTATCTATAAAAAAATACGAAAACGTAAAGTATTTACATTGTAATTAAAGGATCAGATTATATTATTTGTCGAAAGAAACATTTTAAGTCCCAAAATGCATATCTTCACTGTTGAATAATATTTAAAAAAAACAAGGGAATACAGCTGTAGTTAGGTTAAGATCTAATAACGAAAGCATATGTTAATATGTATGACTACGTTAGTCAAGTTAGTGTATGTGTTGTCACAATCTTATCTTCAAACAATTGGATAATTTCGTAAGACACTTTTAAAGTCAGAAATTGCATTTGATTATTAGAAAATTGGCCATATTAAATTATGAAATTGACTTCACAGTTAGTAGCGTCTAAGTTGTGTAATTTACTCAATGGGATGTAAGTGATATAGGCGAGGTTTTTGTCAGGTGGCTATATATATAACGGGATTGAAATGATATAGGCGAGATCTGGTCAGGTGGCTATATATATAATATATATGTAGACACCTAGTCGAGGTATGGTCCGGTGACCTAATAAAGTAATTAGTATTTAACATTGTAAATATGTTCTTATGTTATAAACAGTATTGAATCACAATTTGCATACGTCATTGTCATAATAGACATGATTCTTCAATCATACAACATCATAATATTAAGCTATAATACACATCCCTAATAGATAGTATATATATTGTCACCTAGCAATCATACATTCAGTGACTTGATGAACATGTAGTAATTAGTAAATAAATAAATAAATATTGAGCTTGACTTGTGAGGACATAGAAAAAAAAGTTTAGTTAAAGTTTTGTTGGTAGCTCATGTATCACTGAGGATGGCGATTTTGTTGTTGAAACGTGTTTGATTAAGTAAACGTAATTTTTGTGAGATCTTGTGTTCGAGTTTTTTCTATGTAGTTAATTTAGTATTAACATTGTCATTCATAGCCTATAGCTAGATTTCGTTCTTTTATAAATCTTATTTTCTGCTAAACTAATGCATTTTGGGACTTGAAATGTTTTTTCTGACAAATAATATGATCTGATCCTTTGATTACAAGGTAAATACTTTACGTTTTCATAATTTTGTATAGAAAAATTTGAGGATGAGGTACAACCGATAATTACCATTGAAACAAGTGAAATTTGTATATAGACATATGTTAAGACAATAATTTTACTGGTAATTATGGATTTAACTAGAGACAAATTAATATTAAAGATAAATTATATGGAGCCTACGACTCTCGGGAGATCAAACAAAAGATATGTGATCATGATAGGCCTAAATCAAAATTCCAGGTTTAATGATTCCATTCAACTATTTTCTACCATTATATACTCTGGACTTTTACTATAAAAAAATTATATTTTTGGTCAAAACCGCTGTAAAAGGTGAGGAGTATTTATGTGCTATCATAGTTATATATTTTAAAAAGCAAGACTACATAAAGAAAAGTATAGCTCCAGTTAAGAGTAGGCCTACCTTGAGATTGCTATACTCGTCTGTATTCACTACAGATGAGTCTCTGGAGAGAGTAATGTATATGTTCAGACAATGAAACTAAGCAGACATTTTGTATATAAACCACATTTTTTATGGTTAAGTATGACTTGTCTCTTTATTAAAATGATAGGATGACTGTTCAATACTTTTTTTGCCATATGCCTTGTAACAACTCGAAAACGATGTTGTTAATAAATAATTTATTATGCAAATTTAATAATTCCATTCAGTTCAAACGATGACATACACGCAACTAGCGGCTAGAATTCAAAATTCCAATCCAAATTTTAAGATTTTCTTACCGGACAATAATTAATTAACATAACTTACCAAATTTTAAACCTAGGAAAACCTATATCAAAATTAAGCCTAAATATTCGATCTACCCGTAAAAATTAACAACTCAAAGGCAGAGACAAGGAAATAAAAATAATCCGCTTTTATCAAGACAAAAAAGTCAACCAAATAAATTGCCAGTTTGAAATACAGTGTCAGTATTTCGCTGATTGTAGAAATATGGAAAGCCTAGAGACAAAACAAACCATGCCTATATATAAACCATATATCTCTGAACATAAAACGTCACCTGAGTTCTTATTTAGAATCAATAATAAAGGTAGAATCTTTCAAATTACGACCGAAAGTCTGAACAAGATGGCGGCTGGAAGAAATACAATTGACAAGATTTCAAAAGGTTAACGCCCACTAAGGCTAGACTGATCTCGACTAGAGAAATGTACATTGAAATGTTAGTGCGGGAATCTTTCACATATATGAAAACAATTATATACAGTTTATTAGAACAGGGTCATTTAGCTTTAAGAGAAGTTATTTAGTCAAAGGTAATATTTAAAAAAAAATTCAATTAATAAATTAGAATCAGTTAATATCAATGTAAACTATTAACAGTTTCTTTTAATAAATTAGGGTCATAATTACCATTTCATACATTCCCCCCAAAATAACAAGACATAGAAATATGAACTTTTAAAGGAATCTCTTTGTGCATCAATTTGGACTAAACAATTAAAGAAGGCAATTGTTGAGGGAGCTTAAAACAGTTCAGACGTTGTCCTGCTTTGCTCCATTTATTAAGAATTTTATTTTGAAAAAATACCAAGAGCATCCAGATTGTGTGAAATAAAGGCATCAATAATCAAGTGATATAGTAAAAATGTTTTCTTTGCGTAATCTATCAGAAGATAGATGTTATAACCAATATTAAAAGTGCTACTAGATACTGGTGAGATCAATCCTTTTACATTAATGCATTGTTCAGCCATTTTTTTTATCTCATATAATTTTAAAACAATTTAAGCCCCAAGTGGCAATTTCACAACATTTAAATACAAGATTAACTATATGTGTGTACCAATTGCTAAAGTGAGAACTTAAACATTATAGCCTCGTATCATCCATTCATTTCTATAACATTAATTTAATATCTTGATTTCTTGAATTTTTTTATGAACTTTTATTTTGTATGTAACGTCCCTTTCCTTGAGGAAAGCCGCACCAACCCTTACCTGAGAAAGAGACTCTGTTATTTATAATTTATAGGTTACTCTTGAACTGTTCATCTCAGGATATTCATTTTCTTTTATGCATATATAATAATTAAATATGTTTCTAAAGAACACTGTGTAAATATTCAATGAACATAATTTTTAATAAATAACGAATTGATTGATTTTTTGTAAACTAGTTTTTTCCTCATTTCTTTGTTCATTTAAAACGTTTCAGTCTAAATCTTTTACTCTGTGACCTAAATTTGTACAATTGAATAGAGTTAAATGGCCAAGAAGTATTATAACCGTTATAATTCATGTATGATGAAAAAAATCCTCTCAAGTTAAGTTATAGTAAGTACTTTGAAGTGGGAGATGTATAATATGGTTAAATTGTGTTGAAATATGTCTGTTGTTTTCTTTACTGAGGTCCAAATAATTATGTATCCAACGAGATTGGTGAGATACATCAAATGATATGTATCCATTATTATAGCTTTAAATCACCAATAGGATAAAGTTAAAAAGATAACATAACCAACTTCAGTCTTTTATCAGATTTCAAGATTTACAACATGGGGCCACATAGAATAGGAGACTATATGACTGTTGTTGTTTCCTAATGGTAGATTTGTAGATTGTCATTCATCATCTGGTATCCTAATATAGTTCTTCATTTCTTGATATGTACAGTTCAGTCCTGTACACACAATGAAGTGATCTTTATTCATTAGTGTGTTAGGTTCTTTACATATTCTGCACTGAGGAGATTTGTAAATGTTGATACAATGGAGGTGTGCAACAATGCATTCGTGTCCAGTGTTCAGTCGAAAGTTTCGTACTGCCTGGTTTCTCTGTAGGTTTTTGTTTTGTTTTTTATCCTAGAAGCTTTCTTTTTCCTTCCACTATTTATCAATGACTATTAATAGTATAAAAATTGTCATCTTCAATGTTGTTAATAAATTAGTTTAATGATTTTTGAATGTTGTAGATGTTAAGTGAAGTGTTGAATTCATCTGATGATGTCACTTGTGCAGCAAAATAGCTTTTTTGAAATAAAAAACTTTCTAACATTGCATAAACATTGAAAAAAATCCAAATGAGATAAACTAGTATTTTAAAAATTAATATTAGCATTTAAAAAACTGCACACAACCTTTCATAATTATTTTAGGAACTGCTCTACCTCCTACCGTAGGAATATCTTACTCAAATGCGACATCAACCCCAGCTCCAAATGTATGTTCATCGTGTAAGGATTAAGGACATATTTTATGTTGGAGTGTTTAGTTATCAGTCTTATTGTCCACCATAATTTCTCCCTGCTCAGTGAGAGATTGCTTTAGACTTGGAGAACAGGGTGAATCTGTTTCCAAAACAGGCTAAATTCAAATATGATTGACTCTAATGGTTTTAGTACTGCTTGGCTATCTATTTCTTATTAAAGATTTCTGGTGTATAGATGTCTACAGCAGTACCCTAAGCTTGAAATATTGTTGGGAAGGGTTTATAAGATTTCTATATTTATTTCCATACCTTTCCAACCCAGATCACTATCCATCTTGAAGCCATATGTGTACCTTGCATATACTTCTGGCTTGATTATCTATCTATACTCTTGACAATCCAACAAAATTATCTCTTATGAGCCAACTTCCACTAATTCATTTTAGATCTCAATGAATCCAAGGATCCTTTCATCAGAGTTTTTGCAGCTATGGAAATAGGTAGCTATAATCTATAGCCTCGGAATGTTTTTTCCCTCCAGAACTCCTAGGTTGACTACCCCTAAGGTTTCAGCAAATCACCCAATGACTAGATCCATTAATCAGTACAGTTTAGGGTACAAAACTTACATTTCACACTAAATCCATAAAATTTTGGGTTTATTAAATTATTGTCTCTACCCCAGATCCCATTTTGTTCCGGTTCCTTGGAAAGATTGGTCTTTAGAAAGTTTGAGGAGTCGATTTCCATTCTAACTCCCACTACAGTTAGTTCTAGCCGATTAATCAGAAACTTGTGTTCCTGGACTACAGATTCTTTTTTGTAAGGGTCAATAGGCCACGTAATTTTTTCCCATTGTGTCCTAAATGGATCTACAGTTGACCCAACTAAATTCTTTGGCCTCTACAGGAATTTAATTCGAGTCCTCTTGCTGGCAAAGCAAGAATTATAATCTACTTTACCAACCGAAGTCCCATACATAGGCTTTTTCAACCACGTTTAACCCACAATTTCGCCTTGGTTACATCAGCGATTTCTGAAGAGACCTAAATCAGTCGTCTGTGACAACTTAACACCAATCTAGGCTATTTATCTTATTTAATATCACCCATGGTCTGTGTTTAATTTATAATGTTTTTGTTTGTTGTTGCTTGTTTATTTATTACACTACAAGTCTTGTCCTGGAGATCTCCAGACCTCACTTTATTTCCTTACCCTACAACCCCTTATGGCCTTGGGGCAACCTACTTATGCTTATGCCATCAGCCCCCATATACATTTTTAGTTTAAGCATTAATAGCCTAATATGAGTATTTATACTTTTCCCCCACAGATTTGAATTAAATAAAACACTAAAGAGGATGTTGTTAAAATTGTTTTATGAATTTTAGTAATAAAAAATTCCCAATTATAAATATATACTTTTTTCTTTTTTTTTTTCAGTATGGACAGATTACTCCAGGATTAGCGCTTAAAGTTTTACTTCAGTTTGATAAGTCAATTAATAACGCACTTGCTACAAGAGTCAAGTCAAGGCTTACTTTTAAGGTTTGTATTTTCTTATGTAATGTAAATTTAAATACAAATAGAATGATTAATTTAGCAAATTGAATTCATAGTCTAAATTAGCACATTGCAACTTAAACAAGATTTCTTAGACAGGCTTACACAGAAACAGATATTTGTTTTTAATTCTCAAGTACATTTAATTGATGAAATCTAATATACCGTGTGTTTCGAAAATTTGGGAATGAGCTTATATCTTTGGTTATAATAGAGATAGAACAAATTATTAAGAGTGAAATCACAAATTTGATTTTCAAAATTATTAGCTGGTTTTGAAGAGTTTAATTACTCAGCAAAATTGTGTTAACTTTACTTTAGTCCTTTAGTGGAACAAAATGCTCAAATAGGAAATGGATAGATAGTACATATAACAAAATAGAAGGATCTCACAAAAATTAGCAATTTTAATTTTGCTAAATATCTTCTTCAGTGTTTATATTGACCTTAAAAAAATCACTATGTTTTTGAAACTGCACTGTTTGTAGTTTCTTGGAGTTGACTTGTACGTTGGATCTTGGAGAATTAGTTGGCTGGTTTTTGGATTTTTGTTTCTCCTTTTCAAAACACGTGTGTTCACTTGTGAGCCTTTCTTATTGAAATTCTGATTGATCTAATAGTATAACTCCTTTTCCCTATAGTTCTCTGTGTATTTTGTAATCTGAAATACTGTTGTAGGCCTGTTTTAAATTTGGAAGAAAGTTTTTCTAAGCTGATTTTGAAATTACGATTTTAGCTTTACACTACGGTTTTATGTTTTAGTATTAATTTTCCTAACTGGATGAATTTATTGAGATTAGATTTGATATGGGAATTAGTATTATATTATGTCGGGAAATATTTTTACTTTGAGCTTTCTGACTGAATGTCCTGGAATCATTTGAAATTGGGTAATTATTTAGTAGTACAATATTCACGACTGCTGCTAGGTGACAGGGTAGCAGTTTATTTTAATTTCAAGATTCCTCGAAATCTATATTTTAGATTTAAATTATCTACAACCCATTTCGAATTGTCTCAGTTTTTGGTTTTTATTTTCTGATAATTTGTTACATTTAACCCCTTAACGGTTAACGACGTAATATTACGTCATTGAACTTTTCAATAAAATGTGCTACTGACTTAATATTACGCAAATTAATTTTGTCCTGTTTTGTTTCTTTTGGCGACGTAATAACTCGACGGGATATAATAATATTGTATTTAATCGCTAGATAGCAGCATATGACGAAAGATACTGCGTTTCCTTGCAACGGCAGCCATTTTGTAAATGCTTTAACAGCAACAGAATGAGCAGCCCACTAACCTCAGTTCGCCATAATTGGTTGTAGCAATAGCATTGTTTGTGTTTCTGTGCGTGTGTTACTGACTGTTCGTTGATTGTTCTATTTAGTTGTTTATTAGTTATTTTATTGTAGTTGTTGTTTTTTGTGACGTCACTATGGAAGATACCCAATTTATTTATGACTGGTTACGTATGAACCTTTCTGATTCTGAGAGCGAGGACGAGGCGATTGATGAAGAATTCGATGATAGCAATATGGATCTTGATGAGCCACAGACTCATGATGAAACACTAAGAAACACAGCTCGACCTCTTCCTCTTGTGTGGCTTGATCACAAGGAAGTTTCTCCAAATGATAGACCTTCTGCAATTGATTTCAGAGGTACCCCTGGCATAAAGGTAAAAATTGAAAATAAAATCGATCCCTATGAGTTGTTCAAACTTTTTATCACTGACGAACTTATCGATCTAATAGTTATGGAAACAAATAGATACGCCGAACAATTTTTAGCGTTCAGGCCTTTGGAAGAGTTTTCAAGATTTCATTCTTGGAAACCTACAAACAGAGATGAAATTTATGTTCTCTTATCAGTGTACATATTGCATGGGTTAATTTGGAAGCCAGAAATAGATTGTTACTATACCCAAAAACCACTCTTTGCAACTCCTGGGTTTGCTAGCCTCATGACTCTAAACAGGCTAAAACTGTTGAGTAGATTTTTACATTTTGTCAACAATGAAGTACCGAGTGATGGGCCGAAAAAGCTTCAAAAACTACAGCCAATATTCGATTACATTTGTGATCGGTTTGTAACCGTGTATACGCCAGAGAGGGATGTAGCCATTGATGAAAGCTTTTAACTCTGGAAAGGCCGCTTGAGTTTCAAACATTTCATTAGAATAAAACGAGCCAGATTCGGTATCAAGAGCTACATTTTATCAGAGTCCAGCACTGGGTATATTTGGAAGATGAAAATTTACCTGGGTAAAGGCACAGATATTATACATAATCCAGTAGTAGGCCACGCAACTAATGTTGTTTTGACACTCTTAAATGGTTTGGAAAACTAGGGCTACAGAGTGTACACAGACAATTTGTATTGCAGCCCGGAACTAGCGCTTGAACTTGAAAAAATAAAAACTGTTGTTGGGTCGGTAAGAAAAAAACAGAGTAAACATTCCAAAAGATCTTGTGAAAATGAAATTGAAAAAAGGCGAAATGAGTGTTATGTATGAAGAAAAGGGGAAAATGGCTTGCATTAACTGGATGGACAAACGTGAAGTAATTTGTTTGAGCTCAGTTCACGAAATGGACTGTATTGAAGTCACACGTAAGGAAAAAGGCTGGAATACCAACAATAGTGAACGACTATAATAAATTGATGGGTGGAGTCGACCGGGTAGATCAAATGCTTTCTGCCTATCCGGTTGAAAGAAAGCGACAAAAACGGTGGTACAAGAAAGAATTTAGACACCTTCTCAACATGTGTATTTTCAATGCTCATGTACTTTATACAAAGAACAGAGGGAAAAAAACTTCTTACAAGTTTAGGCAGTCTTTGGTGGAATCACTAATCGAGCATCACTTGGGTGAAAATGTCCACTCAAAACGAGGTCGCCCATCTTTGGAAAACGACCCTCTTCGCTTCAAGGAAAGACATTTTCCTGAGTACGTGCCTGCTACGGAGAAGAAAGCCAATGCTACAAGAAGGTGTGTTGTGTGCGCCAGCAAGAAGATCTGAAGAGAGTCACGCTATATGTACGTTAGCTGTGATGTTGGACTTTGTGCAGCCCCTTGCTTCAAAGAATTTCACACTAAAAAAAAAAAACTACTAGCCTATGTAACGTTTCTGTACGTAAAATTACTTTTTTTTTTTTTGACATTTATGTTTTTATGCTCATGTTTTATGTTTACTTTTTGTGAAAAAATAAATAATTGATTGAAATCGATTTTTTAATATTTTTGTGATTCGCCACAGAATTAATTGCATATTTGAGATATATATATATATATATATATATATATATATATATATATATATATATAATTATGTATATTATTATATATATATTATATAATTATTATATATAATTATACATCATTATATATATATATATATATATATATATATATATATATATATATTATAGGCTAATCCCATATAAATACGCCATGTATACATATTTACACATTTTCGGTACACATGGTCTAACCTAATCCTAATATATAATACAAATTAAAAAAAATTAATTTTTTATGAAAGTTTTTGGATTTTTAACATGATTACCGACAATATGCATTAAAAAAAATCAGCATTTGTAGGTAGTTTTAGGTCAATTTTAATCATCTGTTAAGTGAAGTTGAACCAAACAATGCAACAGTTAACAACTGCACTCATACATAACACAGAATGAGGACATTTTCTTATTAAACTAAGAACTTACATAACTCGGTTGCGCTTTGAGCTATCAAAGATTTTTTAATATTTTTTTAATTTTTATATAAGTGTTTCCAAACAAGATTTAATAATTTGTAAAAATTTTGGTATATACATTTAAAAAAAGTTTAGGAACACCTTGTGGATATAGAATAATGGTGACTTTCAAACACTATATTATAGTAGCCTAAATAGCCGTGTACCCATTCATCTTTGTAGTTCATTTTTTCCAAAACTAATTATGAACTTATCAATAATAACTCTTTCATATTTTCCTGTAGCCTAATGAACAAATTAGTTTAATTTTGTTTTTAAGTCCTTCATTATGTTTAAAATTATTTTTGTCTAAATGTGGCAATGGCTATAGGTCATTGTATACAGACAAATTTTATGAATCCAATGATACCACTAGTTACCATTTAAGAAAATAAATGTGGACATTATCCTTAAGAAATAGAATTAAAATTTATAACTTACAAATTAGACTAATAAATTAGTAGTTAACTCTATAATAGTCTTTCATTTAAATTTGGCATGTAAATTTTTACATTATGACAAACTATGAGAAAGGATATTATTAATTTTATTATTGTCTATATTTCGTCTATATTCGTTATATTTTTATGTTTTGTGCTAATCTATAATTAAGTCATAAAATGTAAATACTCTATTACGTTCAAATAAATACAAAAAAAATCTGTACATGAAACAATAATCCAAACAGAAATGTAAAGTTGGAGTATGCTAGATTTAAAATAAAATCATAGTCTGGTCCATATAAACTTTAGCAGATGTAATTTAAAAATTATTTTGATGTAATCTTTATGATTGAGTATTTATTTATTTATTTGAATTTTTTTGTCTATATTTAGTACAATAAAAGAAAGAATTCTTAATTTGGTTTAATCGAACATTTCCTATCATTAATAATATCAACTATCCATCATTATCAAATAATTTGAAAATGTGAGAACAGAATGTCTGTTCAGATATTTATATATATTCTCTATTAAAAATAGGCTTTGAAGAAATTGTTGGTTGGTAAAGTGGAGGTTAAGACACGTGCTCAGTAGAAGTGCATTTTATTATTTTTTTAGAGTTTAATTTATAATTAACCATCTATTGTCTATTTTCAATTCTAGGCTGGCAAATTAAACACGTATAGGTTCTGCGATAATGTTTGGACATTTATGTTGAATGACGTAGAGTTTCGAGAAGTTCAAGAAGTCGCAAAAGTGGACAGAGTGAAAATAGTGGCATGTGATGGCAAAAGTAAGTTAACCAAAATATGACTTTAAAAAAATTAATATAAGGATGTAAAATATAATCCTTGTTTATAGGAATTATTCCAAAGCCTGTTGTCATTTTGAGGGAAATTCATTATAACGGTACAAATCCCATCTGAGATTAAAGTAAATAGCCTTTAATTCAAAGCCATATAAAGCAACCTAAATATACCAATATAAACAAACTATTTTATGAGTAGGCCAACAAACCTAACCTCTATTAGAAGTACCAATGACACCTTTAATGTATTAAGACGAATAGAAACTAAATTACGTAAATGTAATAGGCTAGCATAACAAACCTGCAGATTACGTATGTAAATCCAGGCCAAATAGTGAAAACAACAACACAATTAACCTAAAGAGAACTTATCACATAGGTGTAACAATAACCACTGCACAAGTGTATTAGATATATCATTTATTTATTTAAATAATCTTTATTTTAGTGTAAATACAAGTTGATATTTTCAAACATAAATCAATTCCAATCTTAACAAATTGTTGTAGATATAGGACGTAAACAAACCAGCCATTTTGAATACATGATGTCATCAGTTAGTGATAACAGTCAAATGTTAAAAAACATTATTATTAAAATTAAAAATAATATATAAAAACTTTGAACAATTTTCCAAATTTAAAATTATGAAAGCGTCATCTACAAGTTTGTTCATGAACGGTCGAGTGCCTATCCTGAGATATTAAAATTCTTTTTTAATCATAAATTCTGTTTTTTAATATATGTATTTAATCAAACCTATATTATACTGTATAATAACGAAATGATAGACTGAGCTATGCCAGTGGGGATAGACTGAGCTATGCCAGTGGGCTACATTTGAACTATTTTTGAATTTAACTATTTAAACGTTGATGCCATGAGACAATAAATGTCTAGACCTAATTAAATTGCTGTAATGGAATTTATCATTTTTAACATTTTAAATGAAATATTCTTTTAATTTATGTAATTTATTCCTACTATATAAGTTTAAAAGTTAGTTGAGTATCCTTCAGATACATATACATATCTCACAAGATATATACATATTGAAATACAAATATATTAAATTATCAATTCAAAAACAAAGAAGGAAAGTTTATAATATCATTTACCTAGTTATTCTTTAATCTGTGTCATTAACGTGCTATCTCTTGCTATAGGGTGAGAATAACCTTTTTCTTATGACCCTAGAACTACTGGCACATGTTAAAGGTTTTGTTTTCTTAAAAAATTCATAAAAAATAATAATTTTATGCAAAACCTAACTTGTAGGATATCATTTTTCTCAGAAAGATGCGTAGAATTTATCTATGTAAAATAATATATATATATATGAAACGGTTTTGGAGTAAGTATGTTAGGTGTCAAAAAATGAAGTTAACATTTTTCAGAAAAACCTGAATCATCCAAAATAAAATTTTTATCACTGTTTTTCAACATATACAAAAGTTTTGTATAATATTTGTGAATATATTTAGAAGAAAAAAAATTAATTTGTTACACATTAAAAAAAAAAAAATTGTTTTACGGAAAAAGGAAAATTGTTAGGCCTATTTTCAAAAAATCAACAAAAAAAGTAATATTATGGAAAACACAACTTCTATATATCATTATATTCAGAAAGGTGCATAGAATTGAGCTGTGTAGTGAAAAAAAAAAAATGTTAGATGTAAACAATTTGGAGTTATGTCAAATAGCAAAAAATCGGAAAGTAACCGAGGCAAAAATTGCATAGAAAAAGCTATATATATACCATACAAAAATTTTTTTAATTTTTTCAAGTGGTACTAGAGATTTGTAATATGTTTTGAATATATTTAGGGGGAAAAAATTGTAACATTTTCAAAAAAAATTATAAAATTAAGTACAATGTTAGGCCTATTTTCAAAAATTCACCAAAAATAGTAATATTATGGAAAACACAACTTCTATATATCATTATACTCAGAAAGGTGCATAAAATTTAGCTGTGTAATGAAAAAAAATGTCAGATGTAAAAAATTTGGAGTAAATTTATAGCAAAAAATCGGAAAGTAACCAAGGCAAGAATTGCACAGAAAAAGCTATATAGGACCATACAAAACAATTTTTTATAATTTTTTCAAGTAGTACTAGAGATTTGTAATATATTTGTGGATAAAAGTTGCTAGAAAGAAAAATCAATTTATAAAATTTTCATTAGTTATTATCTCAGAAATCAAAAATTCTTACAAAAACTAAGGCAAAAAGCCAAATGAATGCCTATATTTACATATATCAGCATTTTTCAAAGAATTTATAGACAGGCTTATATAAATTTATATACATTTTGGTAAAAACATAATCAATTTATAAAATTTTCATTAGACAAAATTATTTTTATATGTAAACTAATGGAAATTTGCAAAAAAGGTTAGACCAGATATAACATAACCTATCTCTAGACAGCCTTAGTATTTGATAAGTCTGACAATAACATTCACTCAAAACAATAAATTCTACAAACAATAATACAGATATTATAATTTGTATATACAAATTATAATAAATAAATAAACATACCTAACAGAAATAATCTCAAGCCACATATACGCCTACCACAATATGTCATTTTAGTACACAAACAAGCCTGAGTAAAACGGTAACTTGCAAGTCAGAAATAATAACCTAAAATGACTCTAAGACGTAATGAAAGACTCTATAAAGAGACTCTAAGACTCTATAACATACCAACTGAAAGATCTAAATTTCATTTTCCAAATAGTGTAAACTTCGGTTACAAAATATCAATGTAAGTAATCAATATATCCTATTTAGTAAACTGCACCGAAAGAAAAATGAGTCTGGTTTGGTTTGGTTACTACTTTTTAGAATAGATATATCTCGTGAACTATATGACTTTCGATAATTTCGAATTCGTAAATATTATGAACACAGAATACACATTTTTCTATATAAACGCTGTCACGTCAAGTCAGGCGATCTAGCGGAATAGTTGTCAACTTTATCGAATTATGGAATTTTTACTTTTTGTGAGAAGGATTTTTGGGAAACTTGATTATGAAAGATTGAAACATTATCTTTACAGTGATATATAATTCATTTCGATAAAATAATATTTACTAGGATAAAAGTTGAATTGAAGAAAAATGTAATATTTAGCGTGTAAAAATGAGTTAAAATTCTTGATTTTGTTTAATTTTTATATAATAAAACCTATAACAGATAGAAAGATTTGGAAAGCATAGATTGAAAGAGAAAGATGTGATCTACAGAACAGTGTTTGACAAAAATATCAATTGGGAATGTTAGAGAAAAATGCCATCATTTTTGTTTACAAATGCTTAGCGCAATTCTTTGATGTTACGTATCAAAAATATGCAAATTACAACAATTTTTGGAATATTATTTATAACGTTTTGTGGGTTTTTTGCATGATTATATGATCTACGGAACATTAGCTTTCCAACACTATTTTTTTTAGTGCAGTAGTACGATTCTAAATGGGTGAAATGTTGAATTGCAATAAACGTGTTTATAGCCTACTTGTCCGGGAAGTCTGGGTCCGTTTCGGATTGATGCCAGTTAAAGGGTTAAATATCCCCATAAGAAAAATCACACACTGTCATATCTGTAGAGGTCAGTCCATAAAGTTGTTACCACAACCTATCCAATGGTTGGGAATATTTTAATCAAAAATTGCTTTTACTACATTAGTAAAATGTGGAGGAAGCTTTCTGTGAAAGAGCTCCATCTTGCTGGTACAAAGTATTCCTCATCTCCAACTGGGCAAGATGAACAATTACATGATCAGTCAATATTGATTCATATGTGTCACCAGTCATTGTTTGATGATATATGTCATAAGATAAAACACCATCCTTGATGACAGCAGCTCAAACTGTTATACTCTTTGATTGATTTTAAAGATTCTCCATGCATGATATGTGGATTATGTGTGTTATAATTATTACAAATATGTCTATATACAAGCCCTATTTGATAAAATGTAGCTTCATCTGAGAACACAATTCCTTCGTGCCATTCTTCATAGTTTTCAAGATGAACAAAATTTCAATCATCTATCTGAATCTTCCAAAGTCCATAATCTAAATGTACTTTATATTGATTTGTTTTTTGGCATAACTTTATAGTGTGATTTTGGTAGTTCAGTAACTGTTGTCACTTTTTTAAATAAGTTCGGCCTATTTGAAAATTTGAGTAGTGAAGCACATGCAAGCTCTTCATTTTGTGTGTTTAAAGATTGAAAATTATTGTGCCTGGAAAAATAAAGTAAAGGAGCACTTGATCGAACCAATATATAACCACTTCTATCACCCGAAAACTAATATGCCCGAAAGACCCATAAGAGAGGTGTTAAGGGATGGCTGAGAACATACTGTTCACAAATTTATTTCTCTCCATTTAACTTTAAAGATTCTATCTAATCTTCAATTTTTTTTATAATCCCATATTATATTTAACACCTCCCTAGGCCGATCTTTTATTTATCTCTAATATACTTTTACTATTTCGTGTTTCCATATAGCCATATCATAATGCATAGACTGATGCAACACAAAATTAACATTGTTGTGTGTATAAAATAACAGCTGATTGATAGATGACTGAAAATGCAAATTAAAATTAATCAATAAAATGTCAAAAAGAGTTTGGATCTATCCACAAGATTTATGTTTATTTTTAAGTCCATCATTTTGTTTTAGTTAAACATAATAAGTTAAAACTTGAGGGTAGCTCTTTTACATATCCTGGAACAAAACTGCAAAGTTTCAAATTTGTACCATTTTACCAATGACCGACACATCAATTAAAAGAGAGCAACCTATTTCATGGGACTCTCGGTATATATTATACATTTCAATTACCTAATAATAAACACTTACCTATAATAATGATTCGAATTTACCCCTAACCACAATCACTAGAAACTTTAAAATAAAACACAATTATCTGATTAATTGTTCTTTATTAATTATTTCCACTAAATGTCCTGATGTACATTTCGATAACATGGTTATCATCATCGGAGGGTCTTGCTTATAAACTAAATCTAAACTTACATATCTACTAATGAAATAAAATTAAACCTAAAACTATAAAACCTGAGTGCAAGCTAAAATCCCTCCCAATCTACAGATCAGTTGGCCAGTAAGATAGAGCTGTAATAAAGAACAATTAATCGGATAATTGTGTTTAATTTTAAAGTTTCTAGTGATTGTGGTTAGGGGTAAATTCGAATCATTATTGTGAATTTCACCACAGTGCTCAACAAGATTGTATCTACTTACCTATAACTACATTCCTTAAAATGAGTTTTTATGGTATATTGTGAAACAATTCGAAATGTTTCTTCTTTAAAACAATTCAGAACGTATTCAGGAAAAATATATGAAGAACTGATATTTAAGGAATGCCATTCAAACGAGGAACGACTTACATGACATTACAATCAACTCCAATTCAATATTCAACCATCAACTGGTAGGCCTAGAAATGCAAAATAAAATTGTAAATAAAATTATTTCCCGACATGTAAAGACTATGTTTCCCACCTCAAAATTATTCTAAATTAAACAGTTCATATATGAAAATTATTAAATAACCATGATTCGACCTCTGAAAAGAAATATCCAAATTTAAAAAATATCATTTAGAAACTTTAGCATGAGAATCATAGACAAGGTACCGCAGAATCGCGAGAATTATAAGAAAAAAAGAGTTTATCGGAAGAAACTAATATTTTTAATAGATAGAACGGAATCTAATACATCAAAAGGTTGCTTGGAAAACATATAGTATTCACGAGTAATTCAAAATAAGTATAAGTTAAAAACAAAACCAAGTCCCTTATTATACGTCTTCTTAGAATATCGAATCAACAGACACGCCCACTTTTAAAACTCTCGTTCCAATTGGCAGAAGAAATTCTAATAGGTGTGTCGTAGGGTTTTCAATGCAATTTGTATTACTTACAATAAGTAAATAATGTCCTAGAGTCAAATTATTCAAAATTAAATGGTTAAAAAACCCAAAAGAATAACTAATAATTAATTATGACAAATATTACACTATGGTATACAAATACAAACACACACAAAAAAAACATGATTCAGAAGTCAGGCAACTCAAAGCTTGGGACGGCTATTGCTTCAAGATTGATGATTGTTGGAATTTTCAGCTGGACCAGATAAGATATATTTTTTCTTCATGTTAAAAAAAAAAAAAAAAAAAAAAAAAAAAAAATAGTTGAATTAAATCTAACCAACTAATCATCTCTTCCAGTATCCCAGATTAAAACCAGAAGAATATTTAAAGAGTGTGGTTTAGTTACATAGTTAGCTTTATTCTACCTTCTGCGAAATACGAAAGAAAACTGTGAATGAAAATTTGAATCTTATTTGATCAATCCATTTTCATATTCTATCTATGTATAGTTGAGAAAGACGATTACAAAGTCTGATTTAGGAAGACTTTCTACATCATAAGAGGAGTTAGTCTTGATAAATATAACATTTAAATTTGATATAGACAATTGAATTCCAATTTCAAACTCCTGACATTAAAGATATTTTAACTTATACACTACTACATTTGTTCCTTTTCATATTGTAATTTCACTTACCTAAGACATTTGGGACTTAGTCCAGTTTGTTAACTTATGAATATTTTTGTATGTGTTTCCATAAAAAATTGGAAAAAGCCGGCACTAACCCAAAACCCCGAGATAGTAGTGCAATTATAAATTTAAAAAAAAGTTTCTTATATATAGTAATGAATGAACTTCAATAATGATCGTTATATATATAGACTGAATAATTGATTTTATGAAATATGAACAAATAATGTGCATAATTGAATTCAATTAATAAAAGACTATTGTGATTAATATAACTTGTAAACAATATTCTAGGTTTATTTTGTTATTTTAATTTTGAGATATATATATCTAAATTCAAATAACAAAATAAACCTAGAATAATATAATATATATATATATATATATATATATATATATATATATATATATATCCACAGTAGAACTCCAATTATCCGGATTAATTGGGACCGGACCAGATCCGGATAATAAAAAATCCGGATAATTGGATTTTTTTTTTCGAAAAAAGGCTGTTTTTAGGAAAAAATTTAAACAAAACACAATAGAGAACATTTACAGTATTTATTATGAAAAAAATATATATCAATGACAATGTTTACATTACGTAATATTGACAAATAATATTAAATCACAGTAAAATACATTATTTTTTTAACATACCAGACAGAGTCAGCTGTTTTGCTGCCTTAAATCGATTCCGCTCCGCCAAGTCTCGCATCCGTTTGACGGTGAGCAGTTGCAGGTGGTCACACTCTGGTTGCCGCTCCATCCATAAGCGCGGTGTCTAGGCCTGCGAATGCCTCACTCGGCAGGTTGAAGAAGCACTGGTCGACTGACTATTAATAGACTGTAGTGAGTGACAGTAGCAGGGTAGCGAGAAAGTGTGAGTCATCGCTCCCCCTTCCCCCCATGCCCTCCACTATCTATGTTCCCAGTTAGAAGGGTCAACTACTGCGTGCGATTCCTGCATATTCATTGCTTGCAGGACGATGTGCCTTTAAAAACCTGATTTTAAAATTTTTCTCAATCTGATCTGGATAATTGGAGTTCTACTGTATTTACAATAATTGTTAATATTGATAATAAACCTAGTTATTAAAATATATATATATATATATTTCATTAATTAAAGGTAAACAATTGTAAATGTGTACTACCTGAAATATTTGGTGTTACCCCTTCCGACTTTCGAAACCCTCTATATATTTTGTGACATAAAATAATTAAACTGTTTGTATTACAGATGTTGGTGAAGAAACAACTGCTACAAGACGATGACTGATATTGATCAGATCAGTTTATTTGATATTATAACTTTTTACTGAATCTGTAACATAATTAATCCAAGTTTGTAATATTTATTTAGTTTGTGTGCAGTGAAAAAAGTTCTTATTTTTATTTAATTCGTGAATGGAACAATACAGTGTATTGATGTCTACAGTTTATATAATATATTGTTAATATTATATGCAAAATAAAATAAGATGGGAAGTGAATGCTAAAGGTTGAGTCTGGTGTATTTTTCCCTAATCTAATCACTGTGTACAAACACAGTGGAGCCTAGCTGGTCACTTGTTACTTAGTGATAGCTTTCTCGACATGTTTTTTATAAGTATGAAGTAGAATAAGAATTAGAAGTAGGAAGAATAGTTGTCTTGATTGTTTATATCGCTTTTGTTAGGCTCCGGTCATATATACCATTTCTGCCTTTATCTCATGGCAGAAACAAGTTTATTCATTGCTTGTGAACAAGTTATTTAAACGTGGAATAAATAATTATACTATCCTCCTTCTCAAACTTGGATAAAATGTAAATAAAAAGAAACATTTCTTTACAATAGGTATTATTTATTTTTAATTATTTACCTAATTATTAAAAATATTTGTAGAGTTGTAAACAAGATTGACTTGAACTTATTTCTAATATCATACAATGCTGTCATTCAACTTAAAATTTAAATGTATGTATCACATATTTTTCTATTTAAAAAAATTTTCAATTTGTTTTTTTTTTACTACGGCCTCGGTTGGTATGTGTAATATATATCAACAAAAAAATAGATACAAAATAGCCTCCTTCTGATGCAAATTGAGTTTTAAAATTTTTAAATTTATTTAGGAAAGTTTGAGGCCAAGTCTAGCGGCCTATTCCAAGTTGTGATATTTGTTGCACAAGTACGATATTTTGCATAAGTATGTGGTTTTCCAAGGGACTGTGAGATCCACCATAATCAGCTGCTTTGTTTTAACTGAAAAAAACAGTCAGGCCAATACAATTGGACATGGGAAGTTACAGGCCCATATTTATGAACATTTCTTGTTATAACATATTATACGTACCTTTACTATTTATTAAAGAAAAGAATTCGCTAAGAAATTCCTTAGCGATTTAACCTGTTTCCCATTTTCAACCTGCCTCAACCATTTTAATAATGTTGAACGGTAAGCCTAGTTTCATTTTAAATATTGTGAATATGATGAAAGATTAAGATGATTTTCTAGAATTCTTTATATATATAATATTGGTTAGATTTTGTATGGACAGGTGACAGGCTTACCTTGGAAAATGGTCCTTGGTATTACCTAATAGTACATAAGTAAGAAAACGCACACAAAAACACTAAAGTTTTGAAATATTTCGTAAACACTGCCCACTTTCTCAATCAGTAGAGTTAAGAAGAAGACTGAAGACATATTATATATAGATGGGGTGTCGCCACTAAAATAATAAGATACCAGAAAGATCCTGAAAAGACATTTATTTTTACAATGAATTAAATATGTAAAATGTTATAGGTTATAAATTTTCCCTTTCTTGTATGCTCCTGTTAATTTAGATTAAATGTCAGAAATAAAATAAACCGATTGTTTAAAGTTCCATGATATAAATGTAGTAGAAAATAGAGATTTATAGACAATATTAAATTGTAATTCTATGGGAAAAAACAAAATTACTGAAATTAGAACATATTGTTGTATAGTACACAATTACAACAAATGCTTAATTGGTATTTGGCCATGAGTCATTTTTTTCTTTAATATTGCACTCCCTTTGCTTTAATTCTCAATTCATATTTTATATTTTTAACCAAATATTTTTTTAGATCAGAAAGTCTGGCATCATTTTCCTCTTTCTGATATTTTTCCTATTGATTGTGAATTCATCGTCAAAGGAATGTAAGAAATTTAAACATTGTTAGGATTGTGACTTTTCAATCCTCTATTTTGGCCTGGGTTCTTCAAAATACAAATGCTCGTTGGTTCAGTTTAAATCAAATTTTCTTTCTTATTGTAAAGAATACACTCTTTACTCACTATTAAACTCACTCTTTACTCACTATTAATATTCTCTATTAAACACTAACCACTAAACCATTTATCTTTTTATGAATTCAGAATAACTCCAATTATCGTGACGGCTTTACTTTGAAAATATCAATGTTTTCAAGTTAATTGCAAGTTAGTGAATACACAGCATATTGCTCACCTTGTTATCGTGAAACTCAATCCTACTCTTTGGAGAATCTTTCTCGCCAACTGCGTCTGGCTATCAGCAGTATCTCCAGCAGTCCTTTTTGTGATCCATATCTAGCTCTCTCCTTCCATAGCTTATACACCGTTGTCACTCAATGACGTTTTGTGAAGCACGCAAGGCAAGCAAATACCTAACTACTGAAGTCTGTCACAATAATTTTGTTACTCTTGTATCTAAACTTCTACAATTATATGTATCGCTATATCCTAATTCTAACACCACCTGCGCTCCTGAAACATCGTCACAATATTTATCACAAGGAACACCGGAGGATCGTCGTTAAAATGCTACATAAACAAGGAAAAAATGTGTTTGAAATTCAGGGTAATCCCTCTCTAACACTCTTGAGATGTAAGCTGGTAGACAAGATGTATACCTTGAACAATACATATATTAAAATAAAAGTTACAATAGCTATCCATATTACGATTATTACATGTATAAAATGTGTTGTGTCTAGCACATCCGACCCTCCTTTGAGCAACCTGAAGCTAATTCATCTCCCATAATATTGTTATGTACAAATAATACAGGAGTGGTTAATGTCCAACATTTGTTTAATATCTGAGACAAGTTGTGTTGTATTAAATCTACCGCTGCTGTCAAGTGAAGTTTGCTTGTTGTTGCATGTTGGTTTGGAGCTCCGCCAATGCAGCGTGTACTTGCTGCAAAACGTTAGTCACTCTAGTCGTGTAACCCTGTAGTGTTGTGGTCGTATTCATTAGGTCATCATGATCACCCCGAATCAGTTGCTACACCTTATTTAAGTGTTCGTTGACTATTTCCTGGTTGGTTGTTAAAACGTGTGTCTTAGTCAGTCGCTGTTCCACAACACCAGTGCAAGACGTTTCCTATGGTAGAAATGGCTCTTGGTGTCCGTGCTGGCTTACTTGCTGCCCACTCGTGTGTTTGTATTGCTGTGCGTTGAACTTCATCAGTACTCTTCAACATTGTTCTAATGGCTTAAACAGCTTGACATACTGTGGAGGCACTGGTTTCCAATCTTGGATTCTCAATTTAAACATCTACAATTATAGGTATAATATCCTAACAACGTACTAACACACAGTACATGACAGCTGTTTAGTAATTAACAAACAATCAGCTGTAGTGATTACTAAACTCTCATAGATTTTTATTGATGATGTAATTGATATTTATGACATAGTTCCTTAAATCGCTCCTTTATAAACTTAGAAAATGTTAAAGAGGCTTCTTAAAATATGAAGCTAGTTGAGGGATGCTTTAGTGTACAGGAACAGTTAAGTGTTTTCTTAGGATCTCTTAAGGAAGTCCTTAGAAATGTTTATAAATATGTACCATAGTCTTGGTTCTCTAATCCATGAGAATTTGTCAATCATCAGCCGATCTCAAAGCTTCTCCAAAACCTCAACTATCCCCTTGTCTTGACTAGACTACCACTTCATCAACAATCACCGCTAAACGACCCCTTTGGGTCTCCGTCACATCTACAGAGGTTGTCACTGTGAAAGCCACCAGGAAGTGACGTCCATATTGGAATTTCTATTTCTTAATCTCGAATGATTTTTTCAGATCATTTCCAAGAATCTTCGGGAAATTAAATGCCAAAGCCCAGCATAATTAATAGCTTGTATGACTAATGGCAATCTATAGAATTTAAGATACCTTACATGTTAAGTTGGGCCACTTATCATGGGAATTCTTTATTTTAGTAGCCCTAGCCCTCCCATTCTGGGTTGTAATTTTTTTATAGAAAAACCAGGGCCATCATTGACTTTCATGGTCATGAGCTTTGGTTTCCCTACGCTTCACCTATACTTTCTTCCAATTTTATCCAATAAACCCCCAAGATAGGATTTTCTCATGGGTAACATCTCACCCCAAAACATGAGAAAAATTTCTGACCTCATTGGCTAGTTTCCAGATACAGTGACTAAAAGACTTGGAAAAACAAATAAAATAAAATATATCAATATTAATAGAGCAAAAAAATTCACAACCCTATCTCAGCGAATACACTACTTTAGCAGATGCATATTTTTTGCCTATTGTTAAAAGGCGAAAAACCTCTTGGTTGTCATTGCCAAATAAAAAAAAAAGCAGAAAAGATAATAAATTAAGATCCATAGCCCTCAAATAGTCTAATAGCGGCAGGGTCAGAAAATAACAAGAGTTGGTCATACGAAACCTGATAGGAAAATGGGAGTATATGAAAAAAGTATATAAATCCAACTAGGTTCTCTCGGGATTACCAAGCCCATACTCATTATAAATGAGCCTTTGAAGATAGATGACTTTGATTTCTAGAAAGACACTGTTTGTAGGAATAGGACCCTTTCGGAATGATTTCAAACTAGACTAGAGCTTTATCATATTAAATAAAGAATTATTATTATTATATAAAATATGTAGGATATCTTAATAATTGGTATAAACTAGGAGGTCTGGATCCTTTTTATCCTGGGTCATACTGGATAATTAAATTTTTACAATGGGTTAATTTGCATTTTTATAAAATGAAGAACAATTCCACTACCTTTTGTAATGATTAATTTAGCTAAGATTAGTGAAGTTAACTGAAAATGATAGCCAGTTCTTAAATTCTAAAAAGACAATTCTCCACACCAATAACCCACAATATTTTATTTGTGGTGCTTAAAATCTGCATCCATAATTTAGTCTTGTTTCAAAAAACAAAATTGTAAGATAAAATAGACTCAAAATTAGAATAAAATTATTAATAATAGATCAAGTAGTTAAACAAATAAATAAATCAAAAGAAATTTATACTCTAGTATGTCAGGATATCAGCTCTTCTACTTATTATTTTATGATTGTGTTCAAACTCTTCCCTTCTAATATTAGGGGTTTCCTTAAAAATTTGGACAAAGATGACCATTTAAAAATTATATATTTTTTACATATCGATAGCTAGCAAGTAGCAAATTCACAAAAACCTGGTGAATTTGCTTTTATTTTAAATGAGAGAAAAAGAGTACACGAAATTACAAAAAATAATTTTAGGAGTTTATCCTTTTAGCTGCTCATGAAGCTTAGGCACATAACTGTCCCATTGAGCTTGAAAAACATTTCCAGCAACAGGATTACCCAACTTGTATTTCACTGCAAACTTTTTTATTGAAAATTTCCCTCTGCCATTTCCAGACCTGAAAGAAAGAATTGGAAAACAATTTACATGCAGATAAATTTGACTTAAACAAATATCTTTTAACTTTTCTTAACTCATGACAGATTCTTTTAGGAGCCGTGACAGTTACCTTAAGACATTGACTGGAGTGGATATACCAATAAGGCTGCTTTTGAGAAGTGCTAGATGTGGGCATATCCATTAATACTCAGCATTTCTTAGAAATTGTGTGATGTCAGTTTTGTTAGCTAGCTTGTTATTTTTTTGCCAGTATGTTGAGAAGTTTCTAGTGATTAGTTAGACAAAATGGTTTCAGTTTTTAATCTAATTTACAGATTTGCTGAGTTTTTTGGTTTTGAGTAGTTTTACAGTGAATATTTTTTGTGTATATATTACTTTTTATGTAATATTTTATAATTTTTTCATTATTAAATAGTTTCTTCGAATAAAATTATAGATATTTGAGGTTAAAAATGGTGTCTTCATAGAGAAATAATGGAAGTGTTGTTTTGAATGACAATGAGGAATGTGGGGATGAATTTAATGAGCAAAATGATTTAGAAATTAATCCGGTTTGGTGTAATGAGACTGCAGGTCTCAAATATATTTCTTTTGTACAAAGTAATGAAATTAAATATCTTTTCACTCCTGATTCAAATCGATTGATTATTTTTTAACTCTTGTGGATGATGTATTTTTAGATACTGTTGTGCATGAGACAAATAAATATTTCGATGGAATGAAATTAAATGTTTCTAAACAATATTGGTGCATTTCAAAATTCAAGGAATTGACTTTGGACGCGGTAAAAGATTTTTATTACATACAAGAACCATTTGGTTGAACAGACTCCAGGATTATTGGAAAACTCACCGATTGTTAAACATACAGTGTTTCAAAGAGTATATGTCGAGGTATCTATTTTTAGATGTTCGAATTTCGCTAAAAACATTTAAATTCAGAAAATCGATTTTGGATAAAATCCATCCACTGATCGATCACTTCAATAATATAATGAATGCTGTTTATTATCCTGATAAATGGCTTTCTCTTGATGAACCAATGGGTGTTGTGACATGGGCGTTTGATACTACGCCCAAACATAAAAAGGAAAAGACTTAACTATGGCATAAAATATAATACTTTATCAGAGCCAAATGGTTTGAACCTAAAATTCACTATATATAGTGGGAAAAATAGTCCTCTTGGTGGTAAAGATCATACACAAAAAGGTGTTCTTTACCTTTTAAACGAAGAGTTCAACCAAGGTCATGCCGTGTATATGGATAATTATTATAATAGTGTATCACTAGCGTCAAAACTATTTAGTAAGGAAACATATTGCACTGGAACATTGAGGGCTGATAGAAAAAATAATCCTGTCAAAATTAAGAAATCCAAATTGGCAAAGGGTGAAACGATTGCACAATACGCTGATGGGATCATGGTAGGTAAATGGAAAGATAAACGTGTGGTAAATTATATTTCCACAGAATTTCTAAAACAAAATGGTTACGTTTATCCAAAAGAAAAGCGAAAAAGAAATTAAGAAACCATGCCTAGCATCTAATATAATGCTTTTATGAAAGGTGTTGATCGATCTGAAAGAAAAACATTACGATGGTTTAAAAAAATATTTATACATGCAATACAAATGATGCTTGTAAACAGTTTACATTTGTATAATATGAACCGCGATACAGGGAAAAAATGGACCTTTGACTTCAGACTGCAAGACAGTGAAGCGCTTTTGCCACCAATAGAGACTTTTGATGGCAATCATAGTACTCCCACACAAATTTCTTCATTTAAGCAAAAAATCTGAATCAACAAATCATATTATTATGAAGGAGACAGAACGTGATAGTCGAAATCGTATCAAAAGAGAAAGATGTTGAGTGTGCATAAAAATGAAAACAGAAATCTATATACTATTGTAATATAAGGTTTAGATAAACCTGGCTTATGTGTTGGAGAATGTTTTAAAGAATACCACATGTATAAGGAAGATATACCCAACATTCATCTTAGATATTCTAGCATGTTAGCATTAACTTTATAAATGTCTTATTTATTATCTTTTGTTAATTAGCTTTGAGCATGCTTTAGATGCAAACTCGTTATAGGTGGCTTGACTCTTTATCATACCGATGGTATTTGACAGGTAAGTTAGTTTTAAAAATTCCCCGGATCTTAATTCCTTTTTGTAACTCCTCTCATGCGTTTATTATAATAACCCAAATAATGATCAGTAGCAAAAAGTCCTTTCCATAGACCCCTCTTTCACCCTACATCATAATATAATCTTAAGAAAATTCGCTATGTTGATCAAAATTCCTTACAGATTTATTAACTGTAGTTAATATCTTTTAAAGTTAAAACAAGTTCTAGCTGGTGTCATGTCTTCACATGCCAAGAAATGTAATGGATAATTACATACTTCATTAAGCTTAAAAACTTTCAATTACTACTTGGGGTAAAATGAACCTTGCATTACAATTTTATACAGAAACAAGCTGTTAAAAAAAATTAAATTCTAGAACACACTAGCTAATATAGTTCATCAACTATTTAGTTGTGTGAATAGAAAAATTTAGTCATGGCTCACAAAATGTGCATTGGTATATTGTTTTTAATCGCATCCATTTAGTTACCATACTGTAAGTTTTCGAGGTGTCAAAATTGTAACTCATTGAGAATGTGTTGTTATACACTGTTGGTAGTTTTATTGGTTAGTCACCCTTGACATATGTTAACCAGCCAGGTGCGGTTGTAACATTTATGTGCATTGTTAGAAAAGGTTATTATTTATTTCTGTTATCTGTGCCATATATACATCACATCACCACTGGATATTAAAGCTTCAAAAAAAGGGGGAAAACCAACACCATCTACTGTACCTACAAGATAAAAAGTTGTCAAAATTACGGTTTAATTTGCCATCAAACAGTTCGTCGGCCCGATAATTTGGCACATTGTCAAGTTTTGGAAATACAGGTATGAAACACTGTCACTATTTTCTGTTGGTCATATTTGGCCTCTGAACCTATTGTGTTTTCATCCTTGTTAAATATATTTATTAACTTATGTTTAATCTAATAGTTGTTACCTAAAACATTTTAAATCAACAGTGTACCTTTTGTTAAGTTTAGCAAACACTAATATTTCAGAGATATTGGTATTCTAAAGTGAAAATTGTTATAAACTTCTTCTTTCCTTTTAGGATTCGTAATTTATTTATGAATATTTGTATCTACCTTCCCCATTTAACTGCTGCTTGACACTTTTCTGGTAGATCCCATCTTAAGAATGTATGGGTAATAATAGATTTATCCTAAATGAAACACATTAAGTAGTAGTGGTGATATGACTGAAGCAATTACATATTTTTTATTATGAAAAATACATCTGCCCAAATCCCAAGATTTACAGAAGTACCAGACATATCCAGTATTTATGATTACAGTAAACACTCTCTGATCCGGAAACTCCGATATCCGGCCGTCGTATAAAAAATAATAAAAATACAATTTTCTATACAAAAATAATATTTTCGGCCTGAATAGTAGTGAACGATGTTTTTGAGCTGGGCACTGGGCAGTAGTGCGGTTCTGATTCAACAACAAAAACAAATCATGACTCATTGCGAAGATTTTCAAGCACTTGAACAGCTGATAGACTACGTGGAAGAACAAGAAGAATCCTCACCGGCCGATCTCCTTCTTTTTCGTAGATGGAGAGATATTACATCTAAGAAGCGTGTTCAACGAGCCAAGCGAGCTACCATTACATCTTTTTTAAAATAAAAACTGACATGAGTACAAATTACTGTACTGTAATGAAAACTAACATTTATCGTACGTTCATCAAAATTTCACGTGTACAATCCTGTGTGTATTTATTGTACTGTTTTATTTTCTAATCTTCATTTTTCGTTTGATATTTTTAGTTAACACTGTAGACCTAATTAATTGTTGTTTGTGTACTTTATGCTGAGCCTCATTCAGCTTAAAATAAATAGATTTTTAAACATAGCTATTGTAATATTTATTTAATTAACCTACCTTTTGTTGTTTTGGTACTTTTGTTACTGGTTACTGTACCGGCAAACTACGGCAAATTACATAATAGTACAGTTACAACAATACGTCTATATATTACAGTAATTTGAAAAACCATAGTGAATTTTTAGAATAGTGTGGTAAAGCTACAATTTATCGTAAGCGCAACGCATTTTAGCGCTAAAAACGTAAATTTGCTACGTTTTGTTCACGTTTAAAACCACTTTAACTATATAAAAATAGCCACCCCGAGATCCGGATTTTTCGATATCCGGATCGGCCGGCGCCACATTAATCCGGATTAGAGAGTTTTTACTGTATAACAGAAATTATAGTATAAATTACTAATCTAGCATTGAAGACTTTTGATATATTTTTCTCTTAATTACTTGTCTAAAATATTAACATAAAGTTCATGGAAAAAAAGTCAAATATTGGAATAATATTAAAAAGATTAACTTTCTCCCTATAATTAATTAAATTACTTAAAGGTGAAATTTGTAACTTCCTCATATTGCCTAGGAACACATATATTGTGAATTGAAGTGCTGAACAACATAATCCCATTGTGATTTCAATATTTCACTTGGTTCGACACTTGAATTTACATTTTGTAAGGGAATTTCATACAACGTACTTTCAAAACTAATGGTGTAATGTCTATTCGGGTAATTGTGAAAGCTACAACAAAAATTTAATAATAGAAGCATAAAATCAATATTCACATCAAATGATGCGAGAATGTTTGTTATTGTCAGTAAACTAAAACAATTCATTATTAGTCTGTATATACTGTACTATGTGCAGGTGGTAATAAATCAGTTAGAATAAAACTTGAATCAAAATGTTTTAGTTCTATAAAAACTAATACATTTAAACTGGTAGGTAATAGTATTAATATTGATTAAATTTAATTCAGCTGTAAGGCAAGTAATTAGGGAAGTGCACATTTATGCGAATGTGAAAGGATTATTCCATACGATATTTTGTTTATTACTCATAACAAGAAACTTGTAGGGTAATCAGACATAACTTAAGTTTAAAACCATTAAATATGAAGTTTTATGATGGGGTCTTATATATATCCCATTTGCTTATGGGATAAGGGAAGAGAAGGAAACTTGTTCTGGAAGGGTATAGAAGAGATCATAAAAAGCATAAGGTATATAGAGAAGATTCCAAAGTATATAGTGGATTCAGGTGATCATTATGATAAATTTCATATAAAAAGAAATAAGAACATAAAAAACAATTACATGGTACTATAATAAGTGTGGTCAAAAGGAGAGAGAGAGAGAGAGAGGAAATAAATTAACATATAATATCAGATTTTATTTCCATAGTTCCTAAACACAACTTTTAGAAATAAATGACATATATAATGTATTTATATATATTATAATAGATGTTTAAATGTTTAGCCTCCAAGCTGTTCATATAATTTTGGTACATAATCGTCCCATTGTGCTTGATACACATTTCCTGCAAAAGGTTCACCTAACTTATATTTCTCTGCAAACTTTCTGATGGAAAAGTTGGGTCGGCCGTCACCTGACCTATATAACAATTACAGTGTTTTTATTTGGTGTTCCAAAAATTATAAAGACAACAAATTCAGCAGCATAAACTGCAAAGAAAAATACTGAAAAAATCCAGGATAGATGGGATTGTAGGAATCATAAATTACAAAATTCTAAGGAGCTGTAGCAGGATAAAGGTTTTACAAAGATATTAAAAAATACTAAAGTTAATTTTTTTTATATATATACACTTCACCTACAAACATTGAATCTCAATCATTAAAATATTAACTCTTATAGTTGGACTGGTGCAGTCCAGGACAAGGACTAATAAATACAAATCTTATCAAGAATGGAGGTGTAATTTCAGAATTACTGATGAGGTTTATTTTCTAGTAGAAATTTTTGAAATCTACAAAATTAGTGGCACAGTCATTGTTCAGGATGTTAATAGTCATTGAAATAGTGAGATTTATCAATCACCAAATGAATGAAAACACAATTTTCCACAATATACATATTATTTGTACAATACAAATACAAGACACTGAATGAACTATGACTATGTGAATTCTACCATTTGGTGATTGAAGTTCCCACAAGTATAACTCATTACAGTGAGGTTTATCTTTTATTTTATAACTGGATTTAAAACTGGAAATTGAGATTCGTATTACCCAAGTAGACTATCGAAGGAAAAGGTAAATGAAAACAGCATGAATATTAAATCAGCTGTTTGTATTCTATAGAAGATTATTTATTTGGACATGTGGACAGTCTCAGATTTGATAAGTCTTTGATAGATCTGAAACAAAAAGTTATATTTTCCAAAAAATTTAAATGTCGTTTAAAACCTTTGTCTAAAAGGGGGAAGATAGTTTTACTAAAATTTAACTATGAAAATACAGTATCTAATAATTTCAATGGTTTAATTTCTGATTGGAAACGATGCAATATCAGTAAATGATAAATTTTATCCTGTCTCATTTAATGATTAGGACTGTACCATTATTTTATAAACATGAAAAAATTATTTCAAAATTAGTATTACTTAATTAAAATTCTGTTAAACAATTACTAGTAGAATAATAATTCGAATTTGCCCCCAACCACAATCACTAGAAACTTAATAAAACACAATTATTCTGATTAATTGTTCTTTATTATTTATTTCCACTTAATGCTATGATGAACATTTAGTTTTGTTGTGTTTCGATGTAATTGTGTTTTATTAAGTTTCTAGTGATTGTGGTTAGGGGCAAATTCGAATTATTATTGTGAATTTCACCACAGTGCTCAACAAGATTGTAAATTACTAGTAGGTTTATTAATCAAAAAAACTTTTGAAAATCTGATATTCAGAAAAAATGAACTAGCGCATGGTACCATTTAATTCTTCAAAGACAAAATATGGGATAAGAAAAAGAGTGACATAAAACCACAGACAAAAACATAACTTCAGAAAATACTTTGGGTTATTACTACTTGAGACTCGTTCTTATATAACAAATTAAACACAATTATTTAACCCTACAACTGTACAATGCTAAAGTATTATTTTCTTAAAAAATATAATTTTTATACAAAACCTAACTTATAAGACATCATTTTTCTCAGAAAGATGCATAGAATTCATCTATGTATTTTTTTTTTTTTTTTTAAACGGTTTTGGAGTAAGTATGTTAAATGTCAAAAAATGAAGTTAACATTTTTCAGAAAAACCTGTATCATCCAAAATCAATAGCTTACCACCTTTTTCTAAGATATACAAAAGTTTTGTATAATATTTGTGAATATATTTAGGAAAAAAAAAATTGTTACATTTTCAAAATTAAAAAAATTATTTTATGAAAAAAGGAAATTTGATCATTTTTTATTCAAAAATTTATAAAAAATAGTAAAATATATATTTTATACACAACTTCTATATATCATTATATTCAGAAAGGTGCATAGAATTTAGTTTGTGTAGTGAAAAAAAATGTTAGATGTAAAACATTTAGAGTTTTTATGTCAAATACCAAAAAATCGGAAAGTAACGGAGGGAAGAATTTCACATAAATGGTAATGTACATCAAAATTTTGGAATTTTTTAAACTATTACTAGAGCTTTGTAATATATTTGTGAATATATTTAGGTGAAAAAATTTGTTACATTTTCAAAAATACAGAAATTGCTTTACGCAAAAAAGGAATTTGTTGAATTTATTTTCAAAAGATCACCAATAATTGTAATATTTATGGAAATCCAACTTCTATATATCATTATATTCAGAAAAGTTCATAGAATTTAGTAGTGTAATGGAAAAAAAGTTTGAAAAATATTTTTGGAGTCAGTATGGCAAAGAAAAAAAAAAAAAAACACACACAAAATCACTTCAAAGTCCAATTGACCATAGAAAATTTTGTTTTACATTTTTTTAAAAGTACACAAACGTTTTCTAGTATAAATGAGAATAAGAATTGGTAAAACAAAAATCAAATTCTAAAATTTTCATTAGAAATAATTGTTTCATATAAAAAGTAGTAATCGACAAAGTGAGGTTAGGTTTGTGTTCCAACTTGAAAACAAGAAACAGAGAGTAACCGTACCCTATATCAAGTAATACCAACTTTTAGAATGAAATCTCCTCTACAATATACTGTAAAAATCGGTTACAAAATATCGATTCAATAATCGATTATCCTATTTAGTAAACTGCTCCGAATGCCAAGTGAATTTCGTTCTGTTAGGTTTCTACTATGGTCAAGTAGAAATATCTTGCGATCTATGACACACAGAACAATTTGTAAACCACGGATAGAAAGAGGAAGACGTGATCATATGAGAAAAAATGGCGTCGCTTTTACTAAAAACCGCTCAGTTCAAATTTTTGATTTTACGCATAAAAACTATGCGAACTTCAGCAATTTTTGGAATATTATTTATAACGTTTTGTGGTATTTTTTTTCCTTTCATGATTATGCATAGCTTTCCAATATTACGCATAGTTATCGGTATTTTATTTATTGCGATAGGACGATTCTAAGTGGGCATAATGTTGAATTGCAAAATACGTGTTTTATAGCCAACTTGTCCGAGAGAATGGGTACGATTTCGGGTCTTTGACAGTTGGATACGTACAATCTTTTTATATGTAGTCATCACTTTGTTCCAAACACTTTTGATGTTGTGAAGCTAGCTTTTCAAAGTTTCGACATACAATTTCGCTACCTGAGATTTCAGCCAGTTTTGTACTGAGGTTTTCAAACTCTTCAGTTTCCAGAAATCGTTGAGACACAAACCAGTTCTTAAAATGAGGAAGAGATGGTAGTCACACGGCCAGAGATCAGAACTATAAGGTGATTGATGAAAAACATCCTATCAAAACGTTTTTTGATTTTTTTTAACTGTTTCGATTTGTGGGCAGTGAAGTGCGAACGTGTGTTAGAGTGAAAGGAGTACAATTCCTTATCTTAGCATTCCTGACATCCCTTATGAATTACACAGCACAATTTATAAAGTGTTTCTCAATAGACTTGCTATGTAAGGATTGTTCCAGGCTCCATGAAATCAACCTAAAACACGTCTTTTGATCCTCGAACACAGTTGCCATTTTTTCCCTTCGAGAATGGGTTTGGTTGAAGTTTTTCTATTTAGGTGAACTGGAATGAGTTACTGTGTGGATTGTTGTTTCAACTACACACATTGATGTATGAAATCCACGTTTCGTCATTAGTGATGATATGGTAAAAAAAATTATATCTCATTAATTAGTTCTATGAAATCGTTAAAAAAGTGGACAAAGTGTGTGTAAACCTTACAAAAAACCTAAAATGAAGGAGGATGTGTATATTGAAAAAAATAAAAAATTGAATACTGAAAGTCAAAGCAATTCTTATAAAATTTCAAGTACAAATTGCAGCTTAATTTACTCCACCTTTACATTCCACACAACTGACTTTGTAACATTTCATATTTTTCTGTAGATTAAGGAGGTCAGTTCGGTTGAATGAAGTACATAATCAGAAGATTAAACTTGTTATGAAATCGTTTCAGATTATAGGAGTGGTTGATTCTGGTTATGCAGTAATTTGGTTTGGACAGACGGAGAGATGACGTGGAGTATTATAGATTCCAACCAAAAAATAATGACTAGTAAAGCCATTATTAAATGTTAATCATGAAAGTGTAAAATAACAACCAGAAACCTTTGTAAATATAAATAAGTTTTCTGTTAACCATGTTTAATAATAAATTAAATGCAAAAATATATATAGCGTAGTGACGATCCAGTTAAGAACCGATAAAATTAGAACTAAGTATTTTCTTATTGGTTGAAAAGTAAGCCAATGAGAAAAATAATAGAAAAAGTGGGGACCGTTGAAGTTGTAAGAAAAGATTCATTTCCTTCTTAACCAGCAGCTAAGCTGGTAGAAACAGTAATAAGTTTATAGACAAGTTGTCCACAAAATTAGTTTGATTTTGTTATAATCCGAATAGTTAAAGCTACCAAGTGATAGGTAAGACTATTTCCAAGTATATAAAATTCATATTCATTGTTGATAGCCTTAGAGCTACATAATTATATTTTATTTACCTCTCAAGTGTAGCAATGTTGAACAAATTTATTTATTTATGTGACGTGTACGAAAAATGTATGAAAATATGTATTACAATAAGTGTTGTGTATATAAAAGTGTTTGAGTGGACATAGTTAGCTGGCCTGATGATGCTGCCTGTGGCAGTGAAACACTTGGCCACATAAAAGGTAAAATACAAATACAGACTACATTTGACAGAAAATAAATAATATATATATATATATATATATATATATATATATATATATATACAATTCCTTAAAACAAAGAGAAGTAATAGTCCAACGATTGTACTTTTAACTAGTCAGTGCACGAGCATCTGTGGTACAGTCTCAAATCTTTAGTAATTTATATAATATCATTAAATAAAAGAATTAACGATTAATTATAAAGTAGATGAAGAAGAGAAAGATTTAATAATAGAAGATAGTTTGAGATAGAATATCCAAATTAATGAACAATTGCTTTCAGTGGAAGAAAAGAGACTGTTTGTTTATGTGAATTATGTTATTCATGTTCAATAATTGTATTTTAATGTATAATAATAATAATAATCTAATTATTATAATGTTCGATAATGTAATAATATGTATTAGATTATATTGTGTGTTTTTGAAATAAACATACATGAATTTCAGGAACTTTGACTCTGTTCATAATTTTTATTGAGTACACTTTTAGGAAATCCACGACCTCAAGTACAAGTATATATTCTCAAAATAACATATTAGCGCTCAATGAATAATTTAAAAAATTAAAATCAAAAATAAAACTAAAGGTTCGCGGATTTTTCCAGAAAAATGAGCTGTTAATAAACAAATATACTCACATAAATAGTTTGTACAAAATAACTTAATATCTCGAAACATAGTATTTATTTGAAAAGTAAACAGATATTTTCATTTTACTCAACATATACATTTAGAAAAAAAATTCTGCAAGATAGGCTATTTAAAAAAAACAACTTAGAATTAAACTATTCTTTTTAATTTTAATTTATTTTAAGATTGCCAACAAAGAATTTTTTTTTTTAATATTAAAATTAGCTATGATGTTTTAAAAAAAGTAATAATAAAAATTAAAAAAAAGTCTCTTCAGGGAAAAAAAGTCCTAAAGTTTGCTAGCAGCTCCTTTAGTAACATTTAACTACAAAGGTACATCGTTCATTGCAAGAATTCTTTGACATTTTGGAAATTTGAAAGAAGTTATCGGCGAAAGCACTGTTTTGTTGACGAGGTAACAATCTACAGTCCAGAAATAATTATTTTCCCATCCACAATTTGAATCAGTTAATTATCCAGAAAATATAAATTCACTTGATTTAAATACAAACAAATACAGTGAAAGTTCCCTTAACAGACACTTCTAATTTGTGAACACTTCATAATAAACGGACATTTTTATATTCCCTGACCGGGATCATGGTTTTATGGCCTTTGTAATGCTTTTCTGGTTTGCTCTAAATTTGACTAAACTGATTGACAGACAGAAGTTATACATTGGAAGTTATTTCGAAACTTACTCTAAAATGAATTAAATAAGGTTCAACGATTTTTTTATTAACTATAATAACAATACTTTTTATTCCAAACGAAAAATTTTAACATGGATCGGATTCAACAAAAATAAAAATATGACAAAGTTTTATGAAATGATAACAATAAAGTTAAATCAAGAATTGGAACTTGATTAACTCCACCATACTCAAAAAAATAAATAAATAAAATACAAAATAAAATTTTACAAAACAAACTGAAAATTATTCAAAGTTCAAACAAAATCATAAATACAGCAATATCAAACAACTTATATAACACTGGGTCGATTCATACAAAAATTAATTCATTAATAAATTGTCTTTCATAAATGTTAATATACAAATTCAGATTGTAAAAAAAAAAGATTGTTCATATCTATTTAAATGTCTATATATCATTAACTACTAATATATTTAGTTGAGCCTAGTTTTATCACAACCCCCCCCCCCCAGATAATATTACTAAATAAGATTTTGTTATGGAACAACAAAACAAATTAATTGAATTACTCAAAGTTCAAACAAAATCATAAACAAAGCAATATCAAAGAATTATACAACACTGCGAAATTGGTGAAGATAATCATAAACTGAGATTTACTCTTTCAGCTACATGTTCGTGAGTGACTACTTCAGACTTTACAAACTAAATCAAACTTTCCATTTCTAGAAGATTTCAGAATTTTAGTTTTAGAAGCAGTCTAGATTTAGATAAGAACCGATTTGAGACAGTATCGTGTAAATAAGGACTGATAGACAATGCATTTGATTAATACTGATTATAGAATAATTCAAAATTTGTTTTTCATTACATAAATTAATTGTATGCCTTCCCTTCCAAAAAAGGAAGATATATTACAAGTTGTGTTTTTAATAATATTACTATTTTTGGTAATTGCTCAAAATTAGCCTAGCGTTTTACCTATTTTCACTTTTTTCATAAAAATTGATTTTTCAAATATAACTTTATAAAAAAAAATTATATATTTTTTACCAACTTTTATTCACAAATGAATTCCAAGACTTTTGTATATCTTGAAAAATCTTCTTGTATTGTATACAAAGACACTATTTTGACTTTGTTTACTGCAATTATTTTAATTCCTACAAATGAAACATCAAAATTTTTACTTCTTAACATTTTGTTCATTTCATGATGAACTCTATGGACTATTCTGAGAAAAAATATATATAATAAGTTTACTGCAATTATTTTAATTCCTATAATAAATGAAACTTCAAAATTTTTACTTCTTAACATTTTGTTCATTTCATGATGAATTTATGGACTATTCTGAGAAAAAATATATATAACAAGTAGGGTTTTGGATATTATTATTATTTTTGGTTAATTAAAAAAAAACTATTAAAAAAGAGTAAAATGGTGTGCCATCCTGGGTATTTCTACTTGCCATTTTTAGGGTTAACTAAATAATAATAAGAAAATTAGTACACAACAAAACGAATCTTAGTACTGTACTTACAGTACTGTAATAATAATGTTATTTTTTCAGACGATTAATAATTTTATTCAAGCTTCCCAATGATTTTCCTTTATTCACCATGTAAAGCCAGGATTATAAATTGAATAGACATGAGTTCAGTCGTATTTTGTTTTCAGTACAAATGGCAAATTATTGTATTTTTGTAAACATACAATTTATGTAGTTATGACAACATAAATAATAATAATAATAATTTATTTTATTTCTCATGTGCAAGTTATAAACAAAAACAAATACAAAATTCATAATAAAAGATATCACAACAAATAAAAATATAATACAATACCTTAAATCACTTTATAGGTTAGGTTAGGTTAATAAACAGTAGCGATTGATGGTCTAAAATCCATTGTTGCGAGAGAAGCACTACCTACACTTTCACCGACTCACTGGTTGTGACCAATGGGGAAAAGGGTAAATATATAATCAGTGCATGGTCTGCCCCAGATTCACAGACGATGATGTCCATATTCCACAAAACTGACACAGTTCAAGTGATTAAATACTCGATACCAGGTTTGTCAGACCTGTCTCTGACATCATGCCAGCAGTAGGCGGTGTTTCACTCTCAACACTCGCCAATTGGACTATAGGCTGTCTTAAATTTGGCAATTCTTGATGAATCTATATATGACTCTTAACATGTCTTAAGCACTGAGAAAGAAATATGTGTGTCATGGTGAACCTAGTTTGCTTCTGAAGTCTATCAAAAAAAAAAAAAAAAGAAATAGTTTTTAAACCCTTTAGAGAATCAGTCAAAATATGAATATTTTCATTAGCACTAAACATGAAATCATCTCTATTTTTCCTAATCCATATGTATTCCTTATTTCCACCATAACCTAAGCATTGGCTCTCATTCAATCATCCATGACACTTCCCTATATCATAGGTCTCTAAGCCTACACTATGTTTACAATATTTAATCACTTTGGCTTGGTGTTGACATTATAATAATATGTGTAAAATCTTCCTTGTTTTTTCTTCTTTTTTTCCCTTTCTTCCCCCCCCCCCCACTATGACTATAGTAAAATCTTAATAATATAGTGTTATAAACATAACCTTAACTTAAGAACAAATATGGAACTAGATGAAAGTTAAACATATGATGCTTAAGTTGATATTCTCTTAAGACAAAACTTATATTTAATAATTGGTCATATTTAATAATCGGTTTTATGCAAAGTAGTAGTACATTTTACTTATTTCGTATTTTAAAAATATCTACAAACTATTAGCTTTTATATAAAAAAGGAGCTGTGATAATCAGCCCAGTGAAACTCCAGACATAGCTGCCCAAAGTTGAATCAAATGATCATGCTTTCCCAAAAAAATACCATTTTATTTGTTATGGAGAAACTGGAAACTCCAATTATTCAAAAAGATTAATAGCTAATTCAAACTTCATATTTTTGAGGAAAGTACAGCATACATCTTACAATTTAAAAAAATTACAGTAGAACCTCTGTTAACCAGCCTCGGATTAACCGGTCCTCGGATTAACCGGCCTATATCTAGTGTACTGGTTGGATGAGTTTCCGAAAATAAATTGTAATTGAAACACCAAAGCGGCAGCGATATCAAAGGACTTTGTGGATAGCGGTATCCCGTTGTCGGCGGCATAAAAACACCGCGACACCAAAGCGGCGGCGATATCAAACGACTTTGTCGATAGCGGTATCCCATTGTCGGCGCCGTAAAAACACCGCGGCATTGGCACCCTCGGTATAGCAGACATACACCCACAAAAACGTTTGATGGGCCGCTTTTTTTTCCACGAATCATTTTAGTATACATTATGAAAAATATAACATTTCTTTTCAGTTTTCATCTTGTCTTTGACGGGTATATTACAATAAATAAAAATGAGTGAGTTGGTTTCGTTTGAGACGCGGTTAAATGTGTCAAAAGACTTGACAGAGGGGAATCTGTAAGCGAGCTTTGTAGTGTTTAATTTTTTCATGTTTGATGTATAATATACATAACATAATATATAAGATACATTTATGTACAATAAAATGAGTTGCAATAACATCTTAATTGCATAATTCTTAGCGCTACCTTATTAAATAAGCTTTCTTTAAACAAAAAACGAGTCGGAGGGGAACCTCTGATTAACCGGCCAAACGGGCAACCGGCCCGGGTGTCAGTCCCGACTAGACCAGTTAAGAGGGGTTCTACTGTAACTTGAAAATCAGCCCAATAAAAACTCCAGAAATACATGTCCAAACATTAAAAAATTTTGTAAAAAATTACCATGTTAATTTTTAAGGAGGAATGTCTAAACCCCAATTAAAAAAGTATAATAAATAATTCAAATTTTCTATAGTGTAAATGCTACAATTTAAAAATTTGATCAGTGGAATTCCAGAAATAATTATTAAAACTTTTTTTTTTAATGTCTAAAAAATCACCATGATATTTTTTATAGAGGAAATGTAAACTATTTAAATTTATTTTTTAATCTTATAAAATCAAAAATTTTGAAAATAAACCTATGATTCCAGCTCAGTTTGCAATATTTTCAGTTTCTTCACCAAACTATCAATTTGCTTTTGTAAATTGAAAATATTAAAAAATCTGATTAATGTTATTATTTAAACACTTCACTTTCCTCCCCTTCTAAAGGCTGATTATATACAGTCTTATTAAAACATATATATATATATATATATTAGTTATTATTATATATATCTTAGTATATATATATATATATATATATATATATATATATATATATATAATAAGATTATTATATATATATATTGATAGTTATCATTAAAAATTATTTAACTATGGCTGGAAATGTCAAAACAGAGTTGAAACACTCTAGTATTGTAGTAAAATAGAAATAAGGTTTACATAAGTTCATTTAAAACTTATTATAATCAGTAAACATAATACTACACAATATTCTTAAACTCACAATATTTTTCCATATTAACTAACAAGCAAGATTTAAATTGCCAGGAAAATTGGCCAAAATATTTTGATCTCAGATTTCAACAATAATTTGATTTTAGACCGATTCAGTCACTAGAACAGAAAAGGCTACGGTATCTGCTTGTAGTTGTTTCCTCTGAAACGATTAAACTAATTTTGTCAAAACTTAACAAACACAATTCTTTTTTTAATAGTTCAGGTGAGTTAGTTAACCATTAAAATAGTTAACCATTTGAAAATGGTGGCTATCTAATTATTCTTAAGCACTACACATATTAGAAACCTAAATATAATTTGGTTAAGACAAAATGAGCATGTAATTTGGTCAAATTAAAAGTTTGACGGTACAATTTATAGAAAAAGTACTGAAATTTATCACTAACTTTAAATAAATTATTTGAATTTATTATTAGTGGTTCTCCAAAACCTCACAAAGGGAGATAAGTGAGAACAGATGATTATTACACGTTTCATAATAATGAAACATTCTATGTACTTATTTTTTTTTTTCATTTATATTTATAAAATACCTGTTTGTAAGTCTAGGTTCATCAAAGTTCAGTTTACCACCAGGCTGTTTGTATACCAAAAAAACATAACGATGAAGTCCTGCAATGAAAAAACAAATATTTGAAATATAGTCTTTAATATATTAGTGTAATTATAAAAGTTAACACAAGATGATGAGTCTAAAGAATTTTGTTAAAAAAGAGAAAAATACTTAAAGAAGTAAATTGTGTAGAAATTTCAAATCAGTATAGAATAGATATGTTCATTAAATTTAGATGCTGTGTAAATACTACTAAAAATTAATAACTAAGAATTTAAATAATTGGGAATAAACTAACCTGGAAGTGTAATTCATAAAAAACATTTGATTAAACACACGGTAGGCTATATTAATTATACATGTATCCTGAAATTTATAC
This sequence comes from Aphrophora alni, assembly GCA_963513935.1. NCBI lineage: Eukaryota > Metazoa > Arthropoda > Insecta > Hemiptera > Aphrophoridae > Aphrophora > Aphrophora alni. Next base: position 58,051,535 of record OY740768.1, read on the forward strand.
TGGTTGTTAGTAAGGTTGGAGCAAATGACAACACGCTTATTATATTGTAAAACAACCTATTATAACTCATGCCGGAACAACTGTGGTCTGTATATCTTGGAAATGAGTACATGACTAGCTTAAGCTAGAACGGAACATAATAGTTACATGGAAAACATCATAAAAATATGTTCACATTAGGCTATATAAGACAAATTAGAAAAAAGTAAGTTTTGTTTTAAATAGTGTTTGTGTGTGTTAAAATTAAAAAAAAAATAAAGTAGGAGCTTGATAATCTGCCACATTTGAGAAATTGGTAATGACAGATTGTCAAATATACTGGATTATCAAGGTATTATACTATTCAAGTTTTCTTCATGTTAAATAAAAATTTGTACTTTTAAAATTAACATGTCTAACTAAAATTTATTGAGAGGATCTGTTTAACCAACATCATTTCGACTAGCAGAGTATAAAAGTTCAGAGATGAAAGGTAAGAACTCACCATAATAAAAGATACTAACTGTAACTTCGAAATTTTGATTAAAAATTACTTTTATTTGTAACTGTTAAGGTTACATCGTATATAGTAGAGGAACAATATTAAGTTCATTATAATATTATTTTTACTTTCACCTTTTTCTAGTCGATGTATGTCAAGTTTTTGGTGTATTGTTAGCGTCACATGCTTTTGTTTTCCTGATTTAGGCTACTTTTTCTAAGTTTTGAAAACAACATATTTAATACTACAAATAGCTAAGAACTTGATTAATAATTGTAGTAGTACGGCCAAACAAAAAAAAAACATTGTTAAGCCTTAGAACCATTTTAAAATATATTACATATCTATATAATACAGTCAAGAGTAGTTCCTTTTTAGGCCGGTATTACACTATCATAGTTCTATGTCATATATCTATTATCAAATATATGATGATATAGGTATGATGAAAAAATATTATGTAAAATATTATTAAAATGTTTTGCCATTTACTCTGTCATATTAATTTGATCACATTATTGTGTCAAAATGGATGAACAACAGTTTTTTGCTTTTGGTGCTTGTTTAAGCTCTATAATGACTATTTGTTTATTGTTACGTAAAAAACAGCTAAATCAAAGAAATAAAAGAAAAAGATTGTGGGTTAGAAAGATTTTGTAGTCACTATTTTTTACATTATACAGCATTTCATTTGCCTTGTATTCCGAAATTACAAATTTTGTAGCTGTTACCGTCCACTGAAACTTATTAGACACCATTTTGATTGGAAATATTATAATATGTTCTCTCTAGGAGAACATATGATCATAGACATATGATCATAGTTCAACTATTATAATAGTTGGTCCATTACACTGTAATATTTTTCATCACAGATATTTGATAATAGATATATGACATAGAACTATGATAGTGTAATACCGGCCTAAGCCAAATATTTGGCTACATGTTTCACTGTCTTGGGTAGCATTATCAGGTCAGGACAGCTATTAACACTTATCTGTTATAGATTGCATATGGCAGCAAAACATGTTAACAAATTAATTACTGTAGAATGAAAAGAACTATTCTTTACTGTATATAAATAAAACTTGAATAAGTTTCCAACTAGAACATGTGTACCATTAGAGAATCTGAAAAATTAAAATTTACCTGAGCCCTTTGGAGGGCCAGATCCAACATATTCTGATAATACTTCTCCTTGAGACACATTAAAACCAGGGATGTTGCCAACTAACCAATGATGCCACTCTCTGAACTTTGGTTCTTTACGACTTGGTGCATCAGGATCTAAAAACAATATTTTGAAACATTATTATTTATGAACAAATTCAAGTACTTTTATGATAAAAGAAGATACTGCCGATCATATTTTTATATGTGAGAGATGATTTGATAAACACAGGAATATCAGATTAATAATAATAGGACAGGACCTAACACCTACAAGTTAAAATGTACAATGTTATTGAGTGTAAATGGTTAGAAATGCAAAAAAATAAATAAAATAAAGTGAAGATTTGAAAACAGAAATGACTCACCACCTTGAATGTATAAGCGGTTATACATGTGGTGGGTGGGAATGAAAGTAAACCGTTTCTCGTAGTACGACATGTCATTGTAAAGATTCTCAAAGTCCCTTTATTTAGGCGTTTACATCTTTTAATACATTTACTTAAATAGGTGCATTCACCAGGTAATATTTTCCACCTTTAGAACATTAAGACTATTGTTACTTTAGGTTTCTTTTAATCTTTAATTAAGCTAATACTTTTAACTCAGGGGCTCCACCAGATCCTTGTGGTCAAATTTCGCTTAGCGTGAAGGATGACTCCAAAAGAGATGAGGTTAGAAATAATGCAAGAGTTGACTTGACTAATCTGTCAATTATATTGTTTAAACATCTATACAAAAATATATATACTACAATTTCGATTCAAGAAAATTTTGAAAACAAGTGGGCCTTGATTCTAATTATTTATGAGGAGTTTGTTCGAATTCCTCGCTACAGATAGTTCTTGTGAAACAGCCCCAATTTAGTTAATAATCTCACTTGAACAATCTATGTAAGTTTACTTCAAATAATGAGTTACTCTTAAATTTGTTTATAATTCTGTGTATATGATTTTGTTTGATAATCTTCGAGATCTGTCTTACAAAAGGTTTATTTTAAAACTACTTATATATTCAATAGTATCACTCCCTCTTTCTCACTAAACACTTACACTATTTTTTTATTTATTCTCAAATAACACTAACCACTTCACTTGTTATTGAATACCCATGGCATTCCTACTTGTTATACCTTTTATTTATTATACCAAAAATTTATTTATACCATGCACTTGTTACCCAGCCTCTGACTTCTTCTTTCCCTACATCTCCCCATGTCCTTTTTTCCACGTGGTTTTCTTAGTTGTCTTTGATTGGACAATATATTTCTTGATTTCTCCTGATTGGCTTATCCTTTTTTCAAATTTTTCATTGTAGGCATTTAATTTTGTAGTGTTAGGTTTTTCTCCATTCTAACAGAAATATTCTGGCTGTACGAATTTGTACTTTGATGAAATGTAATACTGCTCACCTTTGAGTTTCACATTTGTTCCTACTTCCTGTGAAATTATATCTGTTTCTGGGTTGTTCGAAGTGAATTTTTATTGAATTTATTTATTTAATGTATTTAGTTTATTTTTTTTAAATTTATAATTTATGTTGTAGATTTTATAAGTTTATGTGATATCTGGGGTTTCCAGATATTTCCCTGAGGGACACCTTGCCTATAAAAGGTTTTTCAACCACTATGAAACATAAATAATACAAGGAAACTTTGTTACAAGTTTATCTCTTATATAAATTAGAATCCTCATTCGCACAGAGGAAATTTGCGGTATAAAATTATTACTCGGTTTATTAATAAACTGTGCAATGAAACAATATCACAGAATTAACACCATATCTTCCAAACATTGTGATGAGCCATGAAGACTTATCTTCTAAACTCTGTGACTCTCAACAGACTTAAGAAAACACTTATATTAGTTCAAATATATATATATATATATTTAGAGTGAGAATCCTATTTCATGAATAATGATAAAATGTCAAATTCCATGATCATTATTATGATTACATAAATCCATGATACTAAATTGAAATACAAATATACAATAAATAACACCAAAAACATTACTTTACAAAATATAATGTAAAATAATTGAATTATATGTTACGGTATTCCCCTTTAACGATAACGGCAAGAATCTAGAAGCTGACGGTCACTTTTTAATGAGCAACTTTTGTATGATCTGTGATGTGGATGAATTGTTATAATGTCAAATCGGAGCCAACAGAGTTTCCAGCACCAGCTTTAGTTCTCAACTCATCAGTGTTTGGATCAGCCTTCTTTGTCTTATGCCTCACATTCAAAATGTGTTTCTTCTTTGAAGGAGTCAGCTTCTGCTAGTCTTCTTGGGACAACCAGCTATGCTCTTTTCCGATTGTTTCTATTGATGTGATCCCACCTACCGAGAGATCATCCTCCATTCATTCCACATCAACATTAATACTCCCTAGAGTGAGGTTAGCACAGGACTCACACTTCAGCTCAGGTTGTGCAAGGTGGTCCGGGTTCAAGCTGGCAAACTTTTTCTTTATTTGTGCTCTACATTTTAGTTTTGTCCTTTCCTCTAGACAAGGAATATGTAAACTGTGGTCTAATATGTGAGACAGTATTTAGGCCTTTGTGACTGAGGATCCCCTCACTCAACACCTATGACCAGCATCGAAGTAAAGCAGTGGTCTCGTGAAAACTACCTCCCTCACTGTACTGACCCAATCCAGACACTACCTGGCAGTACTAGGCACTATGAGATTTTACATCGACAGAGTAGCCACCTATACTTTGACTAGGTCGGGGCCCTTGTACCATCTGACAGACTGATCTCTGTACCCTCTGTGCAAATTCCTCTGGAAAATCTGGGAAGGGTAAAAGAACCCCCATTCACAAATGCCATCGTGTATGAATGTCATAATTGTAGTTATGCTTGCTTATGTGTACATGTGCTTGTAACGAACTCAGGTCCGATGGGATCGCTAGTTCCCATATGGCATCACAAGTTGCCATCACTTTAATCAAGAATAGGATGAAATGAAAACGAATGAGTTAGGTTAGGGCATTCTTAAAAGAAAAAGTACAGACTGAGGAGGTATAGACAGAAGTAAATGGAAGAACTGCCTTCACCCAAGAACAGCATGTCAATCTGACAGCTTAGCGTTCAAGCTCATACTATTGAAGGTCAGAAGTTTCCAGGAAGGACAGGCAAGAGATACATTAAGATTAAGAACACCTTGTGCTCTCAAGGACATGCTGGACTCTGTGCATGAATCCAATAGCTAAAAATATTTCCCAATGGACCTTTCCATTCCCCCTTTAAATTTACATTAAAATTACCTATTTTTGTTAATCCTTATCTTTAAATATAGTGTGTATGTGTGTAATCATACCTAAGAATTGTACAATTTTTTATAGATTAATGTCCTTCTAATTAAAATGTAGCAACATAGTAAACAAAGTTTACATCTTTAAAAACAAAGTTTGTAAAGAAATTGTAATTGCAATTATTTTCTATTTACTTAACATTTTTTCTATATTGTTTTTATCTGAATTTGTTTATTTTTTCACATTAAAAATATATGTATGGTTTATACAACATTTGTCCGCCTAGGTTAGTTCAAATAAGCAGGATACCAGCTTCATTTATCAAAAGTGGAGTATCCTTTACAATCCTTTTGCTTTATTCTAGAAGATCATAATTTCTTTAATTTAGAAGAAATAAGTATAAAGAATATAAACTTTATTTAAAAACAACCAACATATATTTTCTACTATATAATCACCTGTCATGCACAAGACATAGAAAGACTTTGGATCAGCAATGTAATGAACATGAGGTTGATTCTTGACCTGAGTCGGTGTCAATTCATTTCCTTGTTCAACTTTGATATTACCTTCATAAGTGACCTACACAAATCAAACAAATACCTTTTACATCTACATAATATACATAAATATCAAGCGATAAAAAGAAGTAAGCCTGTAGGAAGATCGACATATTTAACAAATAATTATTACTATATGACTTGTTGAATTCATTATTAAATAATTACCTCATGTAAATATATCATAAGTATCTGATAAGGGTAATCATACCGAATAGTCGTACAGTGTAGACATAGACGTATTTCTCTATGAAATGAACTCTTACTTTCAAAATAAACAATCAGCCATTTTACTTAATTAAAACAATCAGCTTAAAAAACCAAACAAATTAAAATCATCTATTATAATTATTAATATTTGACTAGATTTTCATTTTAATATCATCTATAAAGTAATAAAAAATGAAGACTGTTATATATTTAATTAAGTAGAAGGGTATAAATATACAGGAAAATAATGTCTACAAATTACCCAATTTCAATAAACAAAACAAAGAAAAAAATCGTCCTCAACCGCCCCTTATTTTTTCTCTGTTTTGTTCATTTTTTTATAATTTATTTACTAAACGAATTACAGCATAAAAATTCAAATAAAGACCACTAATAAAGCATACATGTAAAACGTAAACAAAAACAAAGTATTTGGTAATAATAGGAGTTAACAAATTGTTATCAAATTTAGTAAAAACAATTACTTTTTCTTGAAAAAGTCTGAAATTAGGCTTGTTTTTCGTTTTTCTAAATTAACTTGTAAATTCTGAACACTGCGTCTTTTCTCTGTTGCCGCTTCCTGTACTTTAGTGACACCTTCCACCATAGCTTGTGCCAAAAATGCATTACTAAAATCCTTTTCTTTCAAAGCTTTCTTTAATCTTTCATTTGCTTCAAACAGTAGTTTGGCTGCACTTTCACTTTGCTCCTCTTCTTCTTTTCGTAATTTTTTTAACTTTTCTTCGTCATCAGCAATGTTTTTCCTTTTTTTGTCAAGATGTTTCTTATTTTCTTCTTCAGCTATTTTCCTGTCTTGTTCAGCCTTCTCAGCTTCATCTTTAAGTCGTTTCTTTTCTCTTTCTCTCTCCAAGAAGGTATTATATTCTTTATAAGCCATACGTCCCATGGAAAGGAGCTCTTCAGTTATAGGAATAAGGTAAGGTTTATTATCAAACTTTTTAAGGGCACTTTTAACAGTGATTAAAGCATTTAAGGTTCTTTCAGACATAGATGCTCTATCGTTTGTAAGAGTCCTGCCTGAAGTCGAAAATTATCTTTCCACATCAGCATTTCCATGTGACAAGGATAATGAAGCTTTGATAACTTTTTCAATTGTTGGAAATCTAGGACTCTTTCCAGTGGAATCAGATTTGATAAAAAACTGAGACCAATAAAGTTCAATGGATTTTTCTTTGGATTTTGGTTCATCTTTTTCTAATTGAAGAAGTTTCCACTCATCCACAAGAATATCTGTTTGGACTTGCCATGGCATGGCCCTAGCAATTTCAACTATACTTTGACAACTCTCTTTGGACAGCCTTTCATTGGGATCTAAACATGACAATCTCTATAGAAAAGGATTTGTAACAGATGATTTGTTCACAATATGCTTAATAGCTACAGAAAAATGTTTTTGAACTTGATGGCAGAAAAAAGTCCTATCTTTCTCGCCAACAGTTTTCAAGTTTGTTGATATTTCATCCGAAAATGTGAGATCTTTTAAAGGAAGTAGATTTTCAGTATTAAAAAAATCATCATTAATATTTCCAAGATCAAGATCTTTGAGAACTTCTAATTTGCAAATCCTCCCTAACATTTTCATGACTAACTCCGACAGCATATAATGTAACAGATGAATTAGCGGTTCTTCTTTTTGGAAGAAGCCTGTGATGCTAGTAAAGATTTGAGAACTAGATATAACAAAATGAAGTTCTGATTTCATTGTAGATTTCTTGAGCAGCCTTACAATTTTTAGATACCCGGGCCTTTTCATTAAATTTGGCCTATGCTTTGGCACATATGTTAAAAAATACTTCTCTGTAGCTTTCCATTGTTCTAAAAGTCTTTCAGCACTGCTCTGTATAGTAAGCCACCGACTTGGACAATGTTTTATAAACTTATGGTTTACAGTGCCAGTTTGTCTTTGAATTTCACTGTAATCTTCCCATCTGGCCGGCCATTTATGGAAGAAATTATGAACATCAAAAATAAGTTCCGAAGCATCTTCACCAAGTTCCTCTAAACCTTTGAGAAAAGCATTGTGGATGGTATGAATATCGCAGAATCCTAAATTTAAAAGTCCTTTTTTTCTAACTAAGAGTACTTGTTCGTTAAATATTCTTTTTACTGATTTGTTCACGTTTGGGCTATCTGATTCTAACATAAGAATGTTTTTTGCCGGAACTGATGCATTGTTAAGAGCACTATTGAGTTTTTCCACAAGAATAGGAGCTGTGGCAGTGCCTAGAAAAAAAGTCTCTAAATGATTATATACAATCCGATTCTGACTTGGAGACCAGTACCTAACACCTACTTGTAATTCCTTTTTCCCTGCAGCATTTGTAGTTTCGTCAAACAAAAGAGTAACATATGACTCTTCTATGTCTTTCATGATTATTTTTTTAAAATAGGGTGCAAGTGCATCTGTAATTAAATAGTGAGCTTTATTACGTCCTAAACTAAAGTCTTGAGGAACTGCATCTCCAAACATCACCTACAAAAAAACAAATACAAAAAAATTTAATAAAATTTGCAGAATTTAAAAGTAAAAATACAAGTAACTTAGCATAAACGAAAGTCATTATAGTACATTATTATGTATTATTGTATTTAATACTTACTGACACTAATCAAATTTGTATTATAAATTATTTTACCATGCATTTTTAATACTATCGTATTGCTTTAACGTTTTTATGGTTATGAGCAAAGAACTTACCAGAAAAGTTTCACGAAGTTCACTGCAAGAGGCAAAACTATAGTCTGCGGCAACACACTTCATACACCACATTATTTCTGCTGCAGTAGTTTTATCTCGAACATTATATAAATTGACAGTTTTAGTAAACAAAGGCAATGGTGTCAGTTTTTCTTCCTCATGATTTGAATCTTCTACACTTGAATTAGTTGGAAGTGGTACGTTCACTGACAACAATCTAAGTTGATTTGTGTTTAACTTTACTTTGCACTGATTAATATGAATTGTTTTATTAGAATGTTGAATGATGGCCTGAAAGCCATTTGAACTTATATTGATAATTTTATCACAGATTTTACACAAAAGTTCACTGTTTGAATGTTTTTTCCCCCAATCACTTATTTTGTACCCTTGGGGATCATTTTTATCCAACCATAAGTTCTGAAACTTGCACCTTCCCATAGTTTTATACACTTTATTGCACAGTTTATTTAATAATTAGAAGTGAAACCTGAAACCATTGAAAACAACCTGTAATTTTGTAAACAAAATACTTTCAAATATGCACAAAAAAATATGTAGTACTGTAGGCGAATAGTACATAAGGTATACAATAATTCAATGAATTATTGTATATCTGAAATACTACGCAGTTGTCTGCTGCATCAACCTGAAAAAAAATGCTTACAACAATCTGGGTTACAACAGATTGGAGCATGAAGTACCCCTCAGTTTGGGAAAATTTTGTTCCACCTTCATTGGGGTAGAACATAAAAGAATCTAAGTAATAAAAAAAAAACAATTAAAACTCATTTTTTTTAAATTAGTAAAAAAAGTGAAGAAAAGTGAATAATTTTGTAAAAAGTGACTTTAAATGACTATATCCAAAAAAGTGGAAAAAAAGTGAACTGTTACCAGCCCTGATCTGACATTGAAACTGGGAAAATACTAATAAAATAAATGAAATTAAACTAGGTAGCTATGAAGGCCTTATTTCTTGTTTCAAAATTCTATATTTGCGTTCATTAATATATTTATCAACTAGTTTTCACAACAGGAGAGCCACAATGCAAGGTATGTATTTGGCAAAAAACATTCCAATTGACACAGCTATTAAAATCTGTGCAACCTATGATTGCTAACCTAATTCGAACTTTCCTTACTCAAATATTTAGGTTTATTAGGTAGGGGCTCTTAACTCAATTCTGGTTTTGACCTTCCAATTCTTTTGGACCTGCAGACGTCATACTCCGGGCTACTACCTTGTCTGGTCGAGAAACCCATAGAAGGCCGTCAGTCTGTATCTAGCTTTAAGAGAGAAATATTGGTCGCCTACTTCCCAAACCTGAATTTTCAACAAACCTTGGCCTCAGCACACTCAGCAGAATTTTCAACATACTCATGCTTACAGACCTCAGCACCTGTACAAGCCCTTGGACGATTTTGTTATCAATATCCATGATATGTCCGAAATTTTCCTCCCAGACATGTCCGAGAGAGACCTTTTAAGAACCATTTATTCCGGTATATCCTCAGAAGTAGCCTCCAGGTTCGCAACGATTGATCGCCTAAATTGCAGATGGAATTGCTCAAAATAGTTCCAACTATCAACCAAGCTATCTAAATTAATAGACCCACCCCCCCACCTACCCTCACAATAGCAACCTACCGAATCCAACCAACACAACTAATCGTCAAATAAACAACAGAAATTATCCACCACCCCTTATGAACCAAATACCTAGGATGACGGGTAACCATAGCCCCAGACCCAATTACCATCCCAATTGAAAAAATTACAATACACAATTCACTCACACACCCATCAACTGTTCTCAGAATTTAAACTATTCCGGAGCACCTTACGGGTTGACCAGTGTCTTCCGGTTATTACTAAGACCCCTAACATTACCAACAATTAATTGTGACAACACCAATAAAAAAAGTCTCAGTAGCAGTCTCTAATGTAATCATAGTGCAGACGATAGTTGGCTATCACATTTACAGTAATTAAATCCCTAATTATAGCGGGTCCACCTATTCCTTTATTTCTCAAGCATAATTTAATCGTATCATCGAATCCCACGACCTAATTAAACAAATACCTAGCACTAAAGTCTCAGCCCAGACGGCCAGTGGATAGTGATTACACTTCACCCAATCGACATCAAATTAAACAATCTGTCCTGAGATTTCCCCTTTCTAATTCCCCCCACCATACCATACCAGATGATTCTGCACTGCAAATTCGTAAGGAAAACCAAAGCTATTATAGATTTCAAGTGTCAACAGTTAGTTTTTTTCACGCTTCTCCCTTAATTTGTTCCATTACTCCCGAAAACACTTTCTGTATCAAAAACCTTTCTCCCTAAATGGGATGTAATCATACGACCCAACAAAGGCCAAACTTATATCCCTAATCCAAAAATTCGCTAAAACAATAACCACAACTCTAGGAAAAACCAATCTTTTAAACCTATTAAATAAAGATTAAAGATACAAACACTAAGCTCCGGTCCAGACCTTACCAATATACAAACTCAAAGTTCCTTAAGGGAGTACATTGATGATTTACTTCAATACTTCAAATAGAAATTACACCAATTTCTACAATAGAGAGACCACCTTCAAATATTTGGGAAATGCTAAATGGTTTTCCCTTATTGGATTTGAACCAGGCCTATTTACAAATCCCCTTGGATGAGGAATCAAAAACATACCTCTTTTGTTTCCCCCATTGGCCAGCACCAATATAACTTCCTCCCATCTGGTCCCTATCGCTAATACTACTGTTTATCTTCAGTGAAACATTTATAAAATAATTATTGAAAAATTGTGCAATATTCTCCGGATTAGTAATATATTTATCTCTGAATGTGGTCTTATTTCACTTATTGAGCTTTCGATATTATCGCGTCCCAGAATTTCATTAACAACCCTCCATTGGGTTCTTGTTCTCTCAGGTTCTATTAATCTTGTTCTCTTTTAAAATTTCCCTATAATATAAAATTTTTCTTTGTCTAATGTCGGTAGATAATCTATTCTTATACAAAAGAAAGTATTTTTTTTTTTTAGTTTCTCATTTGTCAGCTGATTGTGACATTTTTTAGACAGAATATTCGTCTTATTAATCCGCTTATACAAATCAAGAGTAATCCATGGTTTTAATGGAACCTGTTTAGTTTACCCATATGGGTTTCCATAGCTAATACTGGACACACTAGTTATTCTGGTAAGTTAATTAATTAATTAATGAGTTATTGAAACCCATGACTATTCATTAGAATTAAGTAATCTCTACTACTAGTAATCCTTCAAAATATCAATATTTACATTCACCAGTAATTACTACATTGCTTGCCGTACAATTTGAAATGATTTTTTTTCTAGCTCAGGTAAAATGTTTTAACTTGGAATAGATGATATCTATAGATAATAAAAGCCTCAAACTCCTTATATAAATCTCTACAAACCAGTTTCAAGCAGTCGGCTGTAATGTTTGTTGAACTGGACAAACAATCTTAAACGTAAACAGCTATTCCCCCAGCATTACATGTGATTATCATTATATTTTGTAAACGTATTGTATCCTAATATCTTAAACAGATTTTAATTGTATCAGAGATAGTTATGACCAACAACGGTTACACTATCTTTGAAGCAGACCCCGTTTCCCATTAACGAATTATTAATACATAACTACTAAATTAGTATTTTAGGTATGTGTAATACAAAATTTAATGAAAGTAAACACATACAAAAAATTAAAAATAAATGTAAATATATAAGCACTTTGAAAAAAACAGTTATAATCATGGTTATAGATTAATACGTTTTATTAATATCATAGTTATTTTAATAAAAAAAGAAGAATTTTGAATTATATAAGATGCACACGCAAAAGTATTTATACTGTAATATTATATAAGCAGTTGCATAGACCAGATAAGATAAACTGAGTTTTTTTGTATTAATTATGTTAATTTATATTTGAACTCTGATTTTTTCCCCTTCCTTTTTTTTCTTTCTTCTTCTTCAGTAAACCCTCAACTCTGGATTTCTCTAGAGGGTACCTAATTTTCCCTTTTATTTATAATTTCTTTGTTTGTTTTGGTTTTTTGTTTGTATCTTTTTATCTTTTTTGAGATATTAAGTTTATTTTTATGTGTGTGAAAATACTGAAATGATGATGGAGTGAATACCTGATCACTTAAATAATAAAAGGAGATGAAGCAGCAAATTTTTTAGCCAAGATGACAGCAAACATTTAAAGGCAATAAATAATTTCCCCCTCCCATTTACAGATTTCAAAATAAACCTTGAAGACAGCAAAGTCTTTAATAGGTATTATAACAGATGAACTTAAAAACAATTATGAGGAGGCAGATACGTTAATAATTTTCCATTTCATACTCCCATGTTGTTGCGGTGACACACATCTTCATATTTACTCACCTGATATAGATGTCTTCGCCCTTGTTTTGTGATGGTCCAAATTCTTTCCACTGGACACTATGTTTATAACTCTGTATTATTAGGTCTGCATGCATTGTTTGGAAGTGACACCACAGGAACACTGGCAAAATAACCAAAAACCTCCTTTTGGAGAGAGTCTTCAGTAAAGCAGATAACAACATTCTTGAAGCTGTAAGCAAACTTGGAAACTTTCTTGATAAAGATAGACTTTTGATGGAAAAGTTTATACGTTAAGTCTATCCCTGGCACAAATATATCAAACATTGGAGAACTGAGGTGGTGGATGTTCATAAAGAAAGAAACTCAAGGAGAAAACTTGCCACTTATATGTTGATAGAGTTCGTTATCAAATAATAGAATGGGTGCCGTGCTGACCAGCCCTATCCTATTCTGCCTTCACCATTAAACTTTGGCTGGGAATTGAAAGAGAAAAACTACCATTATGCTCCTGTTTTATGTATAATCCTCCTGTTATATATACATAGAATGTTTATTAAATTATTCATGAGTCGCGTTTTAATTAAATTTAATAAACATTTGTTCCAAATCAGTGTTTGTGTTAATGTGTAACTATGTTGTTTTTTGAGTGTTCCATGACAACGGAGGAGCTTCTCCAATAATAAACTTGATAATGGCTGAATAGCTGAAATGGCCGTCGTATAAAAACGACCAAACAGAATATTGTGGACGGTGAGTCTTACATTTTTTTATTATTTAATATATCAATATTCGGAATGGCGAATAACAAATCTTATAATATATCATTTGGTATTCATTCTCTCTAACTTAGATAGGCCAACATGCTGTAAAACCATAGCTATGTAGAACAACAATAGGCTTATTAATCAGTCATAAAAAGTAATCATTTTAAAACATACCTTTTGTAAATTTAGTTTATATACAAAGCCTTCACTCTGTAAAACTTCTAAAATTACATATATCTACTTCTTTTTTAAAAGTCTAAGTTTCTCATCAATTTCCGTTAATTCTACAGATTTTTCTTGTAACAGTTTTTGTCTTTTAGTTGTATGTCTCTAATCTCTGCTGCAGCTCTCTTTTTTGCTTGAAGTTCATCTTTTTCAGAGTTTTTCTTTACTTTAAAATTCTTTTCTTCTTGATGAAACATGTCAGAACTCAACAATCATTTTTTTTATTTACTTCTAGGGATGTAATACCCTCTGAAAAATGTGTTTAGAAGTAGAGTAGGTAGGCAGTTCAAAAACTTATTGAACAGCAATAGTCATAGGCCTCAACTTACAAATAAGTTATTAACCTGGCAGGGAAAAAATGTGATCATGAAGGTGTCTTTGAGCTATTAAGGATTTTCCATCCAAGCTTTCCACCAAAAAGTTTTTATTGAATGAAAAACTCTTTTCAACAGCTGTGTTTTCTTCATATTTTTAAGCAAGATAAAATGTCTCCAAATAAGGTATCCATCCTGTCTTTCTTCCAGTTGAACTCTTTTAGCTTTTCTTTGACATATATATTTTCACAAACTCTTAAGTAGCTTCTTTTAACTAAATCTCCCTCGGCTGGTATAACCTGGTTATATGAAATAAATTCTTCAATGGCAACCCTAATTCTACTTTCTCGTAGTGTCTCATTTATCATTATGTTTGGATTTAAACATGTAGCACGTAAAACTACTTTTTTTTGTTTAAAGGGCTTTTTTTCAATTAGTTTTTTAAACATAGCTAAAAGAAACTTTTTGCAGTCTAATCTAAATCTTTGTGAATCAATTTCATTTACATTTTTTAATGCAGCTATTGCTCCGAATTCAATGTCTACAGTCTTTATAGATTTGAGGTTGGAATCCACATCCAAATCAACCTGTTTAAGTTTAGACGCAGAATCTTGTCCATGACAAATTTCTTTATAAACCGGCTTCCAATGCTTTTCATCAAAATAAATACTTCTTGATGTAAAAATGGCAATAAGCGATCGTTCCGCTGAAAGTTGGTGAAAATCTTCAGTTCATTAGCAATCATGGAAGAAAAGTGAAGTTTTGCTTCCAGTGTACAATCTTCTTTAACAACATTTTTATTGTTACAAAGTTTTGACTGTCAGGAGCATTTCTTTACACTTCAGAAAGATATTTTTGAAGATGCGGAAGCATGTCCAGGCATTTTTGTATGACGGACGAATTTTCAGTCCAACGTACGGCACAGAACATTTTTGAAAAAATTGTGGAACCGGTGATTTGCTTGTAGATGGATAATTTATAAAAAACCTATACGAAGAACATAAAAACTGATTCAATTTCCAATTTACTTTTGTGTGGACTCTCTTGTATGCTCCATTTACAATGTGAAGTGAGCAGGTTCCAATGTCCAAAATCTGTTTTTCACTAAAAAGGTTATCCTTCATATGCTGCTTAATATCAAATATAAGCTTAAGATTGACATTTGGTCCATCCGAGGAAAGCTGAATTAGGTTGTCAAGATTCAGCAATAACAGTCAAGGTTGTTTATAACAGTCAATATACACTTAAAAAATTTTCCGCACACTTTCCCAGAAAAGCTGATGTTAAATAACTGGTACGAATACAGTTTTTCTCATTGTCCCAGAAGTTTGCCATAATATCTAAACTGCTGCTTTTGGCTTATATCATTTAAACATTCTTCAATACTCGAAGCAATATTGGGCTTTTTTTTGACATGAGATGAGGTTAAGTTACAAAAATAAGGCCCAAAGTCATAGGTAACAGAGTATGCTATTTTTTCCTTTTGTATTTTTATTTTCAAAGCTATGCTGGTATCAGGAAACATTTGGGGAAACAGGTTAACAGTTTTTCCCCAGAACGGAGAGCACGGTTGTGTTCATTGTTGTGGTTGTGCACTATCGACTATCGACTGAAAACTACCGACTTATTCGAAAGTCATCACCTATCGTTTCAGACTAGTTGAAAAAGTATTCAACTGCAATAATTACTTTCATTTGAACGACATTATACTGCAGCCACAATACAATATTAACGATATGTACAGTATCAGTCCTCCCGGTAGTTGAGTCACGCCGTACAGTATAGCGCTATTTTGTTCGTTGTTGTTGTATTGTGCAGTTGTTTGTTATTGTGTTTGATCGATATCTTCGCAAAAAAAGAGAAAAGTGGATAGTGAGTGTCGAGTATTTAATGAAAGATGGAGTGGTGAGTACTTTGTTACTGAACACAACAATGCTACGCTGTGTCTAATTTGCAATGAGAAGATTGCTGTGTTGAAAGAATACAACATTCGTAGACATTACGAAACGAAACTGTTTAAGCATCGGTATGCTGAATTAAAAGGGCAGCTTCGTCAAGAAAAAGTTGCATAAAAAAAAAAAAAACTCTTATAGCCCAGCGTCAGATTTTCACCAAACAAAAACATAAAAATGAAGCTGTTGTTAGGGCTAGTTTTAAGATTTCTGAAGAATTGGCTAAATAGAGCAAACCTTTCACAGACGGTGAATTGATAAAAAAATGCATGCAAATGGCAGTTGAAGAACTTTGTCCTGAAAAACATCAGTTGTTTGAAACTATTAGCTTGTCAGCAAGGACTGTTTCTCGCCGAATTCAAGACTTAAGCGCTGACGTTGATTGTCAGCTGAAAGATTCTATTAACCAGTTTGAGTGGTTTTCATTGGCATTGGATGAGTCTACTGATGTGGCAGATGCAGCTCAGGTGCTCATGTTTGTAAGTGGTGTTGATGCTGACTTTCAAGTTACAGAGGAACTACTTGATGTTCTTACAATGGAAGGCACCGTCACTGGAAACGATATATTTTGTAAAGTAACGTAGGCTTTAAACAAATTTGATCTTGACCTGACAAAGTTAAAATGTGTGGTCACTGATGGTGGAAAAACATGAGTGGTAATAAAACTGGTCTGATAGGAAATTTGTACAACGCTGTTGAACAAGCTGGAGGAAAGAGATCATTAGTGTTTCATTGTATTATCCACCAACAAGCTTTGTGTGGAAAAGCTCTTGGCTTTTCATACGTAATGCAAACTGTAACTAAAACAGTGAATTACATAAGATCTCACGCTCTGAATCATAGAAAGTTCAAGAACTTCCTCTCGGAGGTTGAGAGTGAGTACTTAGATCTGCCGTACCACTGTGAGGTACGGTGGTTGAGTAGAGGTAAAGTCCTTCAAAGATTCTTTGAACTTCGTGAAGTCGTAGACATCTTTATGACAGAACAAAATAAATCAGTAGAGGAACTGAAAGATCAGGAGTGGCTGTGGAAACTTGCTTTAATGGTTGATATAACTTCTCACCTCAATAATTTGAACTTAAAGCTGCAAGGACAAGATATGACTGGATGCGACCTGTTCTGGCAGATAAAAGCATTCACGAAAAAACTTTAGTTTCTTGAGAAGCAAGTGGAAAAAGAAAATCTTGAACATTTCGAAACATGCAAGAAATTCAAGAATGAAACTACGGCACCTTTTCCAAGGATATTAGCTTCAAATTGCATTACTAGTCTTCAAGGGGAATTCGATAAGTGTTTTTCAGACTTTGACAGTTGTGAAGAAATGTTTCAACTGTTTCAAAACCCCTTCAGCGTTGATTTGGAGAGATTGTAACCAGAAATGCAGTTGGAGGTGATTGAGCTTACCAGTAATGGAAAACTAAAGGACCAATTCAAAGAGACTGTTTTACAGGTATGTTTAAATCATAATATAATTTTGTAATCTTTTGGTTTTGTTTTATTATTTTACACTAGTATTGAAATCAGTTTCAATCAAGAAACTAAGTGGTTTCGTTTTTTCCCAGATGCTTAAGCGAAGAGGACTACAAAAACGTGAAAAGTTTTGCCAAGGGCTAAGTATCACTTTTTGGTTCGATTTA
Organism: Aphrophora alni; assembly: GCA_963513935.1. Taxonomy (NCBI): domain Eukaryota; kingdom Metazoa; phylum Arthropoda; class Insecta; order Hemiptera; family Aphrophoridae; genus Aphrophora; species Aphrophora alni. Next base: position 58,069,230 of record OY740768.1, read on the forward strand.
CTTCTGTGAGCAGACATTTTCAAAAATGAACTACATAAAATCATAGTATAGGTTCAGACTGACCGACGAGAACTTAAAATCTATTTTGAAAGTTGGTGGAACGAAATTTGACCCAAAATGGGTTGAAATTGTGAATGGAATGCAGTTTCTCAAATCCCATTAACGACGTTTTAGTTTGTATGCAGTAACAATTGTAACTTAAAATTTAGTTTTAATTGCATATTCTTGAGTTTTGTTTACTAAACTGTATTAGAAGTTTATCAAATAAAAGGCATTTCTAATAAATGTGGAAGTTGATTATTCCATTATTCAATAATCCGGCCCGCCAAGTTGTCAATATTTATAAATATAGCCCAACTGTTCAAAAGTTTGCCGACCCCTGTTGTTTAGTAATACCCACCAGCTACTTGCCTGCTCAGCTCTTCCCTACAACGTCCATACTCCCCGCTTACAGAACACTGCTCTTGTTTATATTCATGTTTGTATAAAAAAGACTAAATAAAATCATAAAGTCTCTTCATATGTGCAAATATATTATTCCTCTTCATATGTGCACAAAATTATCTTGAACTTTAAAAGGCTAGATATGTCGTCTTATTAAACTAAACACCTTATTTTTGGAAAAAATATTTATCACCTTGAAGGGGAATACAATCGGAAAGAGGACATAATATGTGTGGTCTAATATCAGAAAAGTAGTTCTTCCATCTTTCCATTTTCAAAAATACAGTAATAACAATGGTAAAATTAAAAGAAGTTACCCAATATATATGTCATATTATGTCCAAAACTGTTATATTTTAGACTAATATGAAACAAAACAACTTTTCCATGGAAATTACTTTTTGTGGTGAACAGTGAAAATTTAAAATATGATACTAACAAACTTAACAGAAATCTTAATGCTATGAAGTATCACACTCAAAAGAACATGCAAGCTTTAAGTTTAAACTAATTAATCATCTAGGCCTATAAAAGGGAAGGAAAAACTGCAATTTTAAACATCAAGGTTTATTATTTACAAAAATCTTTTAATTTATTACAATTACTTAAAACCTCTTCATTTCTTTGTGAAAATACTTGTTGGCTAATGTGTTAAGGCCGATAGCAGATAAGTTTTGGCGGGACAGTATTATTGTTAACTGCTAGTAAACAGATTGCGCAACCATAATATTACGCTAATGATCCGTGGTTATATTATTTAAGGAACAGTTTTATTAAGATATCTTAATGAAATGTTGTTCATTGTAAAATTCATTTTAATGATAATGTGTTTACTACATTTTATTTTTGAATTCCTTTCAAGAGTATAGTCAAACAGAAGAAAGGAGCTGTTTAGAGTTTTGCAAACTCCAGAATTAGTTACTTCTAAAATCTAAAAGTAGGTGACAGGTCATACTACATGTATAAAAGTAGCAGTTCTGTGAATTGGTTAACATTTCTACACCGTAATACCTAAACCCAAATGGCAGATTTCAGAGCTAACCTGTTTTTAAAATATCAAGATTTTACTAATAATTAAAGATAATTGTTTAGGCTACTGTATCTGTAACCGGTCTTTTTGGCGATTTTAAAAAAAAATATGTTCTACATACCTTATTTATTAATAATAAAATAAGTTTTCACCACGGAGCTAACTTTTTTTTACGGAAAAAACAACAAATTTCAAATTTTCTAGGCTAAGGTCCATTAACACGTTCACTGCTGCAGGTTGTTCCGGAACAACTAGCGATGTCTCCAAAACTGCGGCGGTTGTTCCGGAACAACCACTCCCTTAACCATTGTTTTTGCTTCAGTGTGTCCTTGACACTTGATGTATGCATTTGAGTCTATGTTTGTTTGTTATTACATTATCTGACGAGTTTAATTTATGAGTAGTTTTAAGTTCGTGCATTTTATGTGTTTGTAGCTTTTGTTTATTTGTGCAGTGACCTATGTTTGTGTAAATATTGTAGATTTCGGTATATCTATTCTCTTGTAAATATTATTATTGTTTTAATTTTATTAAATAAAAGTGCAGACAATGTTCATCTGAAGGGAAAACAAAGTATACTATATATGAGCGTTTATCATGGCAATGACAACCAGGTCTATGCGCAGTCAAATGCTTTCACAAATATCATAATTTTTTTTAAAAAAACCTAATGGTTGGTTGGTAGGGATGTAAATTTTGTTTTAAATAAGTGTTTTATATAATAAACTTATAATATTATCTTTAAAACAACATTCGAGAATGTGAAAACAATTGTTTTGTGAATACCAGTTACATAGTGAGTGGCGCGGGGTGCGGAACAACTCAAATTCGGAAACGAAAAAATCAACATTTTTTGGCTGGAAATATGAAAATGACCCATGGGAACACCAAAATAGACCTTAAGGTAAGTTTTTACGTAAAAAAAAAATTCAGCATATAGGGTACGGTACATCATTGGCCAATTTTCAGCAGTGAACGTGTTAAGTGAAATACTTGTTAATATAGGTTTGTACGGAAATTTTTACCTTACAAGGTCAAGTAAGGTGGCTATAGCCTATATACTGTGTATAAATATATATACCCACTTTAAATAAAGCAACCTATATAGCATAAAATTGAAAAAAAGAAGAAATTGTGAGTGCGGTCCCAAGCGGTCACCCATCCAAGTACTAACCGCACTCAATAATGATTGACTTTGGTGATCTAAAAATACATTGAATTTCGTAGTTTCAAATCGTGATCTTTTGGGGAAAAAGTTAGCTCCATGTTGAAAGCTTATATTATTATTAATACATAAGGTATGTAGAAAATGATTTTTAAAAAATTGCAAAAAGACTGATTGCAGCTACAGTAAATTATTAACTAGGCCTAATTAAAATTAAACCTATATTTTTAAGGGCTAAAACAGTTTAAAAGGAGTTTATTTTAAAATTATTGTTTTGTACATGTTATTTATTTTTTTATAACCCATAAGTTATTCAGCAAGAAATATAATTTAATTGGTAAATATCTATTGTACATAGGTATGGGATTTTGCTATGAAAAATAATTATGATATCATTAATTATTAAGGATAAAATAAGCACTAGGCTATAGTTTCAAATGTATTTAATAACTTAATTAGCTACAATTGTTTCGCCTTGCGGCATCTACGGGCTTATTAATTATTAACCTTATATATTCAAACAATCAGATCATATATTTTCAGATATGCATTGGTAGTAAATTACCCAGACCTGGATTTAACCTAACAACCATTGGATACCTTTGTTTTCAATGTGTTATTTGACAGTGAAGAAATGCAATAATTATTTACAAAAAGTGTTCAAGGTATTTTTGGCAATTTTTTATAACCTGTTCCACATAACTCATTTCTTAATAGTTAATAATACAATAAGTTTTCAATGCGGAGCTAATTTTGCCACGGAAAAAAAAAATTCAACTTTTTTGGGTTAAGGTCCATTAAGTGAATTACGTGTTGAAATAGGTATGTACATGAACATTTACCTTACAAGGTCAATTAATTATAGGGAGGGAGGGAGAGGGGGGAGGGAGAGAGAGAGAGTCACCTTACCTGAAATAAGTGTAAATTTATTTTTTTAAAAGGAGAAATTACGACCTACATGTCAATTTATTTAAAAAAAAGAAATTTAAAGTTTTTTCACAAGCAGTCACCATCGAAGTACTAACCACACTTGATAGTGCTTGACTTCGGTGACGTATAAATGCTTTGAATTCTGTAGTTTTAAAATTGTGATTTTTCGGTGAAAAAATTAGCGCCACATTGAAAAAATATTTTATTATGAAATTAATAAGGTGTGTAGAAAGTTTTTTTTTAAATCGCAAAAAAGCAGTAACTTTCCTTGTAAACCATTACCTATATATATATATATATATATATAGCCACCTGGACAAACGTGCTCTTCATAATAATGATGTAATGCGCATGCATCAAACCCATATGCCACAATAATTATTCCTATGAATGTGAAGCATTGTTATTACGTGGTAACCTATAAATGCATTAATTTCTTAGTTTTGAAGTTGTGATTTTCCATGAAAAAGTTACCTCTGCATTGAAAACTTATTTTATTATTAAGAAATAAAGTATATAGAAAATGATTTTTAAAAAATCGCCAAAAATACCTGTAATGCTCTTTATAAATAATTACTGAAATGCATTTTTTGTGACATGAAAAGTGTCTTCCTAAATAAAATATTATCTGATTACTTGAATAGTAAATAGGCCTAGTTAACTTAACGATATCATAATTTTTCATATCAAAATCTAATACCGATGTACAATAGATATTTACTATGGCCTATTAAATTTAGCTATTAAAAAGGGTGGTGTTTCTGACCTTGAACATAAGTAGAACTACCGGCAAATATTAGGTTGCTATTTGAAAAATCTAATTGAAATAAATAAAACCGTAGAGTTTGGCAAAATAATCTACTCTACTTACAACCAACAAAACAAAATATTTAGAAAACAATTAACTGTGGTTCATTATCTTATATAACTTATCAACCCATATTATTTTCATTATGCCGGTGGATTATTTTTAAAAAGTATTCTCCAACAGTTTAAAACAGCCTTGAATTTAACACAAGTATTTAAATGTACACACCTCTAATACACTATCTGGAACTTTATTAACTACGTCAGGCACTATCTCAAGTTTATCCATATTGGAAATATCACTCGTAATGGAAGACACTGAAGACAGACACTTTTTAAAAGATAAATTTAAGACACTTTTCAAAGAATAGCCAACTTTACAAGATTTAATCAAGAAAGGCGACATTGCAAAACTATAAAAGCACAGCCAGTATAATTACATCCCCGAGGGACAAGAGGGAGGAAGGACTAGGAAATATTATATAATAAATTTAAGGTATATAATTTTTTAGGAATTACAACTAGTTGTCAGTATTTGTAATTGGCTTTGATTTTTATTTGCTTCCCTGTTCCTCTCGGTCTTCATCGTCAAATAAAGCAAGGAAGAAAATATCATAAATTGAAGCTCATTAGTTCTAGAATACTCGAAAAATGTCAAGGTCGGAAAAACAAATGTTAGTCAAGAGAAACCTGATGGGAAAGATGAAAAGGAAGGATCTAGTCCAAGACTGTATGAAAAGATGTATATTTAACAAGGTTCCCTTGGAATTACCAAACCCGTACTTATTAAAATGAGCCCCTGACGGTCTGATGCTTGGAAATGAAAGAATAAAATCAACAATGAATCACTACATACTACATAATGTAAAATTTTTGTTATAGCACAAGAATATTGTGTTTGTTTTTAAAAAGTTGTTTTTCATTTTTATAATTTTGAAATGAATGTGTTAATTTTATGTTTTACACCCTTCTAAAAACAAATCTGAAAATAAAGTTACAGGTATCTAGACGTTGGTACGATTATTCAAAATCTGAAGTCGTTTTATACATACTGTACATAGTTTAAAAGATTCATCTAATTGCTTCCTCTAAGGGTTTAATTCTGATGCGTTAACACCTCGATAAACCTTTCCATAGTAGATGTAGAAGCAAAATTTTACGGAAGACACCCAACTTTGTTAACGTTTCTAACTTGTTAACTTGTTTTTGTGGAAGTATTTTATTATAATGTACATTGAAAGACGTTTAGTTATTAATTTTAATTATCCAACTGGCACTTTCAACCATTTAAATTTAAATACAGTCTAAAGCCTGGTTTACACGGGTAGAGTTGTTGGTAGAGTAGAGTTTCTAGACGAGTAACTCTACTCATGTAAACACTTACTAGCGTCTAGTAGCTAGTAGAGTAGCTAGTAGGTAGTAGAGTATAGTTACTAGCAGCATGTGGGAAAGTAACTCTACTCTACTTCCCCCACCACTAGCAAAATTGTCACTCTCCTGCACACTATACTTGTGTAAACGTGATCCGTCGGCAGTAGAGTAGAGTTTCTGGTAGAGTGATGCTGTCTTGTGGCTGGTAATGAGGAGGAACACACAGTTCACAAACTATCATCAACACTCTACTATGTGTGAACAGTCGCTTGTTTAAAATCGGTAGAGTGATCAAGAAAGTAGCTCTACTAGAAACTCTACTCTACCAACAACTCTACCCGTGTAAATCAGGCTTTAGTGTAGAAACGTTCGGGTGGTTACCTGTAGTTATAGTTAAATCTATTTCTCTTTCTAACATTGTAAATGGTAGTATTTGTGTAGTAGATAAACATAACCCATGTCTTGTACGTAAGTTGGAATATATTATCTCTTTTCTGGTTAATTAATTACATTAATCTGTTTAGTGCAATTAAATTTAAGTTGTTAAAAATAACCAAACTTGAATAGGAGCTATATTTTAAAGTAAAAACCGGCTGGGCCAGCCACCAATATGGCTGAGAGCCCAGCCTCACAAATGCCTAGCGTATCCGATATGGAAACACAGCAGGCAATAGAATATTTAGTACTCTCACAAAATAATCCTGACAATGAAACAATTACAACTTCTATAAAAAGGAAACATGACCAAACCTCACCAATAGTCTCAAGCCCTGACAGGTCACCAAGTTTAAAAAAAATAAATCAGCAAAAGGTTAGGTACTATAACAAACATAATGATGGTCCTTTCGTAGTTATCATTAAAAGTAATGACAAAAATAAAATTAATCCATTTCATGTAGGCAAAATCATAAAACATCATGATATAGAACAGATCCTTAGATCTGGCAAAAATTTAAAAGTTATTTGCAATTCATTTACAGAGGCAAATAGCCTAATTCATTCGGAAGAATTGAAAAATTATACAGTTTTCATACCAGCTAATAAAGTAGAATGTACAGGGGTAGTTTATGTAGAAGAAGATATTTCAGAGGAAGAAATTCTAATGGATAGTTTAAGTGAAGCACGAATAATCAAAGTAAATAGAATTAAAAAAAGGCTAAATAAACAACTTGTAAATACAAAATTTGTTAAAATTACATTTGATACAGACAAATTACCACACAATATAGCATTAAATCACGTGCGTATGATTGTAGAACCATATATAATTCCAGTGAAACAGTGTTACAAATGCTTTGCATATGGCCACACGGCTTTACCAGTTTGCAATAAAGACAAACTATGTAGGGATTGTGGTCAACCGTTTCATGACACACATTGTGAAAAGCCAAGACAATGTGTAAATTGTCTTGGACCACACAGTAGTAATAATAAAACTTGTCCAGAATATATACGGCAAAAACATATTATGGAAAGAATGAGTCTTTATAGAGAGGATTATTTTGAAGCGAGTACTTTCTACCCCATCCCAGGGTATAAGGGTAAAACCCACCAGAAACATAGGAACATTGCATATGCCCAAGCAGTTAATATTCAAAACAAACAGGAATTTCCACATTTAATTAAACCAAACAGTTACAATAGAACTAACAATGTTACCAATAGATATACAATTTTACAAACTGATGATGAAAGGGAACCTAATGAGGACAATACACACCAAAATATTAAACCCATACCTGTTATAAACTACAATAAATCAAAATTTAAAACAAACAGTAGTTATAATACCAAAATAAATATTAATAGGCCTACAGATATTACACCAGTAAATTCAAGTCAACAATTAAAGGCAGTTCAGGCACCACCTAGTGATACTAGGCCTACATCATTAATAAACAAACAAGAATTAAAACAGTTGGTAGATAAAAAAATAAATGAACTTAGGATTAAAATACAAGGGGAAAAAACATCAGTAATATCAAAAAAGAAACTGGATGAAATTATCTCTGATTTCATTAAAAATCAAAACGGAGACATTAATAATAAAAATAAAGAGATAATAAAGAAATCTAAATCAACATAATAATTAATTTATTTAAAAAAAAAAAAAAAAAAAAAAAAAAAAAAAAAAAAAAAAACAATTTTTTAAAAAATATGCTAGGTGAAGCTCTTAACTTATTTCAATGGAATGCAAGGTCACTTAAACACAAGTGGCCAGAAATAATAGCCACATTCAAATCTCAGAATATACATATCGGAATAATCCAAGAAACATGGTTAACCAAATCAGATACCCTAAGTGATAATAGTTATAATATATATAGACTAGATAGATTAGATGGTTATGGGGGGGTTGCTTTTATTATACATAAAGCAATAAGTTGCAACGTAACGCACAAAATTAATTCTAGCTCAGTACAACTTTTAGCTCTTACAATTAATAATATGGAAATTCCAATAACAATTTATAATATATACTGCACAAACAAAAAAATAGACAATGATTTTTGGCATAAAGAAATTTTTTCCAAAGATAAAGGGTATACCATAATTTGTGGTGACTTCAATGCACACCATCCTTTCTGGAACTGTGCAAATTCAAACAGTAGGGGTAATATATTATTCAAAGAATATAATGAATCATCACTTATATTAGCAAATAATAATGAGTATACAACAGTTCCAAATCTATTCCACAGACAATCAGTAATAGACCTGACTTTCATTTCACCAAAAATGTATAATATATTAAAAAACTGGGAAATAAAAAAGGATGCAATGGGAAGTAATCATTTCCCAATAATAATAATTTTTGAAATTAAATTAAAACACCACAATATAAATAATGTACCCCAGTTAAGCTCTCATTTTAATAATACCACCAAAAAAAATTTCAAAAAGGCAAATTGGACTTTGTATAAAACATTAATTAACAATAATCTAAACTTAATATCAGAAGTAGAATCCCCAAATTTAATACCAAAATTTTATGATATTATATATAAAGCAGCAGAAATAGCAATACCTAATGTTATAAATCTTAACCCATTAGATAATAAAAATTTCACACCTAAAACCTGGTGGACCGAGGATTGCTCACTTGCAGTAGCCTATAGAAGATTAACTTTAAAAAAATTCAGACAAAACATGAACGCTATAAACTATAGAAACTATCAAATAGCTCAACTTAAGGCCACAGAAACAATACGTCTAGCAAAAAAACAGGGATGGGCAAATCTATGTCAGAAATTAAACATAAAAAATAATAGTAACTATGCTTGGAAGATAGTAAAAAAATTAAATAGCAGTAAAAAATTAAATAACATATCAGAAATGGCCACCAGTCAAGATCTAGGTGAGAGATTTATGAAATTCATCATTCCAGACTATGTACCCCATCAATCCGAGATTAAGTATCCAATAATAAATGATTCAAATCACTTCCTAGAAGACGATTTCAACTTGAAAGAATTAACGGCAGCAATTAACACAAAAAAAAAAGATACGGCCCCAGGGCTTGACGGAATTACATATAGCATGATTAAAAATTTACCACAAAATGCTTTAGCGGTATTACTCCAAATATTTAATAAAATCTGGAACGGTATAATAGAAATCCCACTTAAATGGAAACAGTATAAAATAGTAGCATTATTAAAACCTGATAAAGGCAAATATGACGAAAAATCGTACAGACCTATATCACTCATACCATGCTTCATGAAAATTATGAATACCATGGTTAAAAACAGACTGGAATGGTTGACATATAAATTAGAAATTATCCCCGAAACTCAATATGGTTTTAGGAAAAAGCGAGGATGCCCAGACTATATGCTAAATTTAGTAACTGACATCCAGATAGCCCTATCAAATAGTGAAAATACAATATTAGCATCCTTAGACATAGCTAGAGCATATGATAATGTATATATTCCAGTCTTATTAAGCAAAATGTATAAACACGGAATACCTTCTAAATTCATAAAACATTGCGCCTCAATGCTTAATGATAGGCAAATAAATTTAATATTCCCAGAATATAACATATCTAGATGCACAAACAGAGGGTTACCACAGGGTAGTGTTTTAAGTCCACTTTTATTTTCCATATACATTGCAGAAATTAATAGTTGTTTACCAAAACAAATCTTTTCATTACAATACGCCGATGACATAATATTATATACTTCAAACAAAACATATAATACAGCATATGTAAACATTCAAAATGCGTTAAATCAACTAAATATGGTATTTAAGTCTCTGCATCTCGAAGTGAATTCCACTAAAAGTAAAGTAATTATATTCACAAGGAAAAAATCAATAGACCATACAAATAGTCCTTTTACTATGAACAATCAACAAATGATAATTGTGGACACAATTAAACTTTTGGGAATCACCCTTGATAGCAATTTATCTTTCAAAATGCATATTACCAATTTATATATACAATGTATAAAGGACATTAATATCCTAAAAATACTAACATGTGCTAGAATAGGAGCACATCCAGATTTTATAATACAGGTATTTAAAAGTTTAATTCAAGCAAAGTTAGATTATTGCTGTTTTCTATTTGGCCATCTACCAAAAAATGTACTTAATAAACTCAACATGATACAGAACCAAGCAATGAGACTGGCTATAGGTGCTTTTCGAACTTCACCGATAATTGCACTTCAATCTGAATGCGCAATATTACCGTTAGATTTACGACGTAAATTAATTACCGAAAGAATAATGTATAAAATAATGTGTGATAATACTCACCCAGTATATAGCAAAATAATATACTTAAATTTTCTGATAGAAAATAAACCCTTTTGGGCAAAGAAAAAAACACCACTATATATTCAAGCTTTAAATACAATTAACGAAATCAATCCATATTTTAACAAAACCAAAGTAGAATTCACTAGATACTGGGAATTTAATAAACCATTACAGATGTTGAAACACAATCTAACATTTAATACAACGATAGGGCCAGAGGAAGACAATTGTAACAAGAAAGAAGTGTCATTAATACAATTACAACAAATTTTCAGAAATAAGATCAACTCATTCAGCAGTAATGCAATAGTTATATACACAGACGGATCAAAGAATTCAGAGGGTACAGGAGCGGCATTTTACATTCCAAAACATAAAAAAAGTTTCAAATTTGCTCTAAATAAAATCATGTCGAGCTATACAACAGAATTGTATGCCATATACAAAGCAGTAGAATACATCGAAAAATTACAAGAGAACGAAATTGTTATATGTACAGACTCTCAATCGGCAATACGGTCGTTGGAAAATTGTCTACAAATTTGTAAAGGAGAAGATATAAACTTAAATATATTAAAATCAGCATTAACTCAAAACTCCAAATCAATAACATTCCAATGGGTACCAGGCCACTCAGGCATATCACAAAACGAATTCGTAGATAAACTCGCGAAAGAAGCAATATTAAGTGGTATACATACAATGGAGCTACAAGTTCCAACAGATGATTTTAAATCATACAGGAAAAAAACACACAAAAAAACCTTTATCAAACAATTAAACGAATCTAGTAAAGCCAACTGGTACAAAAGTGTCCTTAAGGAATACACTCAATATCCCTGGTATAAGGATAGTAATATGAGTAGATGGGAAATTATTAATTTATGCAGATTAAGAATAGGGCATGCAAAAGTCAATAGCAGGTTACACATGATAAAATTATATTTCACACCATTATGTTTAAACTGTAATATGGGTAGCATAGAAACAATAGATCACGTGATTTTGGAATGCCCGAAATATTCCCACGCGAGAGACCAATTCCTTAAAAAAACCAAAATAAACAATAATTTAGACAGAGCAGATCTAAAAACTATACTAGGGAAAACTGACATAGGTATTCATAAAGAAATCAACCAATTCCTATATGAAATAAAAAGGGTTCTCTAAAATAAATAATTATCTAAGATTATCGTAAATAATCAAATTGTAAACACAAAACACATGAATGTTTATCCATTCTGGGATTCTTTCATCCGTGGTCCACTCCTTTCGGGATAGGTGAGCCTGATGGATCCCAGGCTAAGAAGATACATACCCAACACATATCTCCTAAAAATCCAATCAATTCATTCCTCATATATTTACTTATCACTCTTTAATGTGACTAACAAGACACATTTAGACACAAACAGAAACATATAGGACAGATAGTAACGTAACCAATACAAAATACCCAACTAACAAAAAAACAGTAGATTGTAAATAACTAAGGATTAAAAATTAACATTATTAATGTGTATGTGTAGATATACTCCAAAAAAGTTTAGGTAACCACAGGAACGGAAAAAAAAAAAAAAAAAAAAATATCGGGAAAAATAAAGATAAGCAATAGAGTAGTGTGAGGCTGCATGGAAAGTTTCCAAGCCTGCCAATTGGCGAACTAGAAAAAAAAAAAAAAAAAAAAAAAAAAAAAAAAAAAAAAAAAAAAAAATTTAAATAATTTTTATAACAACTTCTGTTATTATTGCACTAGGTTTATATGTTATTGTAGTCAGATAAAATAAATTGATAGGCAGATAGGATAGAGAAGTTTAACCTTTTTTTAGTTATTTTATCTAACCACACCTGTTAAACCAACCTATTAAAAGTTAAATATTAACGTTTAAATCAGCTGTTTTGATAGGTTATGATTTTGATTGTTGGTATCCTAGCAACGTGTTTGTTGTTACAAACTTATCTTATTAGAGTTAATATTATAATAAAATAATATTTTATAATAACATAAATTATGTTCAATGAGCACTGTGGTGAATGTGAACACAATCATACACTGAGTCCCCTACCACAAGTTTGTTACAATAACACCAAATGTATGGTTACCGAAATGTACATCAGGGAATTATGATAACATAAGGCAAATAAATATTTTATTTGTTATTGTACCAAACTTGTAATAGGGGACTCAGTGTTTAGCATATTATATGTTGTAGCCTTTTAACATTATATTTAAACTTATAAATTACTTTTTTACAATGGGGTTAGGTTAAGGTAAATTATTGTATGACACAATGTCGTAATGCATAATTAATGCACTTTTCACTTTAGCAACTCTTGATAAGCACTCATTGCTCAAACAAAACACTCATGCTATATAATAATCCTCTTATTACGCTCACTTCTCACTAGTGACTAAAATATCTACTATAAGAGTAAATGTTTATTGGTCAAATATCCACAAAAGGTTACGGGATCAGTCAGGTGGTTATAGGTTTAGATTTGTAAACAAAATATGATTAAAACTGAATCCTTACATTTTGATATTTTTCAAAATGGACTTGTGTTGTTATTTTTACAACAGCTGATAATGTAAAACTATAAAAGTAAACAAATAGTTCTCAATTGTTGTTGTGTACTTTTGTGATGTCAATGTGATTTTTTGGTGAAAAAGTAACTTCCACATTGAAAACATTATTTATTCTTAAAAAGAAAGGTATGAAGTTAATGAATTTTTTTAAATCCCAAAAATTTGCAGTAAAATTTAAGTTGGCTACAGTAAATAAATACCACTCGAACCTGTTGTAAGTTCAGGTACTAATGATTAGGTAAAGACTTGTAATATTGGTCTAGAATATTATAAGACTGCTGATACTAAAGCTTTCCTAATGTTAACTAGCAATATGACTAGCAAACCTTAACCAAAATTATGAGATATACTATTTACTACTGCTAGATAAAATTGGTTAGAATTATATAGATTATAATATTATGATGGTGTCACAAAAGTCAAAACATTTAGTTTATGTATGCAGTTCTTTACATATAAGTTTGATAGTAAAGATGATATGCCCATTCATTTGTCTAAATGGAATTCTTGTAATAATTTAAATTTAGAAATAGCTGTCAAAGTAAATAATGTAGTATTATTACCTGACATCTTATTAGTTTGTAAAATTACCAAGTATTTTTCTTTTAGTTGAATAATAATAAGGCCAATAATTGTGAGAGGACAGTGGATTTAACTAGTTAGCTCAGAAAAAAGGATTAAAAGGAACCTTATTTTAACAGGACTAAGTTTGTTGATGAGGAAGCCGTAAGTGTATACGAACCATATATAATAATAATCATAAGTCTAAAGGTAGGCTTAATATTATAATATATCACTATTGTAAAAAGACAGGCCATATTTATCAAAAAATGTATGAAATGGGAAGCCTAAATTGAAATATGAATCTAATATTTAAAATAAATAGGCCTATGACATTGTTTGCCTCTGTACTGAGATATTTTCAGCAGTTTGTGACAATCTGAGTTGATATGTAGATAATGGTGTAGAAATCATGTTTGTAATAACAGAAGCTTTAAGTTAATTAAATCTTTTGATTCACCTCAGAAAGTTGCGATAGCTAATGACCCTACTGTACCTACAATTGGATATTGTGCCATTGATAATAAAACTTATGCTAATGGAAAATTACAAAATTATTACTCTATTAAAAGCATGGTTAGTGCTTGATATGCATAAAAAATTATTTTCAGTATTGTCAGCTCAAGATAAACACCCTGGCAGTATAAATTCATTTCAACTGAAAAATGTTTATTTGAAATTAAAAGAAAATGTATTTAATAGTGAAGCGACTGCAACATAGTGGTTTATACAAACTAAATTTAATTATTGTTTCAAATAAAGTGTCTGTTAATGCCGTAATTAATAAAGAAAATATTTTGCAATTGTTTCATGAACGATTAAGTAACCAGAATAATAGACATGTTAAAACTGACATTGAAAGAGAGTTGAATGTAAAAGTTCATTTAGAGTCAGATATTTGTGAGGGTTATGTATTGGAATAGCACATAGATTAAAATTTGGTAGTTAAGAAAGTTAAAATTTGGTACTATTAGGATTGGCTCTTTTGATATGCCTGGGTTCTGATTTTCAATTAATTATCATCAAATCAGTGGTTCAGTATACTAATTAATCTTTATTGCTGCTTATGAGACTTGGGTAACATTTTAAACACTCTAATACTTCAATACTATATTCAATACTTTAAATACTATACAACAAAAATAAGAATATAATACGACACTTTAAATAAACAATACAATAATAGGAATTTAATAGGATACTTTTAAATAAGCAATACAATGATAAGAATTTAATTAAATGAACAATATTCAAACTAAATATTCATTTCACTAAGCCCAAAAGTATTCCAACTATTGTTACTCTCTAATAAATGAAATTATTAATTTATTGGTGATTTTATAAATATAGAAATGCTTGCTTACTGGTGTAGAGTTGATTTCCTGGGCTAATAAATTTCCCGGAGTAGAGTTCCTGCACCACGGCTAGTGACACAGCCGTGTATCTTCCAAAGCTCCAAAAGACCAAAGACCCCCTCCAAATCATGCTGACCGCTTATATATGTATCGTGGCTTCTGATGCTCTACTTTTGTTGCAAGTCAAGCATTTCAACACTTTTTCAATTCTTTCGCAATAGTTGGTTCATTCTGAGCTTTGTTAATATTAGTTCTTCCTAACATAATTTACAAATTGAATAATTAACTTAACATTAACCTATTCCTAACATCACCGGCGCCCACGAGACATCGTCCCGATGTCATGTTACAAACCTACATATTTAACATAACAAAGTTTGATTAAATAAAATATAACTATATAACAAAAATATAACAAATGAACTATTTATTTCCTATCTTTATTTTTTTATTCACAAGCACTAATGGTTTCACAAAAAAAAATTGCACATCTAGAAATACAGAATATAATAAATGAAATAATAAAAAAAATTAAATTTTACAATTCTTTTTGATCAATACCAAATTTTAGTCCTAAAATACATACATATATAACCCAACAGGTCTAGCCAACTAAATGTAGTCAATTAATTGGCTACTCAATCCACCAATCTTTCTACATTAGTGTAGTCAAACCTGCAACAGGGTAGAAACAATTAAACATTTTCACATTATAAATATAAATTTTCTGTGACTTGATGTCCTGTAACTTGAGCAAGCATTTCATATAAATTCACCTGTAATCGTTTTGTAAATTTAAAAAAAAATACTATAATTTTGATTTATTAGTTGGAAACCTTTTGGAATTGGCTTTGAATGTGCTTTTATCTTAATTCTTATAATCTTTAATTACAACATAATACAGTACTACACTTAGAATCACGTTTATTATTATAACTAAATTATATCCATTTATTAATCTCAAACCTATTTTATTATTTATCTTACAATCTCATTACTTAAGTTATTATTATTCACAAAATTTCTCAACTTGTTTGGTTTTGCTGGGTTAATTTCTTCTCTATAGATCTCATAAAACATTAAAAAAAACTTCATTATTCATGACTTCACCTCAAATTACAAATACTACTTAATTTTCTTGAACAACATTAAAAAATCATCTATTATCTTTAAAAAACTCCTTTTACATTAATATTACCTCATAGTGTCTCATTTCAAAACTCATCATTATAGGCTTCTCATAACTTAATAATTTGATTGCATTGACCTCTTATAAAAACTTCTCTAATTATTTATATCACCACATATAAATAATTGTGCACATATAATAAGCACATATGTGCTCCTCAGATAACCACGTATTTCGTCGTGGTCAAACTTATTATTTCCTCGTAGACACCTGTAATAAGTTCATTTAAAAACTCAATATCGTCGTAACCTTCGACGCTTACTCATATTTCATCGCAGTAAAAAAAAACTCATATATCCTCGTAGAAACTCATTTAAAACCTTATGTGTATAGTGCCCCTTTGGCTCGCTATCACATTTCGTCGTAAATCTCGCAGAACCTCAATAATACGTCGCAAATTCTTCCTATATCATCGAAGAAACCTCGTAGATAAAAAAAAAACTTCTTGTTAAACTTAAAAGAAGCTCTCAATGCAACCAAATTACTTTCTTCAAGGAAAACCTCTTTATAGACTTCATTTCTCGACACTATTTTTAAGTACTTTTGTACATTCATTTCTCCCTTTTTAAAGAAAAACATTATCTCTTATTATCTTATATAAAAAAAATTACTCACAATTATTTTCCCAGCAACACCTTAGTTTTTATTAAAACATCATAAACTCTTTTTTTATTAAATTAGCCTACTTCCATTAAAACATTTTATCTTAAATTTCTCAATTATTTACTTTAAAACTCATCAGAGTCCCTTACATCACATTATTTATTAATCCCTATTTATCTAAATCTTAACGTTTATTAATTTTCCTTTAATTATTTTCACATACAATCAAAATATTTCTAATTTTAACCTAAACTATGCATTCTTTAAAAAAAAATTATTTATTTTATTTTATTTATTTTTTATTGGTGTTCCTACACAAACAAGGAAAAATTCAACACCTGACACCCATAAATATCCGTTTCAGCTACTTAGTTCACCAAAATCAAAGATAAACATGTAATGTCAAGTTTGTTGTGAATTTTATTTCCCGAGAAGACTTTTGACGCAATAAGTAAGAAGCAATTTTTAAACAACCACAATGATTTGTCAGCAGTCTATGATCTAACCGCCGAGACCTTGTGCAATGTAGATTGCTGACATGCCTGATTGTAACTGTCAGTCGACAATAAGTAGATCAAATTCTTTATAGCTATGCGATTTCTTAAAATGGTCTACATTTTTACGATAAATTGCACACTAGGTTTTAGCATGTCTAAATTTTCGTCGTAAACCATTATTTGCCATAGAAATCGCATAACACCTTAATTTGTTGTAAAATTCTCAGCATTCATACTACACACCTTGCCAAAGGTATGCTGAAATAAACAATCAAACTCCAAGGAATTTCCCTACTCAGCATGTTATACAATCTTCACATTACACTTCATTCACAATAAACCTGACCTAAGTATTTCTTTCAGTTCATTGCCTATGAAACATACCAGACTAATTTAAACTATTTACTATAGACGCTGACAATATCAAATGTTTCAAAATGCATAACAACCATATATATACATTCAAAATTTATTAATTCAAACTGTATAATAAATAAAAAATTCTTAAATCAACAGATTAAATACATTTACACGAAAGGGATTAATAATCTTCAGAAATATCAAAAATTTGACAACCTAAAAGCGTAGAACAAATTGAATATAAATGTTACTTCAAAACTTAATAATATTTCTCTCAAAGTTTATAATAACTATTTACAAATCAACTTTTCAACAAATTAAACAATTAATATAACATAGTAATTCGTCATAAATTTCAAAATAATGAAACAAAACTCTAAATACAGATAAATTAATTGTCTATAACAAATTTTTCCATTTTAACGTTTATCAAGTAAATCAACTTCAAGTCTACATTCAATTAATAAAATCAACAAATAATTAAATAAAGTAATAAAGTGTTTAGTAAATACTAAACCCATGACCGATAAGAATTCAACAAAACTCAACATTTTACAAAATGGTTATAAAACTTTTTAGTAAAAACTAAAAGCACGGCCGATGCACCATTTATTAGGATTGGCTCTTTTGATATGCCTGGGTTCTGATTTTCAATTAATTATCATCAAATCAGTGGTTCAGTATACTAATTAATCTTTATTGCTGCTTATGAGACTTGGGTAACATTTTAAACACTCTAATACTTCAATACTATATTCAATACTTTAAATACTATACAACAAAAATAAGAATATAATACGACACTTTAAATAAACAATACAATAATAGGAATTTAATAGGATACTTTTAAATAAGCAATACAATGATAAGAATTTAATTAAATGAACAATATTCAAACTAAATATTCATTTCACTAAGCCCAAAAGTATTCCAACTATTGTTACTCTCTAATAAATGAAATTATTAATTTATTGGTGATTTTATAAATATAGAAATGCTTGCTTACTGGTGTAGAGTTGATTTCCTGGGCTAATAAATTTCCCGGAGTAGAGTTCCTGCACCACGGCTAGTGACACAGCCGTGTATCTTCCAAAGCTCCAAAAGACCAAAGACCCCCTCCAAATCATGCTGATCGCTTATATATGTATCGTGGCTTCTGATGCTCTACTTTTGTTGCAAGTCAAGCATTTCAACACTTTTTCAATTCTTTCGCAATAGTTGGTTCATTCTGAGCTTTGTTAATATTAGTTCTTCCTAACATAATTTACAAATTGAATAATTAACTTAACATTAACCTATTCCTAACAGTACCAAACATGTAGAAGTTATTCATACAGATGTCTGTGAACCCTTTGAATGATCATTGTTATTATGTTTTTTTTCCCCCAAACTATAGATATAGGCCTACTGTATTTTTATTATTAAAGAAAAACCAGAAGTATAAGATAATTTTTTGCAAGTCTAAAAATGTGAATAGGTTGGACATAAAATTCATGAGGGTGAATTTGATTATATAAAAATGAAAAATTCCCTAGGTAAACTGTTATTCAATAACTTTTAACCATGCTGTATTACAGTAAAATGATTGGATATATCGAGAGGGAAAATAGAACTGTTGTAGAAACAACAACGACTATGTTCCATGCTCATGGTGATTTTTACCTTAGCCTTTGTGAGCAGAATTTATCAATACGGCCGTTTATATCCTGAACAGGCCAGGACCAATAATTATTGCAGATAAGTCTCCATTCGAACTATCGTTTGGAAAAAAAGCCAATCTTAAACATCTGGGAATAATTGGAAGCGAATGTTTCGCTCATATCCTAAAACAAAACAAAAGAAAAATAGATAAGAAATCTATAAAACGACACGATTTAGTTGAATACGAATTTGGTGGCTACAGAATATGGATTAAAGGAATAATTGTAATAAGATCTAGAGATGTAATTTTCAATGAAGATCTGTTGGTCCCAAAAAACGAAACCAGAAAGAAAAAAAATCTAGGCCTACAGGAAGAAAAATTGTCACCATCAAAAGGAAAAATTAACAACAAAAACTACAACTGGAGGTAAAAGAAATTGTGCAAGTTTGATAATGGATAATATAAAGATCTTAATTTCAGAGAATGAACCTCAGAAATAGGGAGAGTATTCATCCACTTGAGAAATTTGAAGAATATAGTACTTTATATTGTAATACCCTTCAAGGTGTTAAAAAAAACCATCCGCAATTGTCCATAAGGCTGGATGCACATTAGGGTGATACAATATTATTAAGTACACAACATACTGCAAGACAAAATTGTCAATGAAATACAAGAACACAAATTTTAGAGTGAAATATGTTTTTCCTTCAAATAATGATAGCCTACCGGTACTTATATTCAAGAAAAAGGTTTAATCATGGGACCCCATTATCAGGTATATTACCAGGTAAATTCCTTAACCATACAGAAAATGAATATATATTACAAAAGAACAACCAATTTAAGAAAAAATTATTTACTACTAGGCCTATGTAGATGACATTATTCTTATGTTCAACGACACAAAAAGACATATTGCCAGATTCAATACATACCTAAATAATATTCACCCATCACTAACATTCAATTCTGAGATAATATCATAAATTATTTTGACCTCAAAATCACAAAGGAAAATGGCAAACACAGATACAGAATTTACAGAAAACTCACACAAACTGACCATACACAACCTCAAATCTTCCACAAGCACATAAGTTTGCTGCATACAATAGTTTTGTCTATAGATCATTAACAGTCCCTATGAAACCCAATGACTTTTAATGAAATCAAAATTATCAAACAAATAGCCATTAATAACGGATATAACACATGTAAAGAGTGATAAGTGTTTAAAAAAACACAAGAAGAAAATTAAAGAAAGGCACAATACAGATCAATTAAAGATGAAAAAAGACAAATATATAACAGTAAAATATAATCATCACCTCGAACACCAAACTAAGAACATATTCCAGGAACAAGAATACAGAATTACATACCGAACAACCTCAACCAAAAACCAGAAACATAATACAGTAACCAGAAACAAGCGAGATACGATCCTTATTCACACACTGGAGTTTATAGGATATCTTGTAACAACTGTGAGAAATATATAGGACAGAGAGGTAGAGCATCTCCCTATAAGAACAGCAACAACATAACATCCAAATTTGCTGAACACTAACCATAGTTATAATAAGAATGAAGAAAATTTAGAAATACGTTACATATATCATATATAAAAGAAAAATCATGAACATATTGGAGGAATAAGCCATATAAAACCAATACAATAAAACCCTGAGTCTCTGTTAAACGAAAAACTGAAATTTCCATCCAGTTGTATATATGATATGATATCAGCAATAGAGGGTTAAAAGGTTTAAAATGGAACAATAAATTACTCAGTCTATTAATAGTATTTGAAGTAGGATAATATCAACATATGCCTTAACAAAATAACATAATAATCTTTGACATGTACCATTTTAGTACAACAATAAATGTTATAATTGTAATGTGTGTAAAGGAAAATAATGAGATGATTATTCAATTCCACAAACAGCTTTAATTGCGGCATAGCCTATGTTTCACCGTTAGGCATTTTCAAGGAACTAAATTGAAAACAAAACAAGTCTAAACTAAAAATGTGAGACAAAAGAAAAGGTTAGAGTAAAGGAGTTGAGGAATGACAAAAGAAAGGTCAATGATCTAACCTGTGGGATGGAAGTGGGGGTGTTTTAGAAAACAAGTTTAGTGTGTGTAGGCTATATAAAGTGTTCAAATTATGGCTGAAGATGCCTCATGTTGAGGTGAAACTGCTGAAGTAACAAAAAAAAGTATGTTTAAAAATTAATTAATTAAACATAGTAGTTCGATAAGACTATAAATGGAAACAATATTATTTATCGAATAATCGTTGAGATGCTAGACTTTTATTTTAAGATAATTTTGCTGCACACTAAAGCAATACAATCTGTTGACAGGAGATATTTTTCTGAGTCGGTTAGTTTTAATCATAAGCTCTTCAAGTGAATATGGCATTTTCATGATGTATTAGTATTTAAACACAAGAGAACGGAGAGAAAGAAGTATTGTGTACAGTCTTATAATTTAATGAATGTGTGACCCAGTCCCGCAGTTTGTAGTAACTAATGATAGGCCCTACCTATATTGTAAGGTAATTATCGTATATTGTCAACTACTTTAAGAAATGTATCGTATTTCACTAATGTGCAGCCAAAGTAAGAAGCATTCACATCATAACATGTGAATTTTTTTATTTTCTACATATAAAGTGCACTTAGCCTGATGCCACATACTTATGTCGTAAAAGTTAAAAAATGGGTCAGAAAATATATGGTTATCGATAATTAATAGATGATAAAAAACAGCTAATTTTCTACACAAAGTTTTATTCTAATATCTTAAAATTTGTGGAAACCACTTCATACATTCGTTTACACACATAATACAACCACTGAGGTGAGAAGTCATGTTTGGCCTTTTCTCCGTCAATGGAGACCTTCTCATTATGCTGATCATTCAGATTTCACTTCACTTTGAGAGACTGATGTTTTGAAAAAAAGCTATTTACAATAAAACAGTTTTAACTTGAACTAAAATAAAATCAGTGATTGCGTCCTGGTATATTAAAAAATGTAAAATTTGTAAATCTGACTTTATTAAAATTATAACTCAAAGAATATCAGATAGGTATTTCAATATCATCATAAAAAACATTAATAAATTGTCTTCATTATACACAAATTAAAATTCATTAATTTTTTTAACACAGCCAAATTATTTAAAAACACACATAGTTTTCATTACAACATTATAACAAATCACACTCAAATAAAACGATATTCTTTCTTTTCTATATGGAAAACAAGCGATGGTTCAAAATCATTTTTCATATAATCAATATTTACCGAAAAAATAGTGAAAACCTGATTAACTTCACTTTCACTCTTTCCCCACTGTACACTCCCTATGTCGGAAGACTTAAGAGTCATTTTTAAGAATACATTCGTTTAACTAATTGCATACCAAATTTTGTTAACTTACAAATTACTTTTTCATCTAACCTCTTTTTAAACTTTAGTATAATTAAAAATCTTTTCATGAAGTTAGTTCCTGAAGAAAAAAAAACCCCCTTTTAACTTGGGGTTTTGAAAAAATAAATTTCAACATCAATTTTCTTTCACTACAATATTTTTCCTTCATATAGAATGAGAAATTAAAATTAGTTAACACAGATTATCCTTGAAATTGGAAACACTTCATCTAATTTTTAAACAACTTTATTAGCTTAAAAATAGTGTTCATTATTATATGTTACGAGTTACCTGCAAAACCTGATATGGCTCTTCCTTAAGAAGGTCAGGAATCAACTTTAAACGCCTAACATATCTTAACCTGTTTTGAACTGAATTTTTAAATTTATCTCTTGCAGTAATCCTGTTGAATCTTTTCTTAGAAGAACAATTTGTTACATAAATAATTAATGCTATACAAAATATTAGAAAATATTTCATATTTTATTCAACTGAATTACTGGATATCAATAATTCATTTGACACAAAGATTTTATCAAATATTAAAATCACTGATATCGGCTTTTGTGTTTAATTTTACTATGTGTTATATAACACAAACCAAAGAATTAAATACTGTATTAATTACCAGCATGAAATGTTTAATTTATTTTCATTTATTATTAAAAATTATTATTCGGAATGCTTTTTTTCTATTTAATTTAAAAGTTTTATGCATTCTCTGCCTAGCAAAAACTTAACATAAATATGAGTGTATATTTTTAAATTGTGAATAAATTAATGTAATGTTGAGATCCCCCCCCCCATTTTCATCATGTGTGTAACACTGCAGTAGGTTCCTGAACCATTTTCTATAGTGTAGTAGCATAATTGTAGCTAGATAGTTGAGTTTCTAGTTCAAAACCTGTTCAAAATACATTTATAGCCCCTTTTATAAGAATCATCCTCTAAATCAACAAATGAATTAATAAAACATTGGAACATAATAAATTTCCCTCAACAATAAAAATTGTTTTTTTTTTTTAGCAAATGCTTTTATAAAATCTACTTTATAAAAGCTTACATTTAATTATTGCAATCAGATTGAATATTTTTCCATCTCGGATTTAAAAAATAAGTGCCTCAGTTGAGCATTTTCTTGCATTAGAGCAATTTGATATAATACATTTACAGAGCAAACAAGTGAACATCAAATCACCAAATTAGAGGTATTTTATTTAAGCATCAGAATAAGTTAATGTCATTCATATCTAGCTAGTCTATTGTAGGATTGAAGCTAAAGTAATTGTGAAAACTTTTTGGTCCAGTGTAGTTTTGGAGTTGTAGAATGGAGATATCAGCTTAATTTAAATAACATATATGATTTAAAAGAGGAGCACTATTCCTTATCTCCTCTATAATGTTAACTTATGTACATCTTTTCTCAGGAACTGTGATAGCTCATTTCTGTTATTATTCTCTTATAGAAAAAACCTTTCTGTACATGTAGAACTTCCAAGATTAACTTTTTCTTCAAAAATAATGTTTTTATAATTTTCAAACAAAAATTAATTTTTTTAATTTTAAAATTTACATTACTTTTGATCATTTTTTTTTTTTTTTTTTTTCATTTTCAGTAATATAGGTAGGCCTACCTAGATATAATGTATAGGCATAAAAAATTTGAGATGATATCTTTAGTAGTTTCTGAGAAAAAGGAACATAAGTGTTAAAAATAGAACTTACAGAAAAGCGCAAAAAACATGTTATAATGTGATAATCACTACCTTAATACCGGGTGTTTCAGACCACATGGACACTATCTGTAGCCCCTAAACGAAACCAGATAAAAATTTCCTTCCAATTAGAACCCCTCTTTTTCGACCCCAAGAAATCAGGAAAATTATTTTCGACGCTCAATGACCCAAAAGGGCACTTTTGGGGGGCAGGGTGGTGTTTTTGTAAAATTTTCAAATATAAACATAGGTCGTGTGATACCTCATTTTAAAGGTCTCTCTTTTCGTTTCTCTTTTCTGTACCTTTTCATTACTGTACAGGATGTGTCGAAATATATATATATTTTTTTATAGTTTTTAGCGGGAAATGTGACTGCCAGCTCCCTAACAAAGATAGGGCAAACAATTTTTTTCCCTAGTTTTACAAGAACACACCCTTTCAGGAGATATGGGGTAGTATGGACTTCTATGTAGTTTTCAAATTTTTAATAAATTCCAAATTTTAATAACTTTTATAGAGCAAAAAGTAAAAAAAATGCAAATAGCGACCTAAATTGAAAATTGTACAATTTGAGAGACCTTTTGAAAACAAACATTTTTTGTATTGAAAGTTTGGTTCTATGAAACCGTTATCATATCTTTAATAATAAAGCTAATCTTCATGATCTTTACCACCACTCTTTGAGACCAGACCATGTTCAATCCTGCGTCACTTTGGTTTTGTAGGACAGATTACGTCCTTACCAGTGTACAGAGATAAGGATGAATAAAGTTCAAGTTACTGTGGATATTGGGTATTGTTTGAAATTCCCTTCCCATGTAGTAGTAGTTCTTTGGTCAGTCTGTTCCTATCTCAGTTGAGCGAGTGTAGTCTTACAAGTTTTGTTTAATAATTCATGTAAAATGCCTTATTCTAACGAAGAAGGTTTTGATATGCTGATGGTGTTAGTTGAGTGCTTTAGGAACTATGCGGTTGCTGCAGATACTTATGCACAACAATACCCAGAGCGACAGCAGTATTCACGACAGATGTTCCAGCGACTAGCTGAACGTGTACGTGTGACTGGTCATGTTCAGCCAGAACACAACAAAGGTAAGCAGATAGCAAGACCTGTTAGGGATGAACACGCACCTGCAGTGTTGGCATCTGTTCTGATGAGTCCTCACGATTCAGTTAGAAGGCTGAGTTCTGAATCAGCAGTTTCCAGCTCGACGGTTTAGAGGACCTTAAAAGACAACAAACTCCATCCTTATCGGATTTCTTTACATCAGGAGCTTAAAGAAGATGACTAGATCCATCGGATGAATTTCTGTATTTGGGCAAGGGAACAGCTTCAGGAAAACCCTAATTTTTTTTAATAATGTTCTCTGGTGTGACGAGGCAACTTTCCGTAGCAATGAAGAAATGAATCGGCACAACATGAGGTCCTGGTCCTTTGAAAATCCTCATTGGATTAGAGAAGTGGACAATCTAAGATATTGGTGTTTAAACACGTGGTGTGGAGTTATTAATAATACAATAATTGGCCCACATTTTTTTAAAGGTAATTTGAACGGTGCAATGTACAACTTCTTACAGAACACTCTTCTAAATTTGTTAATGGTGGTCCCTGAGCAAATTCGCAAACAAAAGATGTTGTACCTTCATGATGGAGCTCCACCTCATTACGCTCTTGAAGTTCGCCAAACACTTGACCAACAGTATCCTGCCAAGTGGATCGGTAGAGGTGGACCAGTAAATTTTCCAGCAAGATCACCAGACCTTACTTGTTTGGATTATTATTTATAGGGGCGAGTAAAGGAAGTTGTCTACACAACAAGACCTAAAACACGAGAGGACATGATGCAACGTATTAGCAATGCAGTGCGGTCTTTAAGTGTTGAGGAAGTGGCGAATGCAGTGTGCGCGTTCTCAACGTGGATTGAAACGTGTTTAGAAAACAACGGTGGTCACTTTGAGCATCTTAAACGAAGCTAACTTTCAAGTAAGTTAATGTTTCAGCAATACCAACTAGTTTAAATTGACGCAAAAATGCTACAGCTTTCAACCAATAAAATGCCATTTTTTTTACAATTATTCAATAGTGCAAGATAGAACCAAACTTTCAATACAAAAAATGTTTGTTTTCAAAAGGTCTCTCAAATGGTACAATTTTCAATCTAGGTTGCTATTTGAATTTGTTTACTTTTTGCTTTATAAAAGTTATTAAAGTTTGAAATTTATTAAAAATTTGAAAACTACATAGAAGTCCATACTCTACCCCATATCCCCTGAAAGGGTGTGTTCTTGTAAAACTAGAAAAAAAATTGGTTGCCCTATCTTTGTTAGGGAGCTGGCAGTCATATTTCCCGCTAAAAACTAAAAAAAAAAATATTTCGTCACACCCTGTACAGTAATGAAAAGATAACAAATGTTTTTTGCTCCAAAATGTTCAGAAAAGATAGACCTTTAAAATGACAGGAAAATTTTCCAAAAACATTACTCTGCCCCCCAAAAGTGCCCTTTTGGGTCATTGAGGAGCGTCGAAAATAATTTTCCTGAATTTTTTGGGGTCAAAAAGGGGGGTTCTAATTGGAAGGAAATTTTTATCTGGTTTCGTTTAGGCGCTACAGATAGTCTCAACGTGGTCTAAAACACCCCGTATAATCGAGATATACAGGATGATTCTTCACCTTCTTCAAAGTTATCTTCTAATTTTTTTAAAGATAGTAATATATTGCCTGACTTTTTTCTAGTTCTTTTAATACCATTTTTGTACAAGGGTTTTCATGTGGGTATTGTACTGTACTATGGTAATGGTTTGTCTCTGGGTTGTCTTCGCTTGTTAGTCATGGATACCATGTTGTTTTTGAACTTCGTTGAAAGCTAACAGATAGTTGTCTTGTCCCTCCACTTCTCAACAAACACTCATTCTGCACACTGCACAATATGTGATACTCAATTTTTGAATTTTAATTTGGTACCAATATATCAGCTGTTGTTAAAAAAGAATTTTTATGATTGGTTGAAAGAAAGACGACATAAGTCAAGTTGACGTCTGTAAATAACATTTGAAATAAGGGAAAGAGAAATTAAAATAGATTTCCAAAAATATGTATTTAAAATAAATAATGTTTAGTTTTAATATAGACTTGGTATTTTAAAGAAAATTTATGTATGTAAAAGTGAGGGTGTGTGTTACCAAGCAAAAATGACTTAGGCAATGTCCGTGTAATTAGTAATGTGAACCCTGTTCTAGCATCGTGTTAGGCCCTCGTCATTGACAGAGTACAGATTTATGGCATACTTGTGTTTCTTCCCTTTGATATATTGGCTGAAAGCCAGACGACCTCTGCATAAGACAAAGCGACTGATGATACATAGCCTCATGATAGATAGCTGCTGATTCGGGTAATATACAGCAGTCATCTTGTTGTTGAAATAATCAACAAGGTATTGTACCTTTTCAGTATAAGTTGGTGATGAAAAATGCAGACTTATTAACATAATTAAGAATCGGTCACAGCTCATGAATTTTCGGAAAGGTGACAGGTCAAAAAGGTTGTGTTTTTTTTCAATAATCTTGTAGTTGGTTTAGGCGGATTATTCCTGTGTGAAGAAGGAGTCCTAAAAATAATTCCGGAACAGTAATGTTTTTCCAGTTGTGCTTGGTCCATAAAACCAAGTGCATACGTGTTGGTTTCCTTACAAATATTTTCTAAGAATAGTTCGTCAACTAAAAGGTTGAACCAATCAATTGGTCTGTTATTTTCAAGCAAAGGAACAAGTATTATTTTATTTATTTTTATTATTATTATTTTTTTAAACTACTTGTTTTAGTCCAGCAATTTGATTAGACCATACAGAGTTTAAAATTGTTTCATCAGCACTTCCGTCACTCTCTATATCGGAATCTTCAGAACTACTACTAGTGTAATTGATATCACTCAAGTCAAGGTCATCAGTAACATTTTCCATGTTTAATCAGCTAAAAATGAACTAAAATCTAATATTTTATAGAATAACACGCTTATTTACATGAATAATAAACTATACTACAAGATTAGTAACTGCAATAGTCATATAAGTGATAATAGTATAAGCAAAACAAAAAGTAAAATTGACATTCAAATAGCGTACGACGTAAAGATTCTCTCACCACAAGTGCTAAGTATGTACTAAACACAAATAAAAGGTATTGTAGTATGAATCGGATCCGAGTCATACTATAGGGGTGCCCGTCTTGCTGTGACTTGGATTCGAGTCACCTGCAGTGAACATGTTAAGGGGAAAAAAATCAACAATATCATATTTCCAAATATTTATATTTAAAACAAATACAAATATATATCACTTAAGCTCCTGTATAAGTTTTTTTTCTTCAGATATATGGATTTCGATCCATACACAAAATGTCATTATAAACAACATTTTGATTTAACGATTGAGTTTTATATACCTTGTGTTACTTGAGGTATTGAATTTGAACTAAGCAACTGTTTTATCTGTGCCTGGTCCCCAACTCTCAAAAATCCAAATATTATAAATTTTGTTTTTATGTAGCAACTTTGGTCAAACTTATGTTTTTTAAATGCTGAGTTCGAATCTGACAACTGTTTTAACATATTTGGTGCAACAATATCAAAAATAAAAATTTATTTTAAAATTTTAATGGTTACAAATTAAAGAAAACACTTATTAGGCTTATTTGTTTTAAAAAACATGAGAATGAATTAATAATGTTAATTAAACCTAGACTTTTTTTATGAATTGAAGTTGTGAAATCTTAGTTTGTTATATTTATTCTAAATACTAAATATTTAATAAGAATGTATGAGCACTCCTTTTGTTTATTACGATCTGCCTTCCAACCAATATTTACATACAATTCAAATAATAATGACTACTATACAGATTTACATACATCCTGTGATATTTATGTTCAATGTTCTCTTCAGATGATGTTTTTAACTAAAGTTGTAACACCAGTTTGTTAACAAAAGTTGTGATGAATTTATTTAAATATGAACCTAATTAATATTTATTAATTTAAAATCATCTAAGTTATTTCTTGTTTAAATAAATACCTGTAAATATTTAAAACTTGTTCCATTCTTAGATTCTTGATCTATATAGCACAACTTGTATTTTCCTATTATAATATTAGTTTAACAGTTTAATTTTTAATTATCCATTTCATATTCTACACTTAATCCAGACATTAGACTCAAATGTACTTTATAACTTCTAGTTTAGAATCCAAGTAATAAAAGATATTGACTGTTTTGAACATTTAGTTATGACATGCTTTGAACGTAGTAACATAAAAGTTGAACTTGCTCTCCCCCAGATCAAAATCAGTGAATTTAAAACAAATTGATATCAGTGTTTTTAAATTAGGTTGAAATATGCATATTTATTATTTATAACTTAAGCAAAAAAAAAAAAAATCTCTATTTCTTTTCTTTTCTTTATTTCTTGATCAATTATACCTTAATATAATATATCAAGACAATGTGTGAAAGGTCATAGGAATCCAGCAATGCAGTATTAAATTCCATAGAAATCCAATCTGACAACAGTTTTCACTATGAAATTCCATATTTTTTTCACAGGGATTAGCTTTCTTCAAGTTTTATAATACACCATGAATATAACACATTAATTAACCTTTGCATTACTTTTTGTCTTCAAATGTCATTCTATAGATTCTTACTCAAGTTGGCCATTTTTGAATTCTTAGTATAACCATAGAGGTTTACAAACATGGAGATTAAGGGATAAAAACTAATTTTCCAGGGAAGTAGTAGAAGATGGTTATCAACTTCTATACATCTGATGTCACTATCCTCAGGACCACTGCTCAAGGTGATCCTGCTTTTACTGAAGACAGTAGATCTACACCGAGGTCAATAAATACCCCCCAATCTAAGGTGTTTAGTGTCTAAATAGCTTTATGATATTTATTTATTTTTTCTGAGGGATGGATTGTACAAGGGTACAGCTTACAACTGTACATCAAACAGGCACTTCCCCCCATAGTAAATACCCATATTCTTCAAATATACTCGTGGGAACAATTATGGGTTTACAAAAGAAAAAACCAAACCTTAAACTGAAGCTTGCTTAGATATTGCTTCAGGAAATGTAACAGAAAGTCGCAGAGGTACTTGTTTCTGAGTCAAAAGACGAAACTGTGGAAAGACTTATGAGCAATTCCGAAGTGGATGTCACCTTTAACAAAGAGGACATGTTGGGGGACCTTTGATTCCTCTCAAGGCACCCTCACATAGACTATGGAGAAGAAAAAGTAAAGGTGAAATTAAAAAGAGCAGAGAAGAAACAGAGGATTTTGGAGAGAATCATAGAATGGAGCATCGAGTGGAGTCCTAATCTGTGGAGAAAGAAAAGAAAGTCTAATACCATGAAGCTAGTATCTCAAAAAGAAGCTGCTCATATGACACCACTTTCATGAATGAAAGAAACAGAAGGAAACCTAGGAAGGCACATGATCAAAAGTCTTCCGAAAGATATTACAGGGGCAAATTTTCACAGTTTAAGTTGGCATAATACCAGAGAAGTACCCTGACTGCAACCTTAATGCAGAATTAATAGAACAACTGGAATGTTCCCAATCCCTAGAATTCAAAACTCTAAAGTATGGAGAATTTCCACAGTTCAGCAATACCTATCTAGAGGCAGCAGCCTGCATTATGGTTTGTGTAAATATCTAAAACCAAAAAATCCTTTAGAGAAAAATACCAAACTTCAAACCATGAGGAAATGCTAAATTACAGACATGACTTTTTAAAGCTCCGAAAGTTCAAATGTGGAGGTGGACAAGATCCTGGAAGTGTCTAGCAAGCAGAATAAGTCATAAAGACTGAGGACCGGAAAGGAATTGGCTCAAAAAAAGTTTGTGAATAATCAAACCATAATGTTTCTGTTAGACAACTTTTCCTTAACAACCTCAAAAGCCACAGAGATTAGAATGTTCCTAGGATTTGGTAAAGTCCATCTCACCATACTCCAGAAAAATAAAGAAAAAAATTAGAGAATGCCCCTATAGTGGCAGCTTCTGTCAGCGATTTCTGGCTGAGGACATAGACCTAGCTCTCATCTAGGAACCGTGGATAAACAGAGTGAAGATAAGAGGGCTTGGAAACACAAGAGGTAAGTTACTATAATGGTTCATATAAGAACTTGAAACCTGCATTGTAGTTAAGAATAAACTACTGTTCTTGCTTTTTGTTCCATAGATGTCACTTACGAGTTTGGAAGAATTGCCACCTTCCAAGGAACTAGAGGGTGTGTCAAACTTCTGCGTGAGAAGAAGGAATATTTCCTTGCTGGAGTAAACTCGAACTGGCAACATGTGGCTTGGAGATCGAGTGATATGAACTGCAAAGTTGAGGCCCTTGACATTACTATTTCCACAGAGTTATATGCCCGTCACTATTATTATTACATCAATTACTATCATAGTTTACACAATTATCATTATACATATAAGTTAAATGTATAATAATAATTCTGTGTTGTATAAGTGATATGTGTAATGTGCATTGTAAATTTTAATTTCTATTCTTGATTACAACCTGACAATGGGAGATGTCTCAAAATAGCTGTAATATAATAAAACAATAGAAGTTCCAATGAAGACTGTTAAAAAACATAAGTTTTCTCCATTTATTAAATATATATAATTCAATAACAACATTTATTCCTGTTGTTAAACAAAAGACTGCATTATATGAGGTGGTATCAGAAAGTTCACGGACTGTACGATTACGTAATATATAATGCGTCAGTATGCCAAGTTTCATTACATTGTGAGGTCGTGTTCAATTTACTAGTTTTGTTTTGTAATCATGTATTAATCTTCATTCCCAAATTTTATGATGGCTGATAAATTTGAGCAACGAGCTTGCATTAAGTTTTGTTCTAAACTTAGTAAATCGCATACTTAAAATTTCGCAATGCTTCAAGAAGCTTTTTGAAGAATATTTCCTAAACAGAACACAGGTTTTAGAGTGGTACGCTCATTTCAAGGATGGCAGAACTTCTCTTGAAGATGATCATAGTTCACGATGACCTTCCATGAGCAAAATGAATGAAAATGTTGAAAAAATTCGACAACTCATTCACGAAGACTGTCGTCAAACAATCCATGATTTGTGTACAAGTGTTGGCATAAGCTATAAAAGGTACCAAAAAATTCTAAATGAAAATTTAGACATACGTCGTGTTGCTGCAAAGTTTGTTCCTTCGCTTTTGTCTGTGGATCAGAAACAGCGTTGTTTTGATGTGTACAGTGAACTCAGAGAAATGTCTGAAAATGACCCTACCTTTATCTCCAGGGTCATATCTGGTAATGAAAGCTGGTTTTATGCTTATGATCCAGAAACAAAACAGTAGTCATCACTGTGGAAAAGTCTATGATCACAGAGACTAAAAAAAGCATGGGAGGTCAGAAGAGCAACAAAAACCATGCTAATTGTTGTTTTCAACATCAAAGAAATTGTCCATCATGAGTTTGTGCCAGCTGGTGTTATTGTTATTTATTTTTATTGTGACTTTTGAGGCAGCCGAGAGAAAATGTGCCATGAAAAAGGCCCAAATTGTAGAAAGACCAAAACTGGTTGTTGGATCACGACAATGCATCTGCTTACACTTCAATGAAAGCAATACAGTTTTTGATGAAAAACAATATGGCCACCATCCCATCCCCTTCATATTCACCAGATTTAGCCCCCTGTGACTTTGCTCTGTTCCCGAAAGTGAAAATTCACATGAAAGGTCACCATTTTGACACTAGAAGACATTCAGAAAAATACAGGAGGTGCTTAATAACCTTAAAGAAAAGGATTTTTTGGACACTTTCCAAGCGAGGAAAAACGCTGGATTTATTGTATCAATTCATAGGGAGACTACTTTGAAGTAAATGGGAACCATTAGTGGCCTAGGTAAGAAATAAAATATGTGTTCATTAAGTACATAAATAAAAAAAAAAATTAGTTGACAAATTGTAATGCTAAAATTAAATGTTACTAATCCATGGGTTACAACAATGGAATTATAATGTAAATCCTTTCAAAATGTGATTGGGTGGATGATATTGTGTACAAAAATATTTATAATAATTATACAGGGTTAGAGGTTTGTTTAGCAAGTTGTAACTTACTTGTAGAATGTGATAAGATAAACTTTGAATTACTTTTAACATAAATTGTAAATATACTGATAATAATTATAAAGATAGGTTTATTTAGTCAGTTATAACTTACTTGTAGAATCTGATAAGGTAAACTTTGAATTACATCAGGAATTACTTTTAAATTTTGTAAAGTACTTTGAAAATACACACCCCGTAATAACACTTTCCTGTATGATTCTTTACTGTTTTGCTGAGAAGCCACAAATACTAATGAGAAAATAACAGTTAGTATAGCTCTGTTAAAGTTCATCCTGAATTAATAAATAATAAATAAATTTTAACTATTGTTTTAATTTTTCTTAAATCCATTAACATTTTTTAAATACATATAACCTAATCATTTCGATAAAGTTCCAAGATAATGGTAGATGAAACTGATTATAGGCAGAATATAGAAATTACTGGATTTTAAACAATTTCATTTCTTTATATAATATAGAAATAACAAAATCAGATATAAAACAAAAAATGAAAAACAAACAAAAATATTGCGGTGGGGGAGAAGCAGAAAAAAAGCATCAGCACTAAAGAAAAAGTGTCATATAACAATGTTAATATGAGTGCTCAAGACAAAACTGAGGGCAGTATAGTTAAAACATATATTTTATCTTTTATGATATAATGAAACTTTTCTACAGAATTTCATAAGTAAAATTTATATTATAATATTAAAGAAAAACTTCCTTTTGACCCACTTTAAAAATCATGTTTAATATGCTTTCACTCTCTGATCAAATTCAAGAATTGAAATTATTTAAAAAATGTGACTCAATTAAAAATTACTAGTGCTAAAAATATTTGTATAATTTAAATTTATTGAGTTAATTAAATCTACTTACTTGTAGTTTCTGGTAAGGATAATTCTGAACTACATCAGGAACTACTTTTAAAGTTCGGAAACAATATTGCAAATTAATTATCTTCACTGCCACTTTCCTGTATGTTTCTTTAGTTTGTTTTCCCCAAGATGTCACAAAAACTAACACCAAAATCACAATTAATATTATAGTCCTATTAAAAATCATCACAACTATTTTACACATCAATTATATTTTATTCTTTCTTACACAAACTTGATAACTTAAAAAAATATGTAACATTAATCTGTTGATAAAGTACTGAGATGGTTCTGTAGATAGTGGTAGATGAAACTGATTATAATATAAGTAAAACATTGAAAGCACTGAATTTGAAACAATTGAACTTGGTAAATTTTATTATTGTCACTATTAAGAAGACAACCTATTTCATACGACATGATTTTAGTGTTATACAATTAATTAAATTAAGTAAATGAACGTGGTACTTACCCAGCCCTTACAAAGGTTTACTGAATGTAATAATTGTGTTTATCAATACTCTCATGCACCAGCCTCTTTGGTGCACCAGCCTCATAATTAATTGTGGACATTACTGAATTTCAAGTTATTAGAAGTCTCTTCTGGAAACAGTAATACGAATTGAGAATCCATCAAACCTACAATTAATTCAGCGTCATTTTTTAGCTTATTTGTCTGGGTGAATTTTAAGCACACCCCTCACACAGTGACATTTGAAATATTCACCCCCTTACAATTGAGAAGTGGGTAAAACTATGTAAGGGTAAAAAGTAGGTCAAATATAAAAGAGGACATGTGATACATTATTTATTGATCTATAAGGCGATGATATACCTTTTTACTATAAGGCGATGGTGGAAATGGAGCTCAAAAATATTTTACCATTTTTCCAAAGTTTATTTTTGTCCAAAGTTACATTTATAAAAGGACTCTTTTTTTATTCTAGACATATAATTTGTCCAAACAGAATTAAAAATAACTTTAATTGCTACCAATATATATACTTTTTTTGGAGATGTAGAACAAACAAACAATAATTTTAATTATTAAAAAGTGTATACCTTGAAAGCAATAAAACTTAATTTTAATTCTGTGTCTTGCACTTGTCTGAAGATGTCACATACCGTATATAGTTTGTTTTATGTGAAATTTTGTTTTAAGTTATTTTTTGTCTTAATAAGGAATTTCAAGGTAACTGTGTTTACACTAGTAGTTTTTATTGCTATTTTTTTCTTCTCAAAAACTTTAATACCTGTTTTACAGAATTTTAAAAAGACTGAGGGAAAAATGACTGGCCCATAGTGACTAGGATCCATTTTATTATTTTCCCTTATAAAGTGGTCAACATATTGATTTATTTTTTAAATATATGAAAATTTATCAATGCTCACACTCGAAATAATGAAATACATGAGGATTTGTATGTTTTAAAATTTTCTTAATAATAAGCAGAAATTTTGGATTAAACCCTGAAGCTTTTCTATTCTCCAATAAAACAAATCAAAATGATGTTGAATCAGGAATCTTAGGTATTCCATTAAAACAAAACAACCTCCATGAACTCTAACGGCAAAAATTCCAAACAGACAATCCATCAAATTACCTAAATTTAAAAATACGATCAGAAACTTAACAAATAAAATTATTTCCAAGCATTAAATCCCAATAAAACCCACATAAAAACTAATCTAAACAATCCAATTAATTGAGGAAAATTATTCGAAATTTAAGAAAAAACGGTTGCAGAAAGATATTTACTTTTAAAAATCAGTATGTAATCGCCTAACGTTAGAATACAGATGTGCCTACTACTTTTTCTTACGGATTTCAAAAGAGCCGAAAGCTAATAGAGAAAATGAATAATACTATTGTATTAAGTCGAATCTAATGCACAAAGAATCCCTGTTGCATAATTATCTATCTCATACAAATAACTAGTAAGAAGGCAAAAAGGTATGTTGCTTGTTATTTTAAACATGAAGGATGTTCGTTTTGCATCCGTCATCTACAAAATTCCAACTACCAACTCAATCTTTGATTGGTTATTAGCTGCTAGAATTTCTAATGTATATCTTTGACTGTTGCAATAGAATAAGTATGTAAATTTATATTTTAAACTTGTAACTATAAAAGAGAAGCTATTTAGATCCTTTTGTTTGTTTAGTATACTATATTTTATTATTTTCAATTAATATGTTCCCCAAATTTATGTTTTCAAACTATTTAAATGGAAAATAGAATTTGTCCAGTGCCCAACTGCCACATATCAACGCCGATACTAGTGAAGAAAGTGTGATCTAGATGGCAGAACTTAAAAAAAAAAATTCCGAGATGCTGATTTGAGTAAGAAGGTGAAGCAGCATTGTTAGATAAGGCCACCCAGAGAATAGACGCATCCTAATATTGAAGAAATTTAAATCCAATTTTGGCTGGAAAATCCTGACATCACATCAAGAAGTATATCCAGAAGAAAATATAAATAGTGGAGGTATAAAAAGTAGTGTTTAAAAGACGATTCCCATTATATAAGAAGAGATATAGCGGGAAAAAATTAACAAATCTGGTGAGATCATTCCATTTTCTTTACCTATAATAATCATCCATCTTTTCCTGAACTAAACTATCTTAAACATAAAAGACAGGACTAATAAATAAATATCCTCTTTGTGTAATTGAACCTTATAATTGAATTAATTGACTGTGAATTTGAATATTAATATTTCCATTTTATGTCTTCTGAATATACATTGCCCCTTCTACCATATTCAAAATAAACTATACCTAGAGCTAATTTGACTTTGACTATCTAGACATACTCCATATTTAATTCTTATGTTTCTTGCACTCCATAAAGTCTGCACCATCCTATCTCTGATTTTAAGATTTGTTTTGTGCTTACACTATTATCTAGGTAAGTAAGAACAATTGATAGGGACAGTCATTTTAGAATCATTGAGCAGCTGTGAGCAAATAATTGATCATTTACACATACTTATTGGTTCTGGCTTTGGGAAGCATTAGCCATCATTGTTGATCATTTAGCACTACCCAGAGGACACGTACAGCTTAAAGTATGCTGCGGACGCGATCAACTTTGTCCCCCCATTTACACATACTTATGAACTAATAAATGTTATAAGGAATAGTAAGATAATTGAATTTCAATCTAGTAACAGGAGGATAATTT
This sequence comes from Aphrophora alni, assembly GCA_963513935.1. NCBI lineage: Eukaryota > Metazoa > Arthropoda > Insecta > Hemiptera > Aphrophoridae > Aphrophora > Aphrophora alni. The sequence goes on from OY740768.1 coordinate 58,106,940, forward strand.
CAATAATCTAATGAGTTTTAATTATTTTAATTCAATCAACCATAGAGTGATTATATTGATTTGTGTTTGACATTACATGAACTTAAATCATTTTCTCATTTATGAATATTAATGAAAAGACAATCTTATAATTTTGTTTTGTTCTATCTATGATTTTAAATTGCTATTTTATGTAAATTTAAGTTCATGTTCAATCTACTGAATCTAGTTTATAATAAACTATCTCAAATTTGTCTATGCATGATTTGTTTTTATTGGAATACATTTCATATTTTACTTGTGTTTGTATTCAAATTGGATTTTCTCAATTTACTTTAAGATTTTGTACAATTCATTCTACACCAATGTGTGGCTATTAATTAACAAGATAAAAATGTTTAACATTTATTAACATCTTCTTTCTCTATTGTGTTTTACCAATGAACATAATATTATTCCCAACTTCACTTCAACTTTCATAATTAGATTTAATAAAACAAAGAGCAAGTACTAGAGTTTATTATTTAACAAAATAATTCACTATATATTCAACTTTGGTTCAACTTTATCTATTCAGGGTTTTAACTTTGATTTTGAGCTGCCTACAAAAATATTTATAAAAATTTGTACAATTCATCATTATTTTTTATAACCTAATTTCTGAATGCATAATTTTGATTTGTGATAACTGCATACATATATCTTATACAGCAGCCATTCTATGATTACTCACTTCTGTTTCAGTCACCAAGTTCTTTTACAGTAGAACCCCTCTAATCCGCCCTCGGGTGGTCCATTACTCCGGTTAATCCGACCGTGCTCGAGCTTGCGATATTGTGCCGACTTGCCGATGACTCACGGCCCGTCTGGCGCCATTCTTTCCGGTTTGTTATCGCTTTCCTGCTTCAGTGCTGTGTCATCTCTCGTGTTGTTTCTATTGATTTGCTACAGTACTTGCAAAGTTTATATATCACTTAAAAAAATCTCTTTATATAATATGTAATAAATATTGACTTTTTTTTCCGGATAATCCGACCTTTTTTGCGTTCCGACCATGCAAAGTCCCGAAGGTGATGGATTAGAGGGGTTCTACTGTACTTTGTATTTATATCATATTTAACAAATATATGATCATTGCAAGAACTCAAATTAACGGTTATCTTTCTAGGTATATTAAACTTTCTGCTTCACTCTCCATCTTCATTCAATAATTGATCATGTATCACTAGGGTTTTAATAAATCCAAATTTGTGATTTATAAAATTTAACAATTTCATTGCGGTTAGTGATTGTTTATAAAAATTAGAGAAATTATATTGAGAAATGGTTAGGTTAAAGTTATATAAGTTATGATATTATAAAACTGATTGATAGATATTTCTATTTCCATATATATCACAACAAAGTTATTGGAGTAAAAGTCTGAAATTGTCCTTTGTTATATTCCAAATTTTAAATTTAAGTTATTGAGTTTAGTTCTGATAAGTTATGGTTCATTTGGCCTTAATGACTTTTTTCTTTTACACACATTTATCATTGGTTTAATACTTCGTTCGAAAATTAAGAACAAATTTTTTACATCCTTCCCTACACATCTTATCGCCATCTTTTTTATACCAGAATTCAATTATTTTTTATATGCAGTTTGGTGATGCTGGGTACCTTCGTCCCAAAATTCGTACCTTTCTGTATCACCCTCTAACAAATTTTGTGGCTGTTCCGACCATGCCCCCAGTCCCGAAGGTGATGGATTAGAGGGGTTCTACTGTACTTTGTATTTATATCATATTTAACAAATATATGATCATTGCAAGAACTCAAATTAATGGTTATCTTTCTAGGTATATTAAACTTTCTGCTTCACTCTCCATCTTCATACAATAATTTTATTGATCATGTATCACGAGGGTTTTAATAAATCCAAATTTGTGATTTATAAAATTTAACAATTTCATTGCGGTATAACACCCAAATCTTGATTTGTCCACAATACAAATTCCGTAGAAAATCGAAAATGCAAAATGACTAGATTTTATCACTAGTCATTGTCATATAAATAGTTACAATTTAGTTTTACAAAATTTCAATATTTTTAGTTATTAATCCTATTTATTTTTCTTGCATACAATGAGTATTTTCTTTTTCTTAGCTTAATGTTTAACAAGTTTACATGCTCATATAGTATAAAATTGGCCGCCATTAATTGTACTCTGTTCCTAAAATTCTATGATATCTGTGTCTTGAACAAAATCAATCAATATGGCTGACTCAGCTGTTATAACAATTTTATTTTAGTCTAAAGACAATTAATTTATGAAACAGAAAAATAAAATAATAATAAGTGAATATTTATATTTGATTTGTAAAGCAAATTCTTGTGATTGCAACAGAAGAATGTCTGATTAAGGTTGTATGTTGGTTCACAATGTAAACTATAATAGTATAATCATGTTACTTATGTATCTAAAGCAAACCATGAGGGCTGTCATTTAAAAAAAGTAAGGTTTTTCAATATATTCTAAATAAAAAACATCTATTTCATACAAATTGACATTTATTCGATAAATGAATGAGTATACATATCAGTTAAAATTGATTAAGTTTTCACCTTAAAAAATTTCTTTAAATATACACATTTTAAAAATCAATAAATAACAACCAAAACAATCTGGCCTACGTACATTTGGAGTTTTATTAAAAAGTTTATACAGCTGTTGGAGTAAGATTTATAAGCTGATTACTACTTTCTGCTAACTCTGTAAGCGATACTCGCCCTCTCTGTTTAACAAACTTCGCAACTGCTTCCAGTTCCTGCTGACTAATGTAAATGAACTTTCCTCTGTCATCTACCACTCCTGAAATAACAGAATAGAGTAACTTGAAACTGTATCATAGTTGTATCTGTTCTCAAAACACGTAAAATCCATTTTTTGAGATATTATACTTTTACTTTACTAATATTATGAACCTGAGAAAGTAAAAACAAAACAAACCTTAAGACAACTTGAAGAAATCTTAAAATTGATAAGATTAAGATAAAAGTTATACTCTTGATCTAAGCACTGTTGAAAATATAAAGATTATTAAACAGGGTGTCCAATGGTCTCGACTCAATGAATTCAAGGATCAAGCCAAATTCAAGGCTCTAGTCAATAAATTAATTCAGCTTTATTATACTGTAGGCGATATCAATCAAACAAAACTTGAGCAACAGCGAAATCAAGGCAAGATAAAAACATAGGTACTATTTTTACAAATTTAAATTAATTATAATTTTGCATTTATTTAATTTACGAAAATAATACTTTTAGAAATTCCAATAATAAATTTGTATAAATCAAATTTGTATCAAATTTTTTTAAATGAAAATTAAAATAAATGTTATTAATTAAAATAGAACATTTTAAGTTATGTTTAAAATGTATTCAGTTATATAATATATAGATTAAAACTGTATACAAACAATACATTTCATTCGTAGATACATTTTCATTTCATAACGGACGTACAATTTCAAAAGAAAATTTGAAAAGTAAAAATCAAAACCTTCTATAACTATTTATTTGTTGATTTGAAGAAAATATGTTGTATAAATAGGTTTGAAATGACAATTCAAAAGATTTAAAATGTTGGAAACAAGTAATTTAGAAGAAAACTGAGTCAAGGTCATGCAGTGTCCGTATATAATGTTTGTATTTTTTCTATCGTCGATTATTTAATATTAAATAACTAAACATAATTTAACCTAACTTTAAACACCTTTCCTATCACAAATGCCATATGTAATAGTGTAGGCAATATTTGATGTTACATATAAAAACTAAATGATAATATGGAAAAAGTGATTTGGAAAAACATTGGATTGAATAGGCCTAACCTGCTTATCGGCATGTTTGAAGGTCAACGCTAGAGGAACAAAGCCAGGATATCTACTAACACTTTATACTGAAATTTTTCACACCTTTTCCTTGGGCTCTTGGAGACTACATTTGAGCAAAATTAAATCAAAATCGCTACAGCCGATTTTGAGAAAATGTAATTTAAAATTTTTTCTTATGCTAACTACCATATATCAAGTTAAAAAAAAATACCTGAGTTATGGCCAAAATATCGCTTTTTGGATACTAGACTAATTTCTGTAGTTATCTCTCCCCTTAAATACTAAATTATATGACACAATTGTTCCGGCCAGCCAAGGTCAATGCAAACACAGATTCACTCAAGTGACAGATATAAATCACCTAAATTACTAGTTTACTATTATTTGTAAATGTACAGAGTGTACCTTACATACGTTGGGTGTTATTTTTTAACGTTAAGAGTGTACTTAACAAAGGTATTTACTAATTTATTATTATTCATTTTACTTACTAGGTTCTTGCTTTAGTTCCCAGCTTCAAAATGTCTAACGTGTTTAGCTGAAAAGGTGCTCTTCAATAATATTTTTAGAAATTAATCTTAAATTGTTTAAGTACATAAAATTTTATTAAACATAAAAGGAAATCTATATTATTATTTTTGAACAATTTACACCTGAAACAAGAGTCTTAATTTTAATATCTATACACCTTATAACACAAATATAAATTTAGTGGATAAGAAAAATATTGATTAATTAAAGCCACATGTTGTAGTGTCAAATTTTACAATAAAACAAAAGCCCTACCTGTGGTGCTAAATTTGCAACATCTCTGAAATTAAATTATATGAAACAAATAAGTTTAAATTCTCAGATTTATTAATAACAATAAAATAACTTCAATAAAAAGCAGTACAAAATTATTTTCTTCAAAATCAAAATTGAATAAATAGTTCTTAAAACAGTCTATCTTTCAAAATCTTAATTATATATTTAGCGACGAAAATTGTTCAAAGTTTAATTACCACAATGTGCCTTTCTCAAAATTTATAAATATTCAATTAGTCTTTCACCTATTAAGAGTTCTTAAACTCGGGGTTTGGGGTTGGTGCCGGCTTTTTCCAATCTTTAGAAAAAGAACACAAATATATACATATAAAATAAGAATCAAATCTAAAATAAGTTCCAAAATATTTAAATTAAATTAACCGCTTTATAAAGGTGTGGCCCAGCCAAGGAGCCCACCAAATAAAAACTATAATAAGTATAAATTAGGATGTAATGGAAAGGGATTTTAAATAATAATAGAGGGGGGGAGTGGAGAGCTGGAACCAGCGAGCCGAGCCGGAGTCTGTTCCGAGAGCCGCAAGAAGGAAGACCGCTACGGGACAAGGTCAGTCCATTTTCAGCCACGTGCTAACTAAATTAAACGGTATGTCTTTCGGCCACTATTAAGGCTTTATCTTGCCGTTATGTCTTTTTTATAAATTATAAATATTTCTGTAATCTAATTCGGCGCTCAAATAAAATTTAACATTTAATTTCACTTGCGTTGCGTGTGTTCATTAGCGTCCTAAGCCGACTCCTTGGCCCATCCTGACAAGATTCGGCTAAAGTGTACGCGGTCTCCAGCCAGCCGGAGCTTCCAGCTGGTCAAAAGATGTGGAGACGGTCACAACTGGTGTCAGAAGTGGGATCCGACCGTCTCTGTTTTGGGAGAGGACATCAAACGTTACTCAGGTAAGAAATTATAAATATTTATCTGAATTTTAACTAAAAATTAACGCTCTAAATTATGCAGTAAAAAAAAAGAGAGAGAGAAATTAAAATTCCTCTATTTTTAAAGTAAATATATTTCACTGACCTCGTCTCGTATGTACAATTTTTTTTTAAGTCTAAGTTTACAAATTTTTTTTTTCCCAAATGTATGAATGATTAGAGATCATTCATAAGGGGAAAGGCGTATCAAGGAAATTTTTTTTTGTAAAAAAAGGAAAATTTTCCATGATTCAGGACAAATCCCCAAAGTTTGGAAAACTCAAAAAAAAATTAAATATTAATTTTTAATTGGTAGATTAATTTTATATAGTTATGCAGGCAACCAATTAGGGTTTAGCGCATAAGACTTGACTTGAATATTTTAATTTAAATAGATTAAAATAAAGCAAAAATGGCGGCTAATTTTAGAATCGATGGGGAGGAATTTGAACCCCAAGGGGCCTTTGATGTTGTTTGTAAGCGACTTCGAGATTTGACCGCAGCAAATAGAACTCTGACGGAAAGATTGGGGGGAATAGAAGTGGCAAATGCTTCCATGACCAGGTTTACCGACATTTTTTGGGGATAAGGATAATGAGTCGATTACAGAATTTATCGACAAAATAAATTCAGCCGCGGTCCTGAGTAACTGGAATCCGCTCCAGAAGATAACAGTATTAAAATTTAAATTAACAAGACTCGCTAAGTCCTTTGTGACAACGGACCAGACGTGTGTAAATGCAACTACTTTCGAGAAGCTTACGGAGGCTCTCATAGCAAAATTTTCTAAAACCTGGCCCAAAACATACTATTTAGAGCAACTAGGCCAGCTTAAACAGGGAAAATACGAAGCTGTAAGACAGCGGCACGGGTAACAACCATAAGCGACAAATTAATAACTGTAACAGGGAATGATTCAATAGATCGTTTTACAAAAAGCGAGGCAGACAAAAGATCACTACAAGTTTTTTTGAACGGGTTGAGAGGGAAAATCGCGGAATATACGAAAAATAAAAACCCACAGGAATTTATTAGGGCCCTCGACATTGCGGTAACCATGGACGAGGTCCAGAATCAATTGTTAGATAAGGGACTAGATCTACCAGACATAAAACAACCCTCAAGTAGGCACGAGAAATTTTGTGAGTCGTGTAAGAAAAGGGGTCATGTACTTCAAGAATGTAGGGGTCGCCAGCTAAATGCGGGAGGGCCGGGACAATTCCAACCGTACCATAATACATTTCAGACGGGAAACTTTAGGCCATATATGAGTGTATCACATGGTCAATTCACACCCTTCCCTTTGTAAGGCTTTTTTAATTATTTTTTTTACGTATATCAGCAGCTGCTTATATATAAGTATTATATATCGTTGGATTTAGAAAATTCTGAAGAAAAATAAGCCCTTACAAACCAAGCGATATTTTAGATATTTTAGAATAACAAAATATATATATTTTTTTAAATCCAGATTTTGGGTCTCCTTAACATCACATAATATGCGATAAAAGAATATGATCCTGATCTTGAGATTTGATCGGTTCAAATTTAAAATTCAAACAACCTTAGAGAGCGGGAGTTGCATGGACGCCGAACAGAAAAGCAACTCTGCCTAGATCAGAATTTTGATCACTCTTCGAGAAGACAGCGATGTTTTATTTTGAATGTTAAAAGAAGAAGTGAGTGTGAGTTGATTGAATAAAAGAAAGGTGTTTATTGAACCTACGAAGGTAAAAAATGTGGACAAAATAAACTGTAAGTAAGCTATGCAGTTACTAACATATACTTCATAAAAAATAGGACAATTAATGATTAATAGTTTTTAAGGTGAATAGATATTAAAATTAAGATTCTTGTTTTAGGTGTAAGTTGTTTAAAATTAATAATATAGATTTCAATTTATGTATTTACAAAATTTAAGATGAGTTTCTAAAAAATTATTGAAGAGCACCTGTTCAATTATTCACATTGGACATTTTGAAGCTGGGAAGTACAGAAATGAAGGCAAGAACCTAGTAAGTAAATTAATAATAATTAATTAGTAAGTAACTTTGTTAAGAACACTCTGTACACTTTCAAAATGACGCCCAATGTATGTAAGGTACACTCGGTAGGCTTGCAAATGACGCCGAATGCATCTAAGTTCACTCATTTACTGTTACACAATATAAATATAAAGAGTTTGCTTTTATTTTCTAGTCGAGCTAACTGGACCACAGTACAGGCAGAGAGGGCTATTATTGTATGCGAGCAATATTCGTCCACCATTACTAGACCGAACCATTACTCCGAATATATTAAAAAGAAAAAATAATAATTTAGTCTTTACGAGCTCCAATGGTAAATAATTTTTGTAATGTGAACCTTTTTTTACCAAAATCTTAACTTTAAATCTTCTTGGTAAAAAATTCCTGACGGCCACAACACAAAAATTCCTGTCTCTTCAAAAATTTTCCGTGACACAAAAAATTCAAGCATAATTCCCGATTTTCAAGGCTGTTGGACACCCTGTTAAAGGAGTAACTTACCTGTTAGATGTCCTTCTTTTTGCAGGTCTTGTATTCTATCAATAACAACTTGCGTTTTCAGCTTGAAGGTGGCAGCTAAATCTTCCAATACAATGACTTTATTATCCTAAAAAATAAATAAACTTTGCAGAAATACTGTAAATATATAAGTTATATTTATGAACAACTCAACAATTATTTTTCTCCAGTTTTGCCCAATACATAAAGTAAAAAAAAGTCCCAATTCATTTCAGTTGTGCCTGCAACTCAACCATAGTAGGCATCCTATGACGAAACTCTACTCACTTTACTAGTGTTGGCAACTGGACCTTTAATTGGTAACTGGATTTTCTTTCTTATCGCATGGACCGATTTGGAAGTATTCAGATCGTAAGATCACTTTTACGATTACTGATTACTTTTCAACTGATTACTGAAAAATAATTTTTAGGGGAGATTTGGCAATTATAGGTTCTGATTATCTCTAGAGCAAAATCTGAGAAAATCAAAATATTATATTTTGGTCTCATTGTATCTCTAAATTAAAAATATTCCTACATTTCAAATTTGTTCTATCAACCACACATACCTCTTATCAAGTTGAATATCTCAAAATCAGTCAGAGTGATACTTGGCAAAATGTGGAGGTTGTAAAGTAACATGTAAAAAAAAACCCCTTACAATTTATCAGTAAAAAGTTTTTTCCAACTTACTAACCATTTTCAAGGGAAAAATCCAACTAGGCTAAATTGTTTAGATCATAAAAAATCTTCATGGTTCATCAAATCACATGGGCCGATTTCGAGATATTTGACTTACAAAATGGTATCCATATTTCATTTTTACTTGACTGATAACTCCCAAACAGCATATTTAGAGAGTAAGATTTAACTTAGATCTATAGGGGCAAAATTTGATCAATATATTTATAGCCAATTTTGGAGAAACATGAAATTTTGTAATTTGGCCTTACAAGTTTTCATATGCCCACATAACAAATTTCAACAAAATAAGTTAATTAGTTTGAGTTTATAGAACGATATAGATCACAAACAACATCATTCTTTTTTGATTCAGGCAATCACAAAATGGATATTTCCATGAAAAAAAGTCAATGAGATTTTTGTTTACCTAGAATTTTCTTCATACTACAAACATGCGAAAACATAATGAGATTAAAATTGCTGTATCGTTTAGATGAATACCATCAAGGAAACCTCCTGCATAATGATTTTAGTAATGTTTAACTATCATTACCTAATATGTGTAGAAGTTTCATAAAAATGAGAAAGTGACTGAATTTGCTAGTGGAAGAATTTGATTTTATGTTTCAAAATGGTACATTATTTTAACAACAAACTTTAAATCTTTTTAATAAAATGACAAGCGTAGCTATTTATATAGAAGGTAGACAGATTTTTTAATTAAAAAAAATCTAAATTAGAAAATTGAAAACATGATTTTTAATATTTTCTGACATTTCTGAATAAGTATTTCTTAATTTTATATCTCTGGAGTTCATTACAGAAAGGAGACTCCTATTCCAAATGTCAGGATTCTAAAAAAAAAAAAAAGAAGAAAAAAAAACTTAAAAAATAAAATAAATACATATAGAAATGATTTAAATAAAACATTTATAGATACTATACTAACTTTAATATATTTTATGAACTCTTCTAAAAGATTATCTCTTGTTTCATCGCCCTCATTTTCATCATATCCTTCTTCTTCAATACTAAATCCTTCTTTCATCTTGAGATACTCTTCATATTCCCTTCTTTCCTTCTCTTCTTTGACTCTCCTTTCATCATCCAATCTCTTTTCTTCATCGGCTTTCTCCCTTTCTTCAAGTTTTTTTCTATCTTCTTCGGCCAATTCTTGACGCTTTTTTTTCTCCTCTCGTTCTCGCTCTTGAACCTGAAATTAAGAAGTACATAGTCTTTTCAGTTTAAGTTTATTTGAATGTGACAAATAATGTAGTTTATTTAATATGACCATATTATTAATTATGAGGCCTGTTAGGATTTTGGATAAGAAAATATTATAGTATTAACAATAAATAGTCAAATGTTAGCAACGGATAAATTTTCAAAATCAGACGTGTGGTAGTTATTGGGAAATAATTGAAAAAGTACCGCAACTGCTTAGCTTGCAGGTCTTTAGCATGACATGGATAGTGAAGCTCTATATAAACTGCTAGTAACCTAGAAAGGGGAGGAGTAGCATTCAAGATGTTGGCGGGGACAGGGACGCTGCTGGTCACCAGAGAAACGTGACCCAGGAACATACTTACGACAGGGACTCACTGGCAGTTTATAGAAAAATTCACGGCAAATGTTGAAAAAGTGAGCAGATTCATGTGTTTAGAAAACAAGAGTTGTTTTTAAATTCAATAATTTACCATTGCTCTGGATTGAAGCTTTAAAGGTCTGATTAGGACAGATTACGTTTTACATTGTAATTTATAGGATTAAATATTAAATAGGGATATAATATGTCTAGTTGACAAAGAATTATTTAAAGACCTAAAGTAATTGTAACAGCTATTATTGAATAAATTAATATTAACAATCTGAACAACCAAATTTGATATTTTATTTGAACCCATAGAAAATGAATATAGAAGAAACCCTAGTATTCATAACAGGTCCCATAGCTCCGAATCATAGAAATGTTAAACTGGACCGAAAATGGAAGGTGTACCATAGTTTCGAATATATATTGGTTTCGGACTTGTGACACTAATACAGATATTTTTCGAAGCTATAACACCAACACTAAAATAAGTAGTCGACTGTCTTAGATTAGGTTAGTTGAATGATAACAATATTTCGACAAGACATTGAACGTGAACTGGGCAATTTGATGTATAAACAAGATTTTTTTATAGAATGTAGTAAATGACTCCAAGAATAAATAATGGAGTCTTTATTGACCAATTTCTTCAACTTAATCTCTTATAAATGTTGAGATATACTTTAAAGTTAGAAATTAATTTATAAATAAAACTATAGGTTGATATTACATTACACGGTCTATAAATGTTTTATTTCAGAACTGGCACTGTAAGCATGAGACATCCTTCAATCAGTAATAAATAATAATTTGATTTAATAATAATAATAATAATTTGATTCATAATTATAATTTAATTTTAATAATAATAATGGAGTTTAAATGTAATAATAACTCAATTTAGGTATAAGGATATTTAGATTTAATTACATATTGCAAAAATGAAATATCTAATAAAAGTGAACTTTCGGTAGAAACATTTGTGTGGGAAACAAGTAGAGAAAGGATGTTCTAGAAGGATGGCAGGACAAACATTCTGTGATGTGTTAAGAAGGGTGAGAACTTCCCAAATATGGTCATAAACTGTAGGATTTGTAGAAAAGTGTTTGGACAGGAGGGGTAGAGCATTAGCATTACTAAGAGTCAATTGATGGAAGTTACTCGGACGTGATGGACGTGTGCGTGTGTATGTGTGTGAACAAAAGTTATCTAGACTCAAAACTAATAAGTTAGATGGAAAGAAGTATCTTCAAATAATATAAAAGTGTTTTGTAGAAGTTGTTTAAAATACGAAAAGTGAAAAAGTAATAAATTGTGTGTGAACAAAGCATGTAGACAAAGACATTGTAATTTCCAAAAGTAACAAAAAGACTTAGAATAACCAGATTATATAAACTGATCAATTAATTCGACGATAAATAGACAATCGAATTTTCTTTATTAATAATTATGAACTATAGAAAATTAGACAATGAATCTTGTTAAGAGTTAAGATGCTGTAGTTAGTTGTAAGTTGGAATTTAGTTTTAAAGAAAGTTTTGTTTTTTGTTAATAAATGTAATTAATAAATAAATAAAGAAAAAAATGTTCTAAATAACTAATTTAAGAACACCTATTTTGTTGGAATTAGCAATTTAGACTTATCAGAGTCAGGTAAGAATTCATAATTTGAGATTTTTTTTTTTTCATAAAAGTGTTTGAACCCAAGTTCAATTAAAAGAAATTTAATCACGTTACAGCACCTACTAGACAAAGATTCCTCGAGTTACGAAGGTTTTGTGGCGATTGGTGTTACTCTCCTTCAGTAGCTCCCCCACGCCAACTAATGTTGAGCCTCGTACCTCTCCTCCATTTCTTCCATCACTATGTAGACCCTACCGTAATTTGGACATGTGCAACACATCCTAAAATTTTTCGAAGCTATGGGATTTTATCATATTCAGTGCTGTGGCACGGTTATAAAATTCAATCTTGTTAATAGATATATAGGCCCTATAGGACACATCTGTTTTTCGGAGTTGTTAAACTAACTCACTTTTCGGTAATATAAGATTCAGTGTTATGGCATCACACTTTATTAATATATTAATTCAATAAATATTTGTGGTAGAACATTGTAACATTTATAACATGAATAATATAGTTAAAAAAGATTATTGTGATAATGTGTTTCAGGTGATTAAGCTTACTTCTCGCTGAGCCTTTTTTTCTGCTTTTGCTTCCAGTTTAGCTCTCTTTTTGGCACCAACTTTGCCATCAATATCTAAGTCTGCTGCTATCCCATCATCATCAGACTCTTCTGCTTCAGGTTGATGCCCTGTTGCAAAAATGACAATAATTTAAAATGAGTCACTATTCTATTTTAGTTTATAACAATACATAATAAAATTTATTCATTTAATCACTTTCAAAAACTATAGCTTACTTAACAAATATTTATTATCCGTTTATTATTTTATATCATTGTTAAAATAATAATACAATCAAGCTATATAAGAAATATCTATTTATTTGTTTACTTTTAAAAAATAAAGAAATCAAATACTCAACACAGGTTTTACTAATTTCATTCATTTTTATTTATTAATCTTATAAAACAATTTATATTACATAGACAAATATTTATTTTAAAATCCATTTTGAGTGGTAGTATCCAAGTCACTGATTTTAAGATAACTTTATACATACTCCGTCTTGTGTGACTTACTTGTTACGTTGCGTTACGGGTTTCAAAATCTGTGTTCCACCTTCAGAATTTTGATCGTAAGAAGTTATCAAAACATTACAAAACACAAACACTTTTTTGTCATAACACACGTGACAAGTGTGCACAACGATTTATAAGGAACGACTTTTGAGTGGTGCCTGTCACATATGTTATAACAATAAAAAGTTTGTGTTTATATATGTGTATTCTTGTGTTTTACATTAACACAGTTTTCAAGTAAGTCATATGAGACGGAGTAAGTATAAACCTATCTTAAAATATTTATTTATTTATTTAACCCTTAAATTGCTATTTGACACTAAATGTGTCGAGGAACGGAGTTCCTGTAAGCATAAACGACACAAAATCACTCTTTATTTTCATTTCAACATTTCGCCTACTAGAAATTATCATACCGCAATAATTTATATACGGTTGTAAAGCTAATGTTCCAAACATTCATATAAAACATTGTAAATAATATTTAATCAATTGGTTAGCTTTGTGTATTTTGTCGCTAACGAGTAATGCAACAACTTCGTAGTAGTTAAACACAAATTTACGTCATTGTCTAATTTACTTAAGTCCATATTTCTGTCTAACAAATCTACAGTGACACTGAAGAAAGTACGTTTCTTCAGCATTTGATCTGTGCTTTCCAAATCTTTCTAAAAATAAAACTTTTTTCAATTTAACATTTAGAATACTAAAATTAATCGTTTCGAAATAATTGTAAATAATTGTTTTATTTATCATTGTAAAGCTAATGTTTCAATCTTCTAAAATAATATAACCGAAATTCTATATATCGAAATGTATTAAAGAATTCGATGTAGTTGACTGTTTTGCTGCTGGAAGGAGAACTTCATGGTTTATCACAATATAACAAAATATGATCTTATTAATCATATAATTTTTGTAAATGTTAATACTTGTCCAAATACCACAAGTTGACAATATTGTTTTTCTTTCTTTTTTGAACTACATATTCCAAATTATTGTTGCTATCATAGTTTTTGAGATATATTACATTCTACGAAGGAGTAACCAACATGAACCAGTCTTATTTTCTTTTCGGTACGGTTACGAAATGTGAAATATTGATTTCTTATATTGTATTTTGTAACAATTCTGCATACCATTAGAAACACTAAATTTAGGTCTTTTAGTTGGTACAAACCAATACATCATAGGGCTAATATTAGATAAACATTGTGAAGTTAAAATTCTGTTTCCGTCCCATGTTGTCTATAAATCTAGAAGTCTTGCGAGCGTGGCTCGATTTATTTACTACAATTTGTTTATCCAAGTTATATGTGTGTTAATGTTTCTAGAGTTTGTTTTTGAGTGAATTTCAATATATTTAGTATATTTGTTACAGGCCTATCCTAAGTGACCCATATTAAAAAAAAAAAAATATATTATTATTTGTTATTTGTATAAACAGTTATTATTATGGCATTCAGAAAAAAAGATTGTGAAGGATGGATCTGACAATCTCAGGAAAATCCTATTTGATCCTGAATTGTCAGATGATTGGGGGGGGGGGTTCCTTTGAAGATGATTTGTCAGCAGATGATATGCCTGATGCCAGTGATCCTGAAAACGGTTTAGCTGATTATTCAGATGGTTCTAGAATCCTCGGATGAAGCAGAATTCCTTGAATATGAACTTGCTGTAAATTTGAATTTGTATTTTTTGGTATCTAAATCACTGTTTAAAATTACTTATAACTTTTAATTACCATATTTTGTCTGTCACGTGACTTCATAGTCAAGATTGTTTCAGAGCTGTAACCCCATCATCAGGAATAGTTAATCATTCTGAAGAGATTGTCGAACATTAGAACAAAGTATACATAAAACACTACATAATAATTTCACATATTTAAAAATCACTGATATATATGTATCTGTATGTTGCACACTTTGTCATGGCCGATCACATTGCTGTAAATGTTGAACAAACATCTACATTTGCACCAATTGATCTTGGTCTATCTGGACCATTAAACATTACATCTTCTCTTGAAACATCACGAAGACCTAGGTTGCATAGGTAAAGGTATATCCTCCAGAACAAGAGCAAGATATAAGAGTCTAAATTTTCAGTAGTTGATGTAGGGCCTAGAAATATTGCTGTTATCTCAAATCAGCTAACATTTATATATTTATATTTCTATGACTAATGCAATCTGCGCTCTTATCGTCAGTGAGACTAATAAGAATGCACATGCAATGTTACGTCAAAGACGAGATGCTGGAACTGTGAGGTAACATTACAGACTCTCAAAGTGGGTTAATGTAACCATAAAAGAGAAAAGAAATTCTGGGGAATTTTGATAAATATGGGACTTACAAATAGGAAGAATCTTGTACATTATTGAACATGTGGATGTACACTAAGTATCGCTTTTTATCCTAAGATGACCTAAGTATTACTCTAAGATGACCTACATATACTCCTCTGCAAAGGAGCTTTCTCTCGACGGAGCTATGGTTTTATGAAGAGGCCGCCTTCAGTTTCGGCAGTATATTAAAGGTAAGGGGCATAAATAATATGGAATCAAATTCTACACTTTGAGTGAACCTGAGAGCTTGTGTCTACGATTTGCAGTCTACGGTGGAAAGAACGATGTCCTTGGAGGGAAGGGCCATACGTCCAAAGTTGTTATGCACTTGTTGAGTGGTCTCATCTATAAAGGGCATTCCATTTACATGCATAATTTTTATAGTAGCTTTGCCCTGACCAGTAAACTGTTGGCCCACAACACATATGTTACTGGCACTCTGCGATCTAACAGGAAAAACAACCTGTCTAAAATGACCAAAGCTAACCTGGCGAAAGGGGAAACGAAGGCCGAGTACTCTGAAGGTAGGACGTTGGAGAGATAAGAGATATGTTTTGTATATATCTTCAGAATTTGAGAACGACATGGTGACCGTCATAAATAAGCGAAACCAGCAAAAGGAAAAACCCCCTTCCATTGTTCAGTATAATGCCCACATGAAGAGAGTTGATCGTGGCGACCAGATGCTGTCATATTATCCCTGTGAGCATAAGACCATCAGGTGGTATAAAAAGATATTTATACATATGCTCCAAATGATGGTCATAAACTCATTGGCACTGTACAACATGCACAATCAAGAAAGAAAAAAAACACCGTTATATGAGTTTCGTATTGAACTTATTGGAGCATTGCTACCACCAAAACCCGATCTTCCTTTGAAGACACCACCAAAGAACTTGCTACACAAACTCATAAAAATTATGCTCGAAATGCAAGTGGTGTCAGAACTAGAAAAAGGTGCAAAGTTTGTTCTGAAAAAGGAGAACAGAAGAGGAACATTTATGTCTGTTCTGCCTGCCCTGGGAACACAGCATTCTGTCCAGTAGGATGCTTTGACAATTATCACAAGAAGTTGTAAAATGGAATAAAATTGGTGGTGGTAGGGCTGTAAATAGTGTAAATATTTTGTATAAACATGTATTATCTATAAACTGTGTATTTTTAATTCATGTGACATTTAATAAGACTACAACCACAGTTCCGGTTTGTGCAGTATAGCGCGGCAAGAGGGCGGTACGATATCGCATCGGAAATAATTATGATATATATATATATATATACACGTGTTTCTAAGACCAAAAAAGACATTCTAAGCCCTTTACTATGGAATACAAACATATGTGGTAAGTTTTTGACAAAAAATATTTTTAGCTCCTGAGCATGTTATTTCAATTGATTATATTTAAGAATAGCAGTGAACGTGTTAACTTCATGTATCCATGTACATAACTTGAGCTCAAGACTCAGATTCTAGAGCTTTATTATGCTTCTAAAATATAAGTTATAATAGTAACAATTTTTTTAATGTATAAGATTTTTAAAGAAATAATAGATATGATGTAGGTTATCCAATGTAGTTCTATAAGAAATCTTTGTTTAGAGAACTATAAATTTGATGAAAATTCAATAACATAGTGTTGTATAAGTTATATCAAACCAATTCTATTTACAGGTTTCAAAATGGAAGTCATGAAAATATCAGAAAAACAAAAGATTTTAAGTATAAAACAACACAGTATTTTATAAAAAATGGCATAGAAAATAAACTACTGGATTCAGTTAATTTGCAAAATTTTATTTTGGATTGATATAATTTTGTTTGTAGCTCTATAATAAATGCAATTTTAATTTATTTGCTATTAGACAATAAATAGTATGAGGAGAAACATTAGGTTGCTTATTTATGTAATAAATACAGGTAAGTTAAACTATCAGGTAGGCACAATATTGAACAATCATGTTAAAAAACTGAGTAGTTAAAAAAAAATGTACAACAAAGTTAGAGAAGAAAAAAGGTTACTTCATGTGCCTCACATACTTCATTCTAGCCTGAAGATCACAGGTGAAAGTATCCTTAACAAAATTATCTTCTACGAAAGTCTAACTTCAACATCTGGACTTTGCATATTATAGAAATATTGTCAGGATGATAGTGATATAACCGATGCAAGAACTACTAGTACTTAACCTAAGAAACATATTAAATATGTAAGTTAAATTATTTTATTTGAAACAAATTTATATTGAATAGATTTAATAATATAAGTACATTAACAAATTAAGTAACCAATGACTCCATTATAAATAAAAACCCAACTATGCGGCCAAAGGACCACATGAGATTGAATACTAGTTCATATTGACCTTCTGTGAGCATCATTCTCAATTCCCCAGACCTAAATGTTGATTTTCTGTTTATAATGAGATGTCCCTTGATATGTTTTATTACAATACTGTAGTTGGTAACCTTAAGACTAAAGTTGTAGTAGGACTATCTTTTGTTAGTTTGATTGTCAATTGTAATCGGTGCAAACTTTTTACGCTTGTCTTGATTTCTTTTTCATTACAGAAATGTGATTTTAATCACATCTGCGAGTAACATTATAATAAGTAGTCTATTTACAATTCATTAATGGACATATCTTTATATGACTTGGTTTACAATTTTGTTTGAAGTCTTTAAGAGGCTCTTCTCGTCACTTCTCAGCAAATACACTTATTAAAATACAAGAGATTCTTGAAAATTTAATTATTTATTGCTTAATAAAAATGCTATTATATATTCATAATAATTGAAAATTTGCTTTCTGCGGTAGGTAGACAGGTTTTTATTTTGTTATACGCTATGTTAAAATGTTAAGTAATATGCAAGAATCTTCATGCAAGAATGCTATTACAGTATGGTACCTAAATATTAATAATTATACATACCTGCAACAGCTCGTAATCTTGCTCTCGCATTTCTAGCAGCTACTGCTCTACGTGGAATTTGACCATCAACTCTGCGAGGTTGAGGTTGACCTGCTCGCACTACAGGTTCATCTTCTTCATCTGAACACAAATTTAATATATTTGATGTATTATATATAGAATAACCTAATTTTTTAATAATTAGTAAGGTAATTTATAAAATACAGATTTTTTCTTCTTTTTTTTCCTTATATAAAATAATGTCATTTTTAACTCTAAACATAATATCATTGTCACTGATTATTATACACAGAGTCTTTTTTTAAAGTTGTAGTGCTTAGGCCTATATATTAGACAAATAAAACCTATTGGTATATATTTTTACTATAATACATGAAATTGGTTAGCTATGGAAAGAATTAAAAAATATATATACAGTAGAACTCCAATTATTCGGATTAATTGGGACCGGACCCGATCCGGATAATCAAAAATGCGGGTACAGTAATTGGATTTTTCTCGAAAAGAAGGCCGTTTTTAGGGAAAAAAACGTAAACAAAACACAATAGAGAACATTTACGGTATTTATTATGAAAAAACAATATCAATGACAATGTTTACATTACGTAATATTGACAAACAATACGAAATCACAGTAAAATACATTATTTTTTTAACATACCAGGCAGAGTCAACTGATTTGCTGCCTTAAATTGATTCTGTGCCGCCAAGTCTCACATCCGTTTGATGGTGAGCAGTTGCAGGTGGTCACACTCTGGTTGCTGCTCCATCCATTTAAGCACAGTGTCTAGGCCTGCGAATGCCTTACTCGCAGTTAGCTCCTAGTCTGGCTCGGTAGTGAAGTCCTCATCTTCCGGTTCCGGATCACCACTTCCTGCTGTCACAATACTTTGGACGAGTTCATCATCATCATCATCGAGAATCTGGAATTTGTCGAATAACATAACATCCACTCGCCTACACCCTCTGCACTGCACTCGGAACATCCGGGAATGTTTATGATGATATCTCTGATTTCTTCAACCGTAACTTCGTCATTTTCTTCCTCTCCCTCTTCGTCTTCATTTTGGCGCTGTTTTTCTTCCTTCTCTTTCTGTAGCTCCTCCTTAGATGAAATTCCTTTCAATTTGTCCAAGCCCTCCTCAATGTTGTTGCCTTAACCATACTTCACGTCTCCGACACCATATATGAGAAATCTTTTAAATTAATTTTTTTGAGATGAGCCACAATGACTTCTTCATCTTCTATCAACAGTTTTCTAATCAATTGTTTCCTGTAATGATGCTTCATTGTTTCGATAACCGACTGGTCCATTGGCTGCAACAAACTCGTTACATTTGGTGGCAAAAACATTGCTCGAAATCGTCCATCTTCTCTTTCTAGCAGGTTTTCAGTGGGGTGGGTGGGTGCATTATCAAGAAATAACAGCACCTTGCTGCCTTCTTTTCCTAATGCCTTTTGATGTCTTTTAACTTCAGGTACGAACACTTCATCAAACCACTACGTAAATAAAGCAGCAGTCATTCAAGCTTTTTTTTTTTGGTTTTTGTAGATCATGGGATGTTTTTTTTACATTTTTGAATGTAGCACAATTAGGGGTAGTCACACGATCTTTGCCAACTTTGTGACCAGGAGCATTTGATTCTCTTTTGGAAGCCAACGTTGTTTTTAGCAAGGCTTTCCAATTTAGGTCCGTTTCATCTGCGTTGTATACAAACTCAGGGTCATAAGAAGCTGATTAAATTTTAAAAGTTTCAATGAAATTTTCAGCAGCTTTAGGGTCTGCTGAAATCTTTTCTCCACTTAAGTCCAACTTCCAGATTCCGTGTCTTGCTTTAAAATTTCGTAGCCCCCCATTACTTGCTTTAAATGAACTAACACTGATCATTTCTCGGCAAAAAGCATGGCCTTTTCACAAATAATCACGCCTGAAAGCGGGTCCCTCCCAATGTTTGCTGCAAGAACCACTTAAACACCGCTTTTTATAGTTCTTTATTCTCTGCTGTTTTCATAGACTTCTTCAATGAACTTCTATTTTCATTCTCGAGGACGGATACAAAGTTTACAATGGAGGATTTTTTTTTTTTTTTTAATGTCCGATGTTGTTGATGTTCCCACTTTGTACACCTCGGTTAAATGTTTACCCCGAGACACCTTTGTCTAACTGTTCGATAATTTTAATTTTATCGGCCAATGATAACACCACACCTTAGGCTACCTCTTAGACTCATCGTAGTACTGCACACGATAATCAAAACACTAAGGAACACGAAAGAGTCAACATATCAATTCACCCGACAGGTTTAAGAAGCACTGGCCGATTGACTATTAATAAACTGTAGTGAGTGACAGTAGAAGGGTGGCAAGGCAGTGTGAGTCATCGCTCCACATCCCCCCCTCCCATGCCCTATCGCTACACTATGTTCACAGTTAGAAGAGTCAACTACTACGCGCGATTCCTGCATATTCATTGCTTGTAGGACGATGTACCTTTAAAAACACGATTTTTTTTCCTTCTCAATCTGATCCGGATAATTGGCGATCCGGATAATTGGAGTTTAGTAGTAGGAAGTGTTGATATTGTTGTATAAACTAATTTCTATTTGCTTATAAAAAGATTTATTTCTTAAGTAGTTATTTTTAGTTACTAAAAAATAAGATTAATATTGGGAATTTTAAGAAAAAATAGGATTTAAGAACTTGGGTTATTGGGTATTAATTTTTCTTCTCACCAGAGATCCATCTGGTATTCAGGAAAGGGTGTGAAGCACTGTTAGGAATTAGGATAGTTATATTTAGAAGATAGATAAAAAATAAATATTAAAGTCAGAATGGAGATCAACTGTTGCGAAAGACAAAAAAGTATACCAATAATTATGATGAAATGCTTACCTTGCAAAAGCAGTCAATGTTACAAGCAAGAGGGAGCTATATATAAGCTCTAAAACAAAAGGAGACAGTCTTTGGATCACAGGAGGAATCGCTGCTCGAGGGGTGTTCAGAAGATAGCCATACTTGGTGAGTAAGAGAAAGATAGACTGATAGTTCAAGATAGCAACATTGGAATAACTTTCCAAGAAAGGTGAGCAAATCATTGTCTATTGAAAAGCTTGTAGTTATTTAATACGAAAAGTAAACAGTAGAGTCTTAACAGTTGGAACCATTCTGGGTTTATTTTTCATGTTATAGTTGATTATATGTATTTAAAGATCAGAGGAGAGATAGGATCAACATTTTGATAATATATATATATATATATACAGTTATTGTGATTGTTTGAATAATTAAATGGAAAGATAATTAAATTCATCACTAAACCACTGTTTTAATTAGTATACCTAAAGAACCCAGACACAGAAAGGTCGATTCTTAACAAATTAGAATTATTGTTGCCATAGGTGTTCTGAATTGAATATTTTTAGTTGTATCTGCATTGACATCATTCTGTTCCACCCGCACTGGCCGTGAAATGTTCCAAGCTATGTCAGACATCATACCTCTGTTGTCTTCATTTTCTACAGTTTGTTATTGTTTTCATCTAACTTCTTTGGCTAAAAACTAACAATAGTGTCACCACAAGTGCTAAACTACCATTTAAGAAATCGTACATGGTTTTGTTTTATTTTGTGATCTACTTCATTTCGCAAACCATTGTTATGAGTTTCATTCGTTCTATATAACTGAGTTTTTGTAGGCTATCTAGAACACATATTGCTCAATTCTGGCATCACTAGTTTTTTGAAACTTTAGTGAACAATATTTTGCAAAATGTCCTCTTCACACACCGAAATCACTCAGGCTCTAATCATACCTCCTCTCTTTTAAAATTGTCAGTATACAGTCCCATAGGTCTCATTCATTTGAGTGTCTGTCCATTCAGATGAACCTTGTGTCACATTTTTCAAATTATCTTCCCGCCGAACATTTGTATCCATAGCCTATTGTCTCTCATACCAATTATTTGACTGACCTTGGAACCCATATGCCCCAATACGCCTAACCAGACTTTTCATCTTGTCTCTCCTAATTTTATTGTCACGCTTGCGTTGTTAAAAAATATCAGGTTAATGACAAACAAGGTAAAAGTTTAAGTAGAAAACTACTAAATATGATCGATGAGAGAGAGGTTTTTCATATGTAAACAATAAAAAAGAAACCTACAGTTTAGATACTAGGGTTACAAACCTGGCCTAATAGACACTAATACACTTAAAATAAATACTCAAGTCTAGTCGTTTAAAAGGTATTTGTTTAAATAAAGGTGATTGCTAATTTTCAGGATTTTTTAAAAATCGTTTACTACATACTTTACTTCTTAAGAATAAATAATGTTTTCAATGCGCAGGTCACTTTTTTCACTGAAAAAACGCAATCTAAAAACTACCAAGTCGGCGTATTTATAGGTTAGGAATGTTTTCACGTCTCATATGTTACTACAGAAATTTTAATCTTTATAACCGAGATCACAGATCACGTGATATGCTGTCAGTCTTTCATTTTAATAATCGAATTTCAAATTATTAACTTCAATAAACCTACATATAATTATATTGTCCTATGTATTATAGTAAGTAAATTATAATAAGGGAGAGAGCTACCTGGACAAACCTGTGTGACATATAAATAGTGACCTAGCATAGTAATTGTGAATTGTGTATTCGTCAAACCATACACTATTCTCATTGGCAATATGTTTCAATTAACCTATAAATAGGTCGATCAGGTAGTTTTTAGATTGTGATTTTTCAGTGAAAAAAAGTGACCTCCACATTGAAAACATGCTAAATATGCCGGAGGGTTGTCCAATTGATTTAAGTACAAAATCTTTGCAATTCGTCTTCAAAATAGCAATTTTTTTCATCAATTCGATACTCCTATTCGAAGCTATTGGTTTTTTATCTCTCACAATTATTATTTATGCCTACTTAACAATCTATGAAAATGACAAATTTTAACATATTCAATCGGGTGCCATATTGAATTTACTCGTGGGGCGGGTGACTTATACACATTGGTATTACTACGCTTCCATATATTATATATATATATATATAATATATATATTGTTAATAATAAAATAAGTTTTCAACACGAAGTTAATCTTTTCACAGGAAAAAACATAATTTCAACTTTTCTAGGTTAAAGATATTAAGTGAGTTACGCTTTAAAATATGTAGGCTATGTATACGAATTTTTACCTTATAAGGTTAAGTAAGTTGGATATAAAAAAAAAATATATATATATATAACCTATGCGTAAATTGTAAAAAAAAGAAATTGTGCATTATTTCCTACACCAATCCAAGTACTAACCATGCTCGATGTTGCTTGACTTCGGTGAGATATATATGCATTTAATTCTGTACTTTGAAATTGTGTATTTTCGGTGAAAAAATTAGCTCTGCGTTGAAAACTTATTTTATTATTAACAAATAAAGTATGTAGAACGTGTTTAAATTTTTTTTTTAAAAAGCCTTGACGTTCTTTGTAAATAATTAGGCTACCATGATTGTTTAACTAAATGATACATAATAATAATTTGAATTTGCCCCTAACCACAATCACTGGAACTTAATAAAACACAATTATCTGATTGATTGTTCTTTATTAATTATATCCACTTAATGCCCTGATGTACATTTCGATAACATGGTTATCATCATCGGAGGGTCTTGCTTATAAACTAAATCTAACCTTACATATCTATTACTAAAATAAAATTCTGATAATTGTGTTTTATTAAGTTCCAGTGATTGTGGTTAGGGGCAAATTCAAATTATTATTGTGAATTTCACCACAGTGCTCAACAAGATTGTATCTAAATGATACATAGTTTGACAGTTCTTAAAACAGAACTATTTTCCGTGAGGAATAAATAACATAGATAGATTTTACTTAAAATGATGAAGTATGTGTGGAAATAATCACTAAATGCAATAAATCAGTCATTTTAAATCCCTTATTTAATTATAGAAGTAATGAATTGTGAAAGATAAGAAGTGGTAAGCATATTTAATCAGTATCGAAATGATGGAAAAAACGCTATTTTAAAGAGGAATTACCGAGATTTGACACTTGAATCGATTGGACAACTTCTCTCCATATTTACCTTATAAAGTAATATCATCTTTACCTTTCTTTTTCCTTTGATAAAATAACACACCAAATAAAACCACTATAACAAGACCTGAAATCATTGCTAAAACTAAAGTAAGGTCTGTTGGTTCATCTTCAGGATCCATTATGAATAATAACAAATTAAACTTATGAAACAATCATACAATATGTTGAATTAGTAGCCAAAATCATATAACAGTAATAAACATTTCAACCACAACACACGTAGAGGTTATGATGTAGCACTAGATGTACTGTATCTGTATATCTACCATGTTTTACGATCAGTATGATCTACGATCTCCACAAATCATATCTGTTAGGTAATAGCCAATAGGAGAGCAAGAGTTAACGCGCGGTTGTCAATTTGAACAACTCCTTGCACGAGTAAAGTTGGAAAATAGCCATCAGTATGTTGAGTTTTCAGGATTGTTGTTAGCTGATGACCTTATTATGCCTAACAGTTTCAAACCTAAAAGTTAATATAAATAAATAAAAATGTTAAAAAATGGGTATTAATCAAGCAGGTCTGAAAAATTATCGTGTAATGGGAATTATTTAGACGTCATACAAAGTGAAAAATATTTAAGAATATTCTTGAAAATATGGGGGAATTGGACTTGCATCTCGAAAAAGCAAGGTTAAAAGGTGTACAAGTTACAGTGGATCTAAACGCATATTGTCAAAAGCAGACTGTATAAGTTTTCAAGTTTAAACGTATATCATTCTATTCATAAATGTCAAATTTTAAGCTAGGCTGTGATTTCATCATTGGGAATTTATACGAGAAGTTTGGATAAAGTTCAGATACAATTTATAAATGCTCTGCTGCTTGTCGAACTCGATTTTGTCGTCGTCTACAAATCTACATCATAGTATTCTAGACTGTGCTTCTGTTTGTTTCTTTAGGTGGCATATGTTTGGTGTCTGTGTCATATGCTGTAATCTTCCATTTTTTATTCTTTGATCCATTTTGCGTTTTGGCGGTATTCTGTTGTTTGCTTGATTCCCTATATAATGTGATTTTTTTTTAGTTTACCATTTCGTTTACATTACTAAAGTTAAGTAGAATTTCTTCAATTTTTAAATTTTGTAATAAGTTATTATTTCAAAATGTGTGACATTGTTTACAAAAAACTTATGGAGTGTGGTCAAAAGAAAATGAAAACGTCAGACTTTATTGGACTGAATGATTTTGTTGAAGAACTGGATATTAAACAGGTATGCCTAAATGTTTTGTCTTTATTCACTTGGGTTTGTTAAGCTTTATTTTAGGTATAAATAAATGTAACTTAGATTACAAGTTACCGTAATGATATTACAAGACCCAGTATGTTTAATTAGCCTATGTTTTGCTAAGGTTATGTCATGTATGCATAGGTTATGTACACATAGCAATGAGAATTTATAAGTTCAAAAATGACTTCTAAAAGCTTAAGTTAAAAGCTTATTTTTAAGAAATACTGTAATTTTTAAAGTAGTTATTTGACTGAAATTTCAACATAAAAATGAAAAAGAACATAATTTTGAAAATTTAGAGTACTCTATTAATCTAGTCTTTGGTTACATTTTAATCACTGACAGAGCATTAAGTTAAATAACCGTGATTAATTGAAATCGTAGTCTGCCATCTTGGTCCAGTATTTACAATTAGAATCACTAATTTAGTAGATATAGATTGTTTATTTTACATGTCAAACATACATAATTGTAACAACTTTGTATTTACAGTAAATTTTACAAAATAAAATAAATAAATTATAATTCCTATAAATAACATAACACTTTTTAACTTTTATAAAATTGTTACTTATTTCAACATGGAAATTAGATAATCCTTAGGATAAACCTATTTAGGATCTACCATCATTTGATTTTTTTAATCGTTTTGAGTTCGATGAAATGAAAAGGAAAAAAAACTAAATCCTTCTGAAATGCTATTTACACTTGGAAAAAGGAAAAAAAGTTAAGGGTGTTAATAATAATACAAATTACACTTTTTATGCATTAAATAAATAATAATGAATGTACAATGTAGCGACACGCTACCCCTTTGTATCATTTCGCTAAATTGTTGTATGTAAATATAATTGTACATATTTGTAACATCTAAGCTTGTAAATAAATAACTCGCAACAGACAGGAAAAAACTGAATTACTCAAGGCCGTGCAGAGTGGGGGGGGGACATGTGCACGCACTAGGTTCCATTGCGACCTATAAATACAAGCGACCTATACATAACGATTTCTAAATCATTCTGTTTCACAGAGTCAGCTACAACACTCCTCTCTCTCATCGCTCGTGTTACCTAATTTCTCTTGTTTTCTTTATTGTTCCTTGCTGTCTTTCCTACCGATGTCTGTTGGCTGATCCTGACAGCACGGACTACTCTGTTCGTTGTCTGAAGGCTGATACTTCCAGGACGAATGTTCCAAATATCTGAGTGGTCTGTTGGCTGATAGGCTACCTCCTTTGTTGTTTGAGGGCTGATCATCTCAGGATGAACACCTTTCTAAATTCCTACCACAACATTTCCTACTGAATACGTATATTGTTGAAGTCCTTCTGATACTTAAACGATAGTATCTCTATCCTTAGTCTAAACCAAAATCCAGCTCCGACAATTGGTGACCCCCCAACATGATACAAGACAGCACGATTTTGCAAGAACCATCAGCAGGAACAACCGCAGATCCAGTTGCAGCCGTCAACTTTCCAGCTCACATACTGCCATTCTGGGAAGCAGATCCAACACTATGGTTCATCCAAATGGAAGTCGTATTCACAACCAAAAGGATCTTTACAGAGGACAGAAGATTCCAATTTGTCATCAGCAACTGTCCTACAAGATCCCAACACAAGTGGCAGACTTAGCAAGACAACCTACAGACCAACCTCATACTGCAATGAAGGAGAGGTTAATTACTACTTTCTGCCAGAGTCAAGAACGTCGCAGCCTACACTTGTTGGAAGGGACACAGTTAGAAGACTTAAGACAGTCTCAACTGCGAAAAACCATTCACGAGATGAAACCTAGTGGGCAACACTGTGATCAACGAAGTCCTGAAAACAATCTGGCTCAGGGCCCTTCCAGCTCACGCAAAAGATGGATTCTAGCTGCCATCTCAAAGGACGATCTTTTATGACTCTTAGCAGTAGCTACGATAGAGAATGACCGTCAGATAGAGGAAGGAAGGGAAACCTCGGTGCTTGGATTTTTCTCAAAGAATTTAACGCCGCTCAAGCAAACTATAGCACTTATGCTAAAGAGCTGTTAGCCATCTTTGAGCTCATAAGACACTTCCGTCCGCAGATAGAAAGTAGAACATTCACTATTCTAATGTATTAAAAGCTGCTGATCCACGCTCCAAAACAGACATCCAAATGTAGCGTACATAGGTCACATAGCACCGACCGCTAGTTTGGTTGGATACTTATCTTGCTGATAAATCTACTTCCTAATATGTAAACAGAACCTCAACCTTTCAGAGATAAAGAAAGTTGTTTAATGTGTTGTGTGGCAAGTTTCATTGCTTACATGTATATTCTTTCATTTATTCGACTGACATGCAGGGATCTACCCGTCTAGCCGTTTTCATGTCAAGCCGTATCTGTTTGAACCAGCCACGCTGATTCAAGTATGAGATTCAAAAAAAAAAAAAAAAAAAAAAAAAAAAAATTTGAAGGTATAAGTGTTGGATCACCAAAAAGTTAATGAAGGCTTTTGAAAACAAACAAGGTTTATCCTTCAGTTGTTCAGAAAAAAAAAATAAAATAAAAAAATAAATTAAAAAAATATATATATCTAGGCCTAATAATAATAATAATAAAATTTTTAATATATTTGTTAAATATCAATGTTATGTTTAGAAAATGGCGATTGTTTGTCTTTTAGAAATGTCAGTCATTTTGTTCCTGATTGGCAGTAATATAAGAAGTGTTCCAAATTATGTTTTTGTAAATGCATAATAACGAGTAACTCAAAATTGTAAATGATACGAGTTTATTTTGCAATTTGCAATATTTATGCAATTAATAGACATTGGAGTGGCATAGCCCACAGTGTTTTCTTGGTACAAGTTTCAACATTGGTTCGAAATTAGTTTCATAAGTTTTTATTGATTGATAAATGATAAAATGATTTTGCAATAAAATCGTCACTTGCCTTATTTATGTATTTATGCACACATTTTTTTTTAAAAGTATAAAGTTGTTTGAGAATGTTTATCGGTTGTATAGGCTAGTTAGTTTTAGATATATGTAAATATATATATATATATATATATATATATATATATATATATATGTATATATGTAGGCCTATATATATAAATGAAATTAGAAGGGATAGCATGCAAAATTTTTCGGCCCAAAAATTTAGAAATTAAATTTCTTTTCTTTTAAAAGATAAGGTGTAATGTTTTCGTTGGCCAATGCTTTTCTTTACTAAAATTAAATCATATGTCTTTCATAATATAAAAAGCAAATTAAAACAAATTGTTGATATTTAATTGTTTATTGTAATTGTTAATAATTTTTTAATGTATGTATAATCTTGTTGCTGGAGTAAAATACTTTGCTTGGCTTTCTACTAGTGTTGGTGTGTTTTGTAGGTGTGTTTTTATTTTATTTAATATTTAAAAAAAATTTTTGACTGAAATTGACTGACTGTCAATTGATTGCTTACTGGCAATCTCGGGTGGATGCTCCACGTCCTCCGTTTTCATTGATTGCGGCAACCTCGCGCTTTCCTATTATGTCACTGGAGGAACGTGGGGAAACACAAAATTGCCTGTCCTCGAAGATTACGCCTGCACAGAATGTAAAGAACAACAATTAGTATCTGCAGCCTTTAAGAGAAGCTATGGCACAGATAATAAGCGGGGAAAAAAGGAGCCAACATAGCAGAAAACCTTTGTAAGCCAAGATTTAGCCACAGTTCACATGTATTTCTACGAGAAGAAAGCCCACGAACTCTACAACCCCTATACATAGGGCCTTTTAAAGTTATAAACTGGGATGAGAAGACAATGCATATTCAATTGCCTGACAAAAGCATGAGAGTGTCACTGGACACAGTGAAATCAGCTTACTTCCTGAGTAAAGAAGAAACAAACAGGCCTAGACAAACTCATTACTCAGCACCAGCCAATTTACAAAGCTCATTTCTGGCACAGCTAATGTGTGCTCCACAGATCACAATAAGGGAAGTACAACAAAGCAATTACACAACAAAGTCTGGACGCATTGTAAAAAAACCAGCCAGCTTCATGTTGGGATAAACAGGAACAAACAAAAACATCCTTTATGAAGCAACAGCTCCTTTCTTCTTTTAATTTTTACTTAATTTTTTATTTATTTACACAATGATTGAAATGCAGTGCTTTGTGAAATGGGCTATGTAACAGATTTCTTTGATCATGACTGGTTTTAGTGAGGTCACGGTTTGAAATTTTTGATATGAGCCCTGAGGTGATTTTCATTATGTCTATTTACATATTTTCATTGTGGAAAGGTCCCGAATCACTGATATATAATAAATTAATAATAAAATATTACCTTTTTGTCCGTCAAGTGATCCACTTATGTGAAAAAACACTACCGCGGTTTCAGACGATATCACTCATCCATCATCAGGTGAAATTATCACTCCTAAGAGGTCGTCATTAACATTAAAAAATTGTCAGACATATAACAGCACAATTACGAAAACACACAAACAACGTACGCATTTAACACAAATTGGAACACACGTCCCATGTGGTCATCACAGATGCGAAGTCAGAACTCTAGTTCTGAGTTCTGACTCTGAGTTCTGACTTCGCATCTGTGATGACCACATGGGACGTGTGTTCCAATTTGTGTTAAATGCGTACGTTGTTTGTGTGTTTTCGTAATTGTGCTGTTATATGTCTGACAATTTTTTAATGTTAATGACGACCTCTTAGGAGTGATAATTTCACCTGATGATGGATGAGTGATATCGTCTGAAACCGCGGTAGTGTTTTTTCACATAAGTGGATCACTTGACGGACAAAAAGGTAATATTTTATTATTAATTTATTTTCTATTTACATAGTAGACATTCAGTATCGTTATAACTATAGTTTAGCAAGGCTATGGGTGGAGAGGTGGCTGTGTCTGTTCTGAGGTCAATGCCTGATAATATTTAATGCTACTCAGTAATATTTCACTAGAATTGAGGTATCATATATTTCTTGGCCCTGTATACCATTCTAATACAGGCTAATAGGGCTTTTGAAAAGAAAAACTGATCCAAGATACACATGACAATACCAAGACATGGTTTGCTAAATAGAAAAAAGTGCAAGATTTTGGAGAGTTCACAATAGCTTCATCACAAATCTTCATCTTTCTGAACCAAAACATGATCACCACTATTAGTTTTACACCCTCTTTCCTGCTGGTGAAGATATGAAAAGTAAAGAACCAAGTCAAGAAGGATAATGAAATGTATGGATATCCCTGTTGGGAAGAAAGATGGAAGTCACTACATTTGAAGAAATATAAAATATAAAGAAACATGACAGAAACCTGCATTTAAACTTAGTATGATCAATTATAATAAAGAAAAGAAAAGTATCAAGACAACATCATGATTAGGCTGTATGAAAAGTGGTGTTAACGAAGTAGTGTAGGAGCAATGGTAACTTTGGTACTTGATGGATGGCCACAAGAAGCCATAAAAGTTCTACCCCAGTGTCAGACTCATAGTGGCTGTAAATATAGCAGATAGAAAATTATCTTAACATTATTTGTCATTTGCATTCATTATTCCTGGGTTTTAGTACTGAAAGTTTAATCAAATATGGCAGGCTTAGCTTGTAATTTATTGTTTAATCTTCTTGAATTTTTATATATTGACTAGTGTAATTTAAATGTATTTCCCCCCTCTTTGTGCTGTACATAGATAGGCCTACACATAGATACACTTGTAACACACTTCATTCACTAGTAATTATTATTTATTAGATTAATCAATTGTTACAATGAATTAAAAATTTATGATTTTGCAGATGATGAAACTAATCTCTGGGAAAATATTTGGGGTGGAAGCTCCACAGATTTTAAATTATTTAATGATGGGATTTTCACAAAATGAATCTTCATACAAAAAACGTCTAAAGGTAAGTTCTTTAATATTGGTTTGGTTTTTGACTGTAAGCTATATAGGTTGTTTTAGGAATAGGATCAATGAATCCCATTAAAATTTGTCCTAATTTTTCAGTTATGTCAAGGGGTTTTGAATGAAATCCAATCTAGAGATATTCCTAGTCGTAATATTGTGGCTTTAACCAGTCGGATTGCTTTGGAACTTGATAAGTTCAGTACACCTCATCTTGTTTCTATTGCAGAACAATGTGTTGAATATATTAGGAACAGTGATTCTTCTACTCAAACAAGGTTAGTTAATAATAATAAGATCTTTGTTATTAATAAATGTATTTTGTTGTATAATAAATGTTAGGTTTTTGTTCTTGGACTCTCATAACTCTGTACATAATTTTCTTCTACTATTTTGCCTTGAAACCTAGGCATTGGTGGTAATGTTTTGGCTTCGTGTTGTTTAATTAATTGATTTACAAAACTTAAAAGTTTTAATATATATTATATGTGTTATGATAAATTTCAAACCTTACATTGGGTAATTTCTAAATTCAGCAGTTGCGTTGATAGCTGGATCCAGTAGATTTCAATATGACTTATATTTAGTGATGGAACTATTGTGTGTTGAACTTAAAAACATTTTGCTGAACCAGCAATAATGGAAATTAGTTAAAAATGTTAGGTCAGCCAAGGTTTATAATACTACTCATAATACATAATATTGATATTGTTAATATTATATAATATATGTGTGTTTTTCCAACAATGGAAATTAGTTAAAAATGTTAGGTTAGCCAAGGTTTATAATACTACTCATAATAGATAATATTAATATTGTTAATATTATATAATATATATGTTTTTTTCCAACAGGGAAGTAATACGTTAATGGTTTCAGCTTTAAATATGAAATTTCCAATTTATATTATGAAGTCTTGTAGACTACAATAGAACTCTTCGTGAATTTTTGGATTTATGATACTTAAATGTTAAAACTTACATCTAGTTAGCATACTTTTG
This sequence comes from Aphrophora alni, assembly GCA_963513935.1. NCBI lineage: Eukaryota > Metazoa > Arthropoda > Insecta > Hemiptera > Aphrophoridae > Aphrophora > Aphrophora alni. The sequence goes on from OY740768.1 coordinate 58,139,595, forward strand.
TAACGGGTAGATTGCCCTTGGCTGAAAACTGTATCATTTAGCCACTTATAAGTGGTATATCAACACTACCATAATGTTAGGAAGGACGCTTGAAGAGGTTTCCCAGAGGACCGTGAATCACTGATTTAATTACCCAACTCTTTCCAATTTGTTTCATTAGACTCAGCCTTATTATTATTTAATCTAATTATACGCTAAACTTAATATATGTTAATGCTAATTGTAACTTACCTAATTAGAGACTACACTTATATTAACATTGCACCAGGCTTAATGTGATTCGGCCTAATCAATCATTTCATTTAATTTTGAACATGGATGTTAATTAGTATATCACATAATTAATAGGGAATGTGCGCCCGGTCAAACTCCTTTGGGCTTAAGACCCATTATTTGGATTTAAGTGTCCATGTTGAGCTTTAGAGCCTACAGTTAAATAAAGATATCAAACAACTAAAACACAACCGTACTCACTGTAGGTCGCATGCACTCTGGCGTCTGCAGGTGTGTTCCTTCCCCTCGGGTGGAGGGGACGTATTATTTCTCACTGTTTGTTATCTCCAAACAGCTTGCGCCTTAGGACCCTGCAATTTAGGCAACTTAGGGTAATCCATGTGTGGAACACCAGACTTTAGTGAAATGTATTTGAAATATTTAATTTTTCCTGTTAAAATTATGTATAAAAGAGGGTCAAATAAATAAATTTTCATTTTCATTTTCATTATTAAATTGTGGGGATCAAAAATATAAGCTCTTTTGCTTATGTTTGTAAACAGATATATAATCTTTATTCCAGCCCTCTTTTTGCAGTACCTGCCTTCCAATGACAATCTATTGTCCTAAAAACTGCTTAATGTAAGTTTCTGGTTTAGTGGCATTTCATCACTGAATAAGGAAACTGCTGTATTTCCTCACATATTTAAAACTTCAGGAACATTGTGTTATCAGCTTTTCTAAAAGTCTATAATTATGGTTCCTCAAGCAAACTTTGTTTTGTCCTTGACTAATGCTTAATAGTTCCTGATTGTCCCTTAGATAGCTACAACAGATAATTCATGTTTCATGGTACTCATGCTGTATCTGGTTCTATTTATATGCCAGCGTGGGTGTGGGCAACCCATTAACCCTTCTTTACCAATAAATGGAAAGAAGTAATTAAAAATTCTAACCTCGCAATTCTTATTTGATTATGCACATGTAAGACATGATTTTTATAACTGAGCCTTCCCAAGCAGCACATAGTCTGCAAATGGTTGTAGACCAAGGCTAAGATGTTCTACTTTTCCAATCAATTAAAATAATCAGTTGTATACAAATTCATTTTGTTAAGTTTTCAACAAGATTGACTTTAAATGTACGCTAAGTCTATATGGATTAGACCTGTTTTTAGCGCAACATTGATAATTGTCTACAATTTGTAGATTTAATTTTATCTACAGGGAAAAAAAACTAGCCTACAAACTACAAATATTAGCATGGAAAGCTAATGTACTTCAGGCGATATAAACAAGTTTTCTTAAAAAAGTAAATATTTTCTGAAACACATTTTACAAATCAAATTCAATTAAAAATAAATGTGTGTGACATGAATCACCAATCACCCATCTTATGAAACCAGATGTGGATTATCTGTAATTATTAGGGCTTCTATCAAACATCACGAAAATGTCTCAATTTAGCTCGAAACGAAACTCATGTCTCTATACAGAGTGTGTTAACTAGGAATAAAACCATCAGTATTGTATAAACTTACTGTCCTCCGTATAATTTACAGAAGAAAGACAAATTGAGCCTGTTCACATCTCTAGGCAATAATTTTATGTCTTCCATTTCTTTGAAAGGCAGAGTGTTTATGAAGCAAGCATGGATTTCAACTGTGATTGTATGTCTTCAGACAAACTTAAGTAACGATCAAAAGATCTGATATTGACTTGTTTGCAATTAAAGGCTTGCTAAAATATATACAATTACATTCAGTGATCTTATTTTTCGTCGGTGTCCTGTCTGCAATTTCAGCCTCAGTTGTATATGAAATGATTAAAGGCCAATATTTTAATGGATGGACGGATGGATTATGTGACAATTTGGTTTAGCTTTCTGTAGATTTTTATGTGGCGTTTACCTGTAATGAGCTACACTTGTGGAAACTTCAATAAACACAAATTAATTAAAACACAACTTTCCATAAAAAATCACTTTATTTGTGCAACACAAATACAAGTCGACATTTCAATGACTACATCATCATTTTCATCATCATCAGCTACTACATGCACACAAACCGCACTGACAATAGAATACTACTACTAGTAACCCTAAAAGTGTCCCTGATAATAATGATGATGATGATGATGATTTAGTCATTGAAAAGCTGTCTTGTATTTCTGTTGCACAAATAAAGTAATTTTTTATGAAAGTTGTGTTTTCATTCATATTTGGTTAAATAAGTTTGTATTGTTTGTACACTACATTTTGTGATTTGTTTTGAACAGTTGGAAAGATTTACTACCAAAGGCTTTAACTGTTGTTATGGAGAAGAAAGAAATAGATTTTGCAGGAGCTGAAATGTCAGGAACAGAATTTCGGCAAAGAATCATTCAGACAATCTGTGGTATACAATGGCATCCAAAGATTGTTACCTCTATAGCTTCAATGTTCATGTAAGTAGACCATTAATTGAAGTTTTATAAAAGTAGTTTATTTTTGGATGGAATGGTATGTGAGGTGAATCAAGGGACTCATGTGTCATGAATGTAGTCTGCACTATTTAAAAGAATTAAGAAGACTTTTATTTAATTAATTACCTCTAATGATTTTTTTTTTTTTTTGGAGTGACTAGTTTCAAAATGTGAATTTTATCACCATGCCATGCTCAAAGTTGGTTAAACACTCCAAACATGTAGTTTCTCAATAGGGATATATATTTATTGAATTTTTTATTATAAAATAGTTATTAAAATATTGTGTCATTTTGTTTGTCTTGATTGTAAGTATTACTATTACTTAAATGAAAATCTAATTCTATGCTTAAACTTATTGAATAAGTAATAGATGTTAAGTTCATATTTTTTGTATAGTTTATTCACTTCCGAAATGCACCCTCAGTTACTTTCTTCTTTTTAAAACAGTCCAAAAGACATTGTTTTATTTATTTATTCCTTGGATGTCAGGTATATAAACACACTATTTAATAAAATGGCTGGCAACAGACTTTCATTAATACGTTAGCTGCCATATCGGTCCGAGGTGAAACTAAGGGTACATGCCGTACTTTAATAACCGTTACTATGGTTACTCAATATAATAATAAAGGTGGTGGATATTTTCACATTTTTGTCGGCACAATCGGACCGATTAAAAATTTGACAATAACATTTTGGTTTAGTAATGAATAATTCACATATACAGTTGTAAAATGAAAATATGTATTTATAAAATAAGTATTAGACAAACAAAATAGTGAGCGTTGCCAACATAAAGAAATGAAATAGCCCGTTTAGATTTTTTTTTACATGAAAATTGCCTCGGTCCGATCGGACCTAAACGTTATACTACGATTAAAATTAAAGTCGAAAAATTGCATTTCGGTCCGATCGGTCTCGAAACTATATGTGCATAAATGTAAATAAAATTAGTAAATACTTATATTATTTTACATATATTATTATATTATTTTAATATAGGTAGATGCAAAAATAATTTGGTAATCGTGGCACTCCAGGCAAAAGTATCATATTAGGCCTCGGCAGCTAACGTGTTAAATATGTTTTAACCAGTTTACCATTGTGTAAGTTTTGGCTTTAGCTACAGTAAGCAAACAAATAGCAAAGAATGGTTGAATTTAGTAGGTATGCATAACATTCCGAATTTGGAAATTGATATAGTGAAGCGATTTGGAGAACTCTGGTTTGTCAACAGACAAATTTGAAATAGTGAATACTCTCAGCTGTTGTTGAGGGCTAAAAATAACAGCACTTGTCTTGTATATCAGAATCTTTCTTTCATATTGAATGATAACTATATTCTTTTTCAGAAACCTAATTCCATTAAAATTATAATAAAATTTTGAGCTAACTGTTAAATTTAACACTTTGAAGAAGCCTAAGCCCGAGTATAGGTCGGGCAGTGCGACAGCGCTCGCCGCCGAAGCCCGAGTATACATCGGGCTGCGCTAAATAATTCTATACGATCGCGATGTCGGCATATAATCGGGTTTCGGCACTTTTGCTTAGTCAATCGGTAATTTATCTTTGCATGTCTTTGATTTTCGAATAGTCTGTGCTGTTGATATGGACTAAATATAAATATTATAAAGCTGATGCTAGGCAACGTAACACGTCTACGAGGAACGTAGCAGACGTTTGTTTAGTTCAAAGTTAGTGACTGAGTAATCAAGATTTGTTATGTTTGTTTGTTGTTTTTCTTGAATACTAAATACTTTTTGAGTTATGGTGGTGCCCAGAATTTTCAGTACCCCTTCGTGTACCTAAATGTTTCAAACTGTATCATACAAAGGCCAATTATGTTTAGTGAAGTGCTGTGTAGCTATTTTTGTTAGTGTGTGTATTTTACCCTTTTTCAAGACTAAGGAGTGTTGACTGTGAGTAAAATATCTATTTACATGTATATATATTTAAAAAGGTAATTTCTTTAGGTTTAAAATGATATATAATAAGTGATATATGATAAATATAACAAATACCACAATTTTTTAAAAACATGTCCAAAACCCCCAGGCAAAGTAGAAAAGCAGCGCGTTAGAGAGTTAGGCTTCAAAGTGTTAATAATAATAAACCCTGGATAAATAGCCAATTCCCTATTCTGTTCTGTTTCCATAGGGGAATTTGAAGATGATCTTTACCATTTTATGACGGAATAGATACCTTTAAGTGATATTCTGAGGAAATATTTTAGAAGATCAACAATGCAAAAAGTTTAAGTATGTTAAATGGCTCTAATTGTGCAATTTTGGTTGCTTATATAAAGCACACTTACCAACGGTATGGAAATTTATTGTAATTGAGAAGTTTATGTGGTTGTTTATTTCATATGTGTTGTATTTTTATATATCTGTATTATGTTTATATTGTTTATTGCATATTTATATTATACATGTATTAGGCCTATTGCACGTTAAAGGGTTAGATTTATGTTATTATCATTGTGTTTTTAAAATGTGAAGTTAATATCACTTTTTAATGGTTCTCACCTGTTGGTCTTGTGACTAAGGATTATGAAATGTACCATTGTTTGTTAAAAAAAAAAAATCATTTCAAAATAAACTAATTATGAGAAAAATAATAAAATATATATTAGGTTAGTTTTTAACATTCCTATGTAACACTAATTCAAAGAGAAGGAAGGTGGAGAACTTATTGTATAGTTTATTCAGACATTTACCATCACTTTTATATATTCACTTAAGTGGAAATTTAATTGCATGTGATCAAATGTAAGAATTATTTGGATGATGTATCTAATTGTACCCCAACTGATATCTTATTAAAGAATAGATGGTGAGATATAGTAAAAGAAAATGTGAAATAAGTTCAATTAAAATATTTTATCTTCCCTATACAAAACTAGAATACCATTCTCATTATTTTATTATTTTACGCTTTGTAATTGTAAAACAAAAATTAATATGGTTTTTTTATATTCTATTTCCACATTTAACTTTTTTTTTTAATATCCAACCAATAACATATATCCTAAAGGAACCAGCTTCCTTTAGTTGGATAAAAGGGGTTTTACTCTACATGGAAAATAAACACAAAATTGAATCGTTCAAATCATTATGAATCTAATGACACCACACTAGGGGTATAAATAGTGACTCTGTGATCAAAGGAAGTAAGTAAAACGGTATTTTTCCAACTGGTTTTTGAATGTACAATGAATGAAAACCTTCAACTTGGGTAAGGATTAGACTCTGGTATAGAGTAAGGATATCAGGCTCAGTCTCAAAATCAGTGCAATCTCAATACAGATCCTCACCTTTGAATCCTTTGACCATGATAATCACTAGAATTAGAGGATTAACAAAATATGAAAACAATTTTTGTTTTAATTTTTTTATTATTCTATTAAAATTTTTGAACCTTTACATAATATAAAATTTAATAAATTTTGAGGTTATTTGAGAGAACATTCATTACTAAATTAACCCAGAGGAGACAGCTATATATATATTTATTTATTTTTTGGTATATATGTACAGAGAGATGCAACTTACCATAGAAGAGCACCTACAAGTTGTGAATAAGCTTTGTGGACATTTGGATGAGTTACCTCCTCAAGAAATTCCTCCACTCGTTCATCACCTGCTAGAGCTATGTAGAGACCACCATGGAGTTACTGTGTTTCTAGCTTTACGAAGATATTTTGCTTCTAATATTTATAACGTAGATGTAAACAAATGCTCTGAAGGTTCCATTCATGAAAACACCGATGAAATTCGTAAGAAAATATAAATTAATTGGAGACAAAATTGTTAGAAATATTTATCATTAATATCTGTATCTAGTTAATGGTGAAATCTTGGCCTGAGATAATGAAATATAAATAGTTCATAGTTTTTGTCAGTTATAAATACCTTGGTGTTTAAGTATGTACAATTAATATTTACACTAAACTCAACACACATCATATATGAACTATATAATTAAACTCAAATCAACGTTAATAATAATTAGAAATAAATGTGACTACAGACATTTCCCCCATCCTTATGGCTCTGCTTCCAGCAAATAACCCACTCCAGAATATATATATATATATATATATATATATATATATATATATATTATGTAATAAATATATATTGGGTACAATTTTTGTCAATTTACAGAAAAATTTGGTGTAAACATTGGTTTTTGAAATGGTTTAATAAGTTGTTTTATTAGTAGATTTTATTAATTTTCAGCTCTAGTTGTGATTAATTTGCTTAGTTTTTACCAATTATGGTACAAACATAGGTACAATTAATAACTCAATCAAACTATCTCTATATAATTACCTATTTGTATGTATAAAAGTAGTGGTGTATGGTTTTATATAAAAGGTGAATACAAAGTCTATTAATGATTAAAATTTTTGTAAAATTTTATAGCTATATTATTTCCTCATGTTTATTAGCATCATTTTCCAAAATCATTTATGCAAAGCAACATGTTTTAAAATTTTATATATGAATATTATTTTTTAATATTTTTATTGTAATATTTTATGTTCATACTATGATTTCCTTAATAATTACTTTGAGTAAAATTTCCTGCCATTCTTAGCTTTGTCTTCTTAATTTCTTTAATTTATGTAATTCAGAGTAACTCTATCTTAAAAAAAGCTTTATTATCTCTTATTTATTAATAGCCTATGAAAACTAATAGTTCTTGTAAGAGCCCGACTCTGAAACATGTTAATTAATGCTATTAAAAAAACACAATTATGAATGACAAAAAATTGTAGAAAAAATAACTAGTATTTTTGAAGTGATAACTTCTATATCGTTGGCCCGTTGGTCACTTTCTGGGATGGGAGTAAAACGGCAAACTCGCGTCAGGGCCATGTGTACCATAAGAGCGGCATAATCATAGTGTATACCTATATATGTTCATATGCGACGGTATTTTCATACGTTTGTGTTGTATAGCACTGTGCATACATTTGGGCTATACAGCACTGCATATACATTTGGGCTGTATAGAATTGCGCATACATCTACGTTGTATAGTACTGCGCATACATCTACGTATGGGCTGTATAGCACTACGCATAAGTTTGGGGTGTATATAGTGCGCATACGTTTGTGTTGTATAGCACTGTGCATACATTTAGACTGTATAGCACTACGCATAAGTTTGGGGTGTATATAGTGCGCATACGTTTGTGTTGTATAGCACTGTGCATACATTTAGGCTGTATAGCACTACACATACGTTTGGGCTATATAGCACTGCACATACGTTTGGGTTTTATAACACTGCGCATACGTTTGTGTTGTATAGCACTGCGCATAAGTTTGGACTGTATAGCACTACGCATACGTTAAGGCTATATAGCACTGCACATACGTTTGGGCTGTATAGCATTGCGCATATGTTTGTGTTTACAACAATTAGTGAAGTTTTGTCTGACTTTATTTGCAACAAAACAGAAATATCTTTTTTCAATCAATTGTCAAAGCATCATAGCACATGCACTCGATCTCAATGACAGTATTTTGAAAAAATCAAATGTAATTATTCTTTTGGAAACACATATGAAAGATGGAGAGATTGTAGATATTCCGGATTTCTATTGCGTTACAAAGTATATATGATCTGGGGTTTCTGCCGGTGGAGTAGCAATTTATCATAATGCAGGTGATAATGCGAATATAGTAACCTCACATATTGATATTCATTCAAACAAATCAGCTGGCCTTGGAGTGTTCCAGTCGAAAATCGGAGAAATTTGTTTTAGTAGATGTGTAACAGAAACTGGACAGGTTATAATTATTGCTGTTTATATTTCTATACGTAAAAATATTCAGATCATTAAATTTTAATCATAACATAAAATAATAACAATAATAACTCGTTGTAAAGTTTTCTTGAAGCATGTTCCCCCATATTGTTCAAAAGATATTGGAAATACTGACCGGCCATAGAAGTTATCACTTCCAACGTGTGATCCTACGCACACCAGTTTTTCTTATTACAGTATAAAGTATTTTTATAAATCGAACTTGGATTCTAATAACACTTAATCACATAAGTGAAACGGAGTACTTCCGGTACAGTATTAATTTATTCGAGACACCATTATTATGCACAAAATTAATTGGTGTCGATAAACCAGTTTTTATATATGCAAAACATATACACTAATTTTTGTACAGTTCTGCTATTGAAATTTGCTATTTATAAAGAAATCGTTCCTTTTCAAACTAATTTTTGATAACTTCTATTTCCCTGGATGGATTTTAATTTTTTAAACATTGGATTTCTAGTTTCCCTGGATAAACTTAATGGTGATCGTACGTTGAATATCATAGAAGTTCATATCACTTTTGAAGAATTCTATTGTTTCTCTCTTTTAACTAGTTTCGATGCTAATTAAGTCATATTTTTTTTCACTGGATTTGGTTAGAACTTTTTTCGTTTTACAATGAATGTATCTTTTTATAGAATTGAAAAATCATTTTTTGGTGAAATTATGCCGATAGTTGTCTTGATGGTATTTATTTAAATTGGTTAATAGATTTTGTGGTCATAAATTGCATGTTAGTTTTGTTCTCACATTGTCTTACAAAATACTGTATAGTTTCATAATTGGTCATGTTCACTTGGCACAATTTTATATTATTTATATTAGCATTATTTCTTATTATTTAGTTAATAATAATAATAATAAAAGTATGATTATTTCACACAAAAGAGTATTGAAAAATTAAAAAGAATAAGAAAGAAAGAAAGAGAACAATGTATAATAAAACTCATAACATAACAAACGTACAACTCATATAATTAAAAAATACTATTAAATTGGCTTATCACACATTATGGTATGACCTTTTAAGGTCATTCGCCAAGTTGGCATCATCAGGATTTATTATTCTATACAAAAACAAAGAATATATAACAAAACAATAAAAATACATAACTTTGACAAAAAAATTTAAAAAAATAAATAAAAAATAAAACAACAGGTTGTAAACTATCAAAAGAGATGGACAAACCAATAAACGCATTTCTATGTTAATAATTATCTTTTCTAAAAGTTAAATTCGAAAATAAGGTTTTGCCTTAATTTCAATGCTTGTAGTAGTTTTACTAGATTTGCCCAATTCTACCCATTAAAAATATTTATTATTTATTGTTCCCCAAGGACTCTATTTTTAAAATACCCTTTTCTAATTTTGCTTAAAAAATACACAATGGTTTTCTCCTCCCCGAGAATTGCACCTCTTATTCTCTTCCCTGTCTGGTCTATAATTGAGAGGTAACATGGAACTCCTTGCTTAACATTTCTTGGATATCTGTCATTTATATATACCGTCTGCCCCAACGAAGATTTAATTTACTATAAATATTATGATATTGTGACTTAGTTACACACTCCAACCATGTTTTCCTAGAATTCCCTTCTAGACTTACCAATTTACTATAAATATTATGATATTGTGACTTTCTTACACATTCCAACCATGTTTTCTTAGAATCTAAATCTAGACTTAACAATTAATTATAAATATTATGATATTGAGATTTACTTACACACTCCAACCATGTTTTCTTAGAATCCACTTCTAAACTTTGCAATTTAATTTGAAACATTATGATATTGTGTGACTTACATGCTCCAAACATGTTTTTTTTTTATATAATCCCCTTCTAGACATTCCATTTATTATAAATATTATGATATTGTGACTTATTTACACATTCCAACCATGTTTTCTTAGAACCCCCTTCTAAACTTACCAATCATCTATTAAATTTTTGTTGCCAGTGTATGTCTTTCAATACTTTCAAAAAATTCTCTTTATACCCACAATTTACTCCTAAATCTGCCAAAATTGAACCAAGAGATTTTACTTTTAATAACCAGCTCAGATAGTTTTTTTGTCAGTCTGTTTCTCTAAAAAATATAATATCTTTCTTATATACCCAAAATTATTTACAAAAGCTTGGCACTTGTCTGTAAACATAAAATACAATTTGGAGTATTAATGGAAAGTGAAAACAGCTTTCCAAATACAAATGGGAAGTGGAACAAAAAGCATTGAAAATTTCCCAATTCCAAACTGTTTCTGTAGCCCCAAACCTGAGCTCTATACATAGTAATTGTTTTACACACTGCCTCAAAAATGACTGTTTTGCTGAAATTGGGATACTATTTTTAGCTATGAAGATTTTCCACATAGTATTCAAAGGATATTTTTCTACTGATGTTCTGTCTTTAAGATGGAAGTCAAATGATAGTGATCGTGTAAATGTGACCCCTAAGTATTTGTAACTATTAACTGTCTCATCATTATCTCCCCATTTTTCGTGCGCTCCTAATAGCTTTCCTTGCCTAAACACCATAATCTTCGACGTTGCCATGTTTACAGTCAGATTCCACCTCTCCTAGTATGTTTTAAGATTATCAATCATATTTTGCAATATTTTAACTTCTGAAGACATAACTAAATCACCTGCATACAATTAATACCCCGATGTTTATATCACCTATCTACAAACCCTTTCCCACCACATCATGTTTATCCTGTACAAACAATGCAAATATCAAAGGAGAGAGGTGACAGCCCTTTCTAAATCTCAATACATAACAAAATTTAAAGGATAATCCTATATTATACAACTTGTAAAATATCTCACCCGTAATATACTTACTCCAAAACCGTTTCATAGATGAATTCTATGCATCTTTCTGAGAAAAATGATGTCTTATGAAGTAGGTTTTGTATAAAAATAATATTTTTTATTAATTTTTAAACAAACGAAGAATTGTCAAGAAAATTAACCATGCCGCTTCTAGGGTTAAGTAACATTTTCCTTTACACTTTTTAAAATTTACATATTTCATAATTTCTTTTTGTGTATCCTTTTTGTCATATTTATTTATTAATATGAAAAGAAAAAAACAACTTTAATTTAAATTCTCATTGTTCTATGGTTAGCAGGTCATACATCTTCAAACTATGTTAGTAGTCGAACCTTGTCCTGCTTCTTCAATTCTCCACATGTTGAAAGAAAAGAAATTACTGATTTTTATGAATTTAGCATTGGAGCAGTTGTTGAGGTGTCTCGCTCACTTAAAGATTGAACCCCAATTTATACCTTGGCGTGAGGCTCCGGTACAAACCTGGAAAAGTGGGTGGGACCGGGGTGCAGCCCAAATGAGCGAGTGTGTACTACTGGTGGCACCTTCCCTAGATTTCCAAAATAATAGCTTTTACCACTGGTGGCTTACACCAGGCTGAATATGTTTAAGATTATTATTTGACCTTCTAAGAAAATGACAGATTTTCTTATAGGCCCCCCCCCCCTAATAATAAATACAGTATGTGTCAAAATAAACAGTACTGAAATTGTAAGATTTTATTACATAATTTTACCAACATATACAAGTAAAAGAAAGCAAAATCGATTAGAGACTCGGGTAATAACATGTTTAATATGACCTCCGTTCAGTTCTAGGCAACTCTCGTACTGTTTTTGAAGGTTTTGCATCATTTTGGTGAAGAGGGGTTGTTTCATGCTCCAGGAGATGGTTATTTTTTCCTGGATTTGTACGATGGTAGCTGGTGGGTCTTCACGGAAAATCTTCTCCTTCAACATTCCCCAGACGTAGGTGTCAGGTGGTGTTAAGATCAGGGGAGTGGGCTGGGTAACGAAAGTTTGTTCTAAGGAAGATGAGGCGGTTGCCAAATGTTTCTTGAAGGAAAGTAATGTTGGTTAAGGCAGTGTGGCTGGTTGTGCCATCTTGTTGGAACCATTGTGAACGAAAAGACAGATTTCAGGCACGACAAAATCTCCTGAGGTCTCCTATAAAACAATTAAGAATGACCCTATATCGGTCCTGATTTACAGTAAGGAGGATTTCCATTATTGTCTTCAACAAAGTATGGACCAATTATGCTTCTCCCTGACACAGCACACCAAATGGTTATACGCTTACTATGCTGTGGCGTCTCTACAACACTGTCAGGACATTCAAACCCAAGAAAACCATACATCACTCAGAAACTCTGTTCTCCATAGCACATTACTAACATTGAAGCACAGTACTGAACTCTGACTGTTTTGTTTATACAGTTCAAAGGTTGCCCAGTTTGTATCTTGTAGGTAAAATCACCATTGTTTTAAAACAATCTTCTCAACAACGTATGGTTATATTCAGTTTCAAAGATGTTTGGTTTAGGCTTCTTATCGGTGACTGTAACACTTGGTGCAACACTCTTCCGTGGTTTTCATTTGTACAGACAGTAGTTGGGCGATCTTAATAACCCTTCCGCTGTGTCAAAACACTACCTGTTCTTCAAAATTTTTGAACAACACTTTTAATCACATCATTACTAGGCGGGTTTTTGTGAAAATGTTCCTGAAAATGTAATTCAGTGAGTGACAAACCTGGCCCACTCGCACGTCCAATTCCGTGTGAGTGTAAATAATGCTCTACGATAAAAGCTTTCTTTGCAGTAGTTAGCACCATGTCAGCAAAAACTAACCTCAAATAAGAAAGAAATAATAATCACAAAGACGTGGCAACAATCAAAAGTTGATACAGCTGACCGAGAAGGCAGCTACAGCTGATTCAGTTTCAGTACTATTTATTTTGTTGCATACCGTAATAATATTATATTCTTTTATTAAAGAGGGCAAAATGTTTTGAAAAAATATGTGTATTTTAAGTGTAATTCTAAAATAGAATATAGTCCTTTCTTGACATTATTTAATAAATTATTCATTTATATTGTTCATGAAAGAAATTTACCTTTTCCAACATATCAGGTTATTTTAAGATTGTAAAATAATAATGAATATATTTTTCTTCACCTAGTATTATTATTTCTAATAATATAATGTACAAAAAAAAAAAAAAAAAAAAATTGTTCAAAAATATTAACCAATTAATTACAAGCCAACAAAATTCATTTGTAAGAATTTTGTAGGCCTATTAGTAAATCTAAGATAGTTTAGCTTAATAGTAATGTCGGAGGTACTGATTTTTTCACCTTATATGAATTAAATCAATAAATGAAAATTCTTGGTCTTGTTCTCGTCTCGAGAATACATCTGTCGTCTCGCTCTTGTCTGTAAACTTGTACTCTCAGTTTTTTTCAATCTCGATAATATGTTTTGAAAATTTTCTTATTCTCGTCTTGAAATCAAAAAAATCATACTCATACACTTCAAAATATATAACTACTAGAAATATATTTAAAACAAACATTTGAAATTCATTTTTTTATTAAAACTTCCTACTATAAACTAAATCGTTAAGATAATTTTCATTGTTTCTTATTTGTTTTAATATTATTTTGTTTATTGCCAGAAAATGTGGACACTAAAGAATTGGTAGAATGTGAAAGTATGGTTTTGTATCACATAGAAGAAAGTGCAAAATTATCACGAGGCTGTGTGTCAGACCTTCTTAAACTAGCTAAAATTTCAGCAAACTGTCCTGAAATTATATTGGATCCTTTCCTGTTAGCTGTTTTACTATCTTTGTCTAGCATCTCTACTTACGAAGTTCAGGTAAATGTAGCCACATACTGTATTCAGATGTGATAATTCTGTCTCACAGTATCATCAGAGATCAAGTTTTGATACTCCATATTTTACATAATTTTATAAGAAAAAATGTGTATTTATTTAATTTATCACAATAAAAAAACCATATAATAAGGAAAAAATAAAATAAAATGGTACTATAGAATAATTTTCTTAATGTCTAGGTGATTGAGGTATTAAAATCTGCAATATGGAGGAGCGTGATAGAGGAAGAACATAAACAGGAGTCAGCTTGGCTATGTCAGATGATTAATACACAATGTAATATTGAGAGCGTCCTGACTCAACTCATAAAGAGCAAGTAAGCTTAGAAATTTAGAAATTTATTTTGATTAATACATAACTATTAATTAACCTTTTGGTCTATTATAGTTTAATGGTTTCCAACTGGTAGCCCATGTCCTGTTAATGTATGGTCCATGATTTTTTAAAGTAAGTTACCACTAAAAACTATTTTTGTTTCTAGGAAGTTTGAAATTAAAAATCTATGAAATTATTTATTGATTTTAATTCAGTTTTAAATATTTTTTTAATCTATTTTACTAAATTAAAAATGCATTACTTCGAAAATCAGTTAATAATATCATATACATGTATTACCTATTACCTAAACCTATTATTTTATTTTATGACATAAGGCGACAGGCTCTGTTTTCAACAATAGCTATGTTACTATAGTGTAGTTGTGACTAAAGGTGTTACCTTCCACCCCTACTTTTGCATAAGTGGAGTTGCCCGGTTGTCTACTGGCTGACTACCATCATGATGACTACTGTCATCTCAATGAATAAGGAAAGTGCATGTTTTTACAATCCGGTACAGAACCATTGATATCAAATTTTCTGGCAACAAAATTAATTGAGTTTATTTTGACAGGTTCATTTAATGAACACTGTAGAATTTAAGAAGTTAAAGTTGACTGTACTAATAGAACAAAATTAAAATGGTTTACTTCTCACTTAAAACAATTTAAAGACTATGTGGTTTTGTTGTATGACAGGTACAAAAAGAGTATGGATACACCAAATGAAATAAAGGACAAAAATAAATACATTGATGCTAAAAAAATATAGAAAAATAAAATAAAGCAAGAGAAGATTTTTGCTAATGAATACTATATTGATAAAGCACAAAATAAATGCAAAGAGACTTGGAACATTGTAAAATCTAAAACTAATATTAGTTCTAAAATCCGTGAGAAAGTTATTGATTCCAATGTTTTTAATGAGTATTTTATTAATGCAGTAGTTCAGCCAAAATATAGACTTGTATCAAATGATTACAGTACTGCTATGAAGTTATTGGATAACTTAACCTCAACTTACAATACAGAAAGAGTTGTGTTTGCGTGGAAGATTATTAGCGTAAAAGATGTTTTACAATGTGTTTCAGACCTAAGTATTTCACAAAGTGAGGACTTTTATGGTCTATTGAACAAAATTGTTTAGGAGATCATTAATCTTATTGTAGAAACACTGATCTTTCTTTTTAATGTGATATTGGAAGCAGGTACCATAACCAATAAAAATTACAAAAACTGTACGAGTCTAGTTATGTCCCACAATCTATAGACCAATATCCTTAGTTCTAATATCCTTAGTTTATGTAAAGTGTTTGAGCACTGTATAAAGAAACAGTTATATGGCTTTTTTATACAACGTAAACTCTCGTGTAGAGAACAATTTGGTTTCCTTCCTGGGCTAAACACCACTAAAGCCGTTGAAGCTATTGTGGAACGTATTTTGTTGAATTTTAAAAATAGAGAATACACTTCAGCTACAGTAATTGATTTATCTAAAGCTTTCTACAGTAGTCCCCATAAATTACTTTAAGAAAAACTTTGTTCCTATGGAGTTGGAGACATTGAATTAAATTTGTTTCATTCTTATCTTAGTGATAAACAGCAAATGGTTGTTCAAGGCCAGGATAAGTCTAATTTCAAAACAGTAAAAATTGGAGTACCACAGGGATCAGTTCTGGGTCCTTTCTGTTATGGCTATGAATGACTTTTATATTAATATGCTTTGTAAATCTATTTTGTAGACAGATGACACCACATTTTTAAACAGTGGTAATAGCGATAAAGTTTTAAAGTTAGAGCAGGAAAAAGCACTGGAGAAAGCTTTGCAGTGGTTCAAAGCAAACTCTCTTGTTGTCAACAACAGTAAAACAGAAAATTTGGTCTTTTCACTGAACAGTTTGAATACAGATTGTACTAGTAAATCTGTTGGTTATACATTTGGTTTGTCGGTTGAGTTGGGAGTGTCACATAACAAATTTATGTAGCAAATTGGCTAGAATAACTTATTTAATGCTCAAATTAAGGTTCTGTATCAGTATAGACATGCTAATTAATGTGTACTATGCATTTTGCCATTCATACTTGACATATGGTATAACACTGGGGTAACAGCAGTAGTTCATAAAGAGTTTTTGTTTGGCAAAAGAAAATATTAGGAACTGTAAGGAATGTTCCGGAAAGAGATTTTCAAATAATAACATTACCCAGTTTATATATTTACTATTGTTTACTATATGTCAAGGAAAATCTTAAGAGTTATACTCTCTACTCTCAGGAAAGAGATTCATAGTTACAGTACTAGAAATAAATATCTTATAAATCGATCGAATACCTCTAAGGCTTCAAAAAACTAACAATAGCCAATTATGTATAAAAATAATTTTTTAAATAAATTACCTGAGGAGACTTGGACAGAAAGTTTAATGAATTTTAAATTAAGAGTCAGTAACTCTAACTGGCTGAAACTAAAAGCTTTCTATTCTGTTCAGAATTATATGGTTTGTGATACAAGTTCATTAGGTTTTTAAATATGTATTACAATAGGTTGTCTTTTTGTAGTTTTAATGGTTATATATATTCTTGTTTAATTGTAATTATTTGTTATCCTTATTTAATTTTTATTGTTATATTGGACTTTTTTAATGGAATTGAAATTATTTTAGGTTTAAAAATGTCACAATTTCACAATTTGTATCTTTAGTACATTTATAATTTTATGTACACATGTAATTTTTTGACTTTTGCCCATTGCATTGTAAAATGTTTAACAGCAATAAAGCACTTACTTTTAAATAAATGTACCTAGCTCGGTTAACGTAATTCAAAATAAAAATTAGTTTCTACCATCAAACGAATCATATAAACACAAAATTTACAGTAAAAATAGAGTTCATCAAGAGTAGTGGGAAAGTAATAATACATAATGGGAAGTTACAGTGTTTGGTCTACATGCAAGTAGTATCCAGTGTCTAAAAAAATACAACGTGAAAAAACATTAGTCATTGATTTATAACAAAAATACAAGAAATATGAAGGGGGATCTTGCCATGTTTTGATTTTGGATTTGAATTCCATAAAGAGCAGTACAAAAGTTTATGAAACTACAAAAGAAAAGGACATTTATGAATATGTAAACAAATCTGCAGAAAAAAATAGATGGTTTCGAGAAATGATTAGTAGTTGTAACAGATGGGGTTTGAGCAATGGTAGGATTAAAGACATGATTTATTGGTCATTTGAGGGAAAATACAGTCACATGTCCTCCATTTCATTGTGTCATTGTGAGAGGGACAATTGTGGGGTAAATTAATGAAACAAAATTAGGATTTAAGATTAAGTTAGATTCAAACTATGTAGTGGAAAATATTTTAAGTCCCTTCAGTATACATTAGAAAAAAAACAAAACAATTATTATGACAGAATACAAAAAGTTAGGTAATTGATTGGCATGCAACCTTCTAACACTTCACAAATTACCAATGAGTATATAAGCCATGGTTGGTAGGAAATCTAGATCAGATTCAGCAGGGAGTTATTTACGGTCAGTGGGGCAGTTGGAGTTGGTACGTAGTTGCTGGGTTGTCAATCGATTGACAGAGGGATTGGACCACAGCGGAGACTCTGCTTGATGGGTAGACGAATCAGAGTGCTCTGACAAATCAAGCTGATTAGGGAAGATGACCTACTATAGAGCATCACGATAGCTCAAATAACAGAAGGTGAGGAAGCCTCATGTGTAAAGAAATTTAGGAAATCTTTGTACGTCATGTTATCAATAGCTTATCATAATCAATAGCTTATGATTACATTTGTTTATAAATGTCAAAATATTAAAGAGAATGTTATAAAACATAAAAATAAGATTGTAAAATTGACAACATTAAGAACCTGAATTTTTGAATAGATACACTTTTAATACTGAACCATTGTTTGCTTTGCTCATTTACTTAATTTTTTTGAACCCAACAATTGGAATTGTTGATTCCTAATAAATGATGCATCGACCATGTCTTTAGTTCTTACTAAAAATTTATTACCATATGGAAATAAATTAGTTTCTTTAATTTTTACTAAACATTGTTGATTTGTGTATAATGGTTTGTGATTTGTGTATGCCTTTATTTAAATATGAAAAGTAAAATTGAAGATCTTAAGTATCTTGTACATGATACACCCCCTTTAGTCATTTGCCTGCAAGAGACTCATCTCCATCAGCCCCACTCCTTTATTATGAAGTGGTTTTCAGTTTTAAGAAATGACAATGTCACTGCAGACAGAGCCAAGAGTGGAGTAGCAATACTTGCCCACTACTCCACTTGTGGTATGTCTGTGAACCTTAGGGTTTCATTGCAAGCTGTAGCAATAACCATCACTACACAATTACCAAATGACAATTTGCTTTGTGTACCTGCCACCTAATTACAGGTTTGAAGAAGTGGAGCTGATTGACCTGATCAGACAGTTGCCTGCCCCTTTTCTTTTGGTTGGCGATTTTAATGCTCACTACTATACGTGGGGGATCAACACCTGCAGCCCTAAAGGGAACCGCATTGACAGGATTCGATCCAATTTGGATTTGATTCTGCTCAATGATGAGTCACCATCTCATCTGGCGGCTTCTATAGGTGGTTGGACAACTGGCGATTTGTTATTTTGTTGCCCTAGTCTTGTCACTAAATTCGAGTGGTCCATTCTTTCTGACATTTACAGTAGGGATTATGCTCCTGTGAAGCTTACATTTTCTGACTTCACACACTGTAATGATCGTCTTCCCAGATGGATTTTGAGCAAGCAAAATGGGAAGGTTTCACTAGTGAATTTGTATCACCTATTAATAATAATAACGTTCCTATTGATGAATCAGTAGTCTTTTACGGAAGCACTCCTTACAGGTGCGGACATCAACGTTCTGAATACGTCGACGAGACCACTACATCCACCAGTTCCGTGATGGAACGACGAATGATGCTCTCTGTTTACGTCGTAAAGCACTAAGGAAGTTTAATCACAGACATATTTGTGAAAACCTCGAAAGGTATAAAATTCTACGAGCCAAAGCAAGTAGAGTGTTTAAGTAGAGTAGGAAGGAATCATGGGCCCAGTACATTGGCACAATATCAAGAACCACACCCATATAACGGTGTGGAAGAAGTTAACGTTCTGTTTGTAGTACTCCTCCCTCTGCTCCCTTATTGGGACTTAAGCAGGAGAATGGAACTTTGGCTACAAATAACTATGAAATTGCTAATGTATTGGGCTCATCGTTAGCCAACTTTTCTTCAACTACTGCTTATGGCGACGCATTTTGTTTCTATAAAATTTCTCAAGAATCAATACCTTTCACTATAGGTCTGTCAGAAGAATCACTATTAAATACTCCATTTACCTTATAGTCTGCTATGTCATCAGGACGGGATTCCGCTCCAGGTCCTGACAGCATAGTTTATTCTATGATGAAACACCTTCGAACTTCGGAGAAGTTGACTCCTTAGAATATACAATGCTTATTTTCCCAATGCTTGGTTGAAGGCTACAGTAATACCTCTTCTAAAACCAGGTAAAGAAAGACTGAGCCAGGATGTTACCGTCCCATTTCTCTCACTAGTGTGCTCTGCAAGCTAGTTGAGAGAATGGTCAATCGGTGCTGTGTTTGGTATCTCAAGAGTAACTGGCTGCTTTGTAATGGACAATTTGGCTTTAGGCAGAGTCCTTCATCTACCGATCAGCTTGTTTCTTTAGTCTGTCATTCAAAATGCCTTTTTCTTGCGTCAGGCACTGGTTGCAGTGTTTTTTGACCTGTAAAAGGCCTATGATATGGCATGGCGAAGAGGTAATCTGAATACTTTAAAATCATGGGGTATAAATGGTAATATTCTTCTTTTTATAAACAACTTTCTTAGCAACAGAAATTTCAGACTGAGTGTTGGAACTATCTGAGTGTTTTGTCTGATCGTTATCATTTAGAGAATGGTGTCTCTCAGGGTAGTATGGTGAGCGTGACACTGTTTGCTATGGCAATTAACAGCATTAGCGCTAATGTGCAGTGCCCTGTCCGCTGTTCTCTATTTGTTGATGATTTTGCTATATATGTGGCTACTCGAGGTATGGCAACTGCTGAAAGAGCCTTTCAACTTGTAATTAATAGACAGGATTCAAGTTCTCTGCTTTCAAATCAAAATGGATAGGTTATAGTCATTGAAGACTGAACCATCAGCCTTTATTATCTCTTAACAGAGCACAAATTCAAACTACTGAAACTGATAAATTTTTAGGCTTATTATTTGATCATAGACTTTCTTGGATTCCACATCTATCTGTTCTGAAAAGACAGTGCAATAAAATACTTGACATGTTACGTGTTCTCAGCAGTTCTCAGTGGGGAGCTGATAAGACATGTATGGTACGTTTTTACCGTGCTGAGAATACTCCATTATTTATTCCTCCATACCTCATTCAAATGCCAACTTTTGATTTTTCACTGTCCAGGTTTATCAAGCACAACACTCTTGATGTAGTATATCGTCAGGAGTTTTTGATGAATACCCATCTAGTGAAATTATTTTCACAGATGTTTCTAAACTGGATAATAATATATATGGATTACCCTCAGCTTTTAGTTTATTTTCTGCCGAACGTTTTGCTACTCCGTCACTACCTTTTGTGGTCTGATTCCAAAAGTGCTTTACAGTCCATCCAGGATATATATTCTAAGAATCCCTTGGTTGAAGATATCTTGTGTTCCATACACAGACTTCAGCTACTGGACATCGGAGTATCATTTTGCTGGGTACCTGGGCATTGCAGAGTTTCGGGAGACACAAGAGCTGACGAAGCGGAAAAGGAAGCTACAAGTCAGGTACCAATCACACAACATGTTATGGTGTCTGACTTTGTACCGACAGTTAAAATTATTTTTGCGCAAGAAATGAGAAGAAGAATGGATAAATACAGAGTCCAATAAGCTGAGGGATGTAAAAGATACTGTTGTCTGTACATGGAATTCGTCCATACGTGCCAGTCGTTGAGAGGTAGTGGTGGTTACCCGTGTTCGTATCGGCCATTCCATGATCACTCATAGATTTCTGATGGAACAGGGGAATCCGCCACAATGCCCATTTTGTCATTAAATCACATCCTATCATCATTGAATGTGTTGTATTAAGAGGTGTGCAATGAACTTTTGCTCTACCTAATTCCATTCAGGCTATGTTGGGGGATAATGCTCAGATCCTTGATCGGGTATTGTCGTTTTTGCGTAGTCTGAAAATGTTTGATAAAATTTAAAGTAAATTTTCGATCCGATTATTGCAGAGCCTATTTACAGCTGTTTAATATTTTGTGTTTTATAATTAAGTTATATTTTGTCGTTATAATTCTATCTCTCATAAATCGTTGCAGGGTCCTTTTACAGCCCTGTAATATTTGTTTTAATTGCTATTAATTATAATTTATTGTAGTTTGTTATTGTAATTGTTAACTTGTTGCAGGACCATTTTATACAGCACATAATATAATATGTTATTGTTTTTAATGTTATTTTGAAGTTTTTAAGGTAAAGTATCTTCAGGAAGGCGATAATGACCGGAATGTTGTTTCGCCTTAAAACACACACAAAAAACAAAAGAAAAAAAAAAGCAATACTATGTGAAGAAGCTTTTAATACTAATATAGGAATATCAACCCAGCCTACAGCTTTAACTATTCTTTAAATTATTTATGACTTTATGAACTTCGTTGGTGTGGTAGGATAAAAAAACCATTGAATTTGAGAAAGGTTCTTCTCTTTTAATGCTCTAGTCATGTTGTCAAAATATACTTCGAATTATCTGACTCTTGAACAAAACATTTATTAAAACTCGTAATTAAAATCTAAAGTGTAAAAATTATCAAACTATAATTAACATCATTGTGACAAAAGAAGTTATGTCATTTTATATACAACCAAATTATTGGTATGTATTTTATATACAGACACAGAACAATTAAAATGACATATATCTTTTCTTAAATTATATGTAATGCAGGTAATTTGTTTTCAGAGTGTGTGAACGAGACAAAGTTTTGAAAGGGTTGGTGACATTAAACCTCACTTTGCTCGGAACTACAGCAGCTAAAGGTAAAGAACATTTAGCTGAACTGTTGTGGAAGTTTGGTCGTCATGCTTTAATCCTTCTAGTGAAACGTCAACGCCAAGTGGCTAAAACTGTTCTTCAAAGCCTAACCGATCGCATTATTACTGGACAAAATGTTATTCAATATACAGGTGACATCTTGTTTCTTCTTCTTTGTTATTTGAGAATCTCATCTTCCATTTAATTAATTTAAAATGGGTTTATAACATTTTATTATTATTATTATTTCAGTGAAGGTCCATTTAATCTTTCTATTAACAAATTTGCATAGAATAATAATATGTCTTGGCAAGTATTGTTTTCCAAAATTAAATCCATAACAATGAAACGGTTTTACAAAATTTTAGTAAATTCATTTCATTTGTGATTTAAAAATAATACTTTTAGTCAATTTAAACTCTACTCTTAACCTGTTGAAGAGTACAGGAAAATACCGATTAACGAGTACGGCCGTTCTTGAACGTCCTCTGTGCTGTTTGCGTAAATGAGTATGGACGTTCCGGAACGTTTTAGGTTACGTCTGAGCAATAAAAGTATTTATCATAAAACAAATTAGTCATGGCTTATTGTGTTGTCACAATTCAACAAGAAATAGTATTAAGAACACATGAAATCGGGTTTTTCACAATTGTAAGGCAGGACAACTCCAGGGGGCGTGGTTTCAGGAGAATTCACCATGCGTATTGATTGGCGCGTAAATGTAGGCGGTGGCATCGTCTTCTCCGCGGTTGTTTCCCCCCTACACACACCTGTGCCTATGTTCCTTGTCTAGTATAAGTGATTTGTATCATTATATTATGTTACGTATATTATACATCAAACATGAAAAATTAAACACTACAAAGCTTTTTTACAGATTCCCCTCTGTCTAGTCTTTTGACACATTTAACCGCGTCTCAAACGAAACCAACACACGCTTCCAAGAAAACTGAAAAGAAATGTTATATTTTCCATAATGTAGGCTATACTAAATTGATTCGTGGAAAAAAAGCGGCCCATCAAACGTTTTTGTCTGTGTATGTCTGCTATACCGACGGGTGACAATGCCACGGTGTTTTTATGCCGCCGACAATGGGATACCGCTATCAGTAAACGAAACCAACACACGCTTCCAAGAAAACTGAAAAGAAATGTTATATTTTCCATAATGTAGGCTATACTAAATTGATTCGTGGAAAAAAAGCGGCCCATCAAACGTTTTTGTCTGTGTATGTCTGCTATACCGACGGGTGACAATGCCACGGCGTTTTTATGCCGCCGACAATGGGATACCGCTATCAGTAAAAAAATTTATCTGTGTAAATTTTTATTCTTACAAGTTTTTAACTCAATATGATATTATTATTATACATTTGTAACCAATAAAACAACTATTTTCAAATTTTTTTTCCTTACTCATTGACAACAATTTTCTTGTAAATACTTACTAACCAGCTGGTGGCTATTTGGGACGTTCAGGAACGGCCGCACTCATCAACAGGTTAATAATACTTTGTGAAGAATGATTGGGTATTTTCAAAGGTAAAACTATATTTTTTATTCCTATATTGTAGGAGTGTGTGAGATCTCGAAAATTGAGAAATATCATCCCGATCTTGTTAGCGAGAACAGATTAAATTCTAAGATTTATATTTCTCCAATATAAAATTTTACCAATTCATTTTTAGAGAATAGAATTTTTTAAAAATATTATAGTTCCATTGTAATTATGTATATCTCAAAGACAAAGTTTATTGATTCATATTTCTCTACAAGTCGCGATAAAAATATTCATTTCTTATTCAGCAGCTGGGCTGGTAGGAACGATAATAAGTTTAAGGACGAGTTGTCCATAAATTTAGTTAACTTTTTATAAATTAAAATAGTCAAATTTACCAAGTGATAAACAAGCCTATTTTTACCAAGTTTATAAAATTCCTTTTATGTAAGTGAAGTAATTAGTCCAGTGATTGTATTTAAATAGAGACAGAGCACAAGCATCTGTGGTATAGACGCAAATATTAGTACAGTATATTATGATATTTACTTCGCTATCAA
Source organism: Aphrophora alni (assembly GCA_963513935.1). Taxonomy (NCBI): domain Eukaryota; kingdom Metazoa; phylum Arthropoda; class Insecta; order Hemiptera; family Aphrophoridae; genus Aphrophora; species Aphrophora alni. The sequence continues at coordinate 58,164,350 of OY740768.1, forward strand.
ATAAAATTGTTTATACTTTTTTTTTAACAATAAATATTACAAAATTTCTTGATCCTCTCTCTTGAGATTACTTTGGGTCTTATTTATTCACTTCAATATATTTTCATAATTGTTACTTTATCATTATATACATTATATTACTAAATTTATTTATATATTTTAGAAAAATCTATACATTTAATTATTCTAATTTATATAATAGGCTATTCTTTACCATTTACGATTTCATTAACCTTGGGTATAATACTTGTCAAATTCTAATTATCTCCTTTCCAAAATTAATCAAATCTCACTACACAACTTCTTTTCCCTACTTTTCAATTTTGTTCTTTTCTTTAAAAAGACTAAATTAATTTATTCCTTTTCCCCTTCTTATAAGAAAAAAAACAACGATAATATCCTTTTCGAAGAGCCCCAAAAAATTATAATGGAATCCAAATTGTTGTCCGCCAAGAAGCCATCTTTCTTTTACTTTTTATTTTAATACAAATAGTGCCTATCTAGATAGCATATTTACATGTCTTAAATTTTACAACAATTATCACTGCATCTTCTTCCTAGTTATTTGTTATATTTAACCTTAAATTTCTTAATCTATCCTTCATATTATTTCTTATAATTTAATTATTTTTTTTATATTCAAAATTTTACATTCTCAGTATATGTTAAGTAATTGCATTCGATCTAATTGTATTGTCTCAGCTGTTTTAATAAAACAGATTTTGATTTGTTTAGCGTGTTTTTCATGACATCATTGGAATTGGAAAATGGCTTGTAGTCAAAACTCAAAATTGGTTGTTCCCATTTACAACTTTAAAACATATTCTCGTTTGACTCTACAATGATGGTCAACAACATAAAACAAATGAACAATTTGGATGCTTGATTTGTCAAACGCTTGTGTGGATAATTAATTGATTTGTGTGAAGTGTGATTGTATTCAAGATGGTATCATCTCATTTGGACAACTTTTATGACATCTACATGGTTATGATATCTTTCTTTTTTTAATTCTTGTCTTGGGATCATTACTAGATTATTATTTATTAGAAAGGTCTGTATTACAACTTGACTGGTTTGTCTTAGGACTAGGCCCTTTTATAAAGTTTGGTTTGTGAGGTTTTGTTTAGTATTTGTTTATTATTATTATTTAATTAAAACTAGGTTATTTTAGCTTCCCTTAAGTTTGTTTCAAGATCTTTTAGTGTACAGTTTCTATTTTAAACTAGCCTATTTACATAACAACTCAATAACTACCGAAGACAAAACAAAAGGTAGTCTTATCTTGTACATCATAATTTAATATCTATAATGAAAGAATGCAAAGATTGATTATAAAATATACGAAGAAGAAAAGACATTTAATAATAGAAGATATTTGAATAATTTGCGAATGGTTTCGGGAATAGTAGAATATCCAAATTTATGAAATATTGATTGCAGTGGAGGGAAGTAGATTTGAAGGATTTGTTTGAATGTTTAATAGAATATAAACGAACAGATAATATTTGATATGACATCTGAATTATGTTTTTTAGGTTCTGTAAAGGCAATATGTAATTTAATTGTTTGTTGTTTTCTGGAAATAAACATGTATGGATTTCAGGAACTTTGACTCTGTTTATGAATTTACTGAGTACACTGTTCATTATTCCACGACCCTGGGTAATTGCACGAGTGAGTGTATGTTCTAGAAAGTATAATAACAAGTCTCGCCTAATAATAAAAATTATACCAAAAAATTAATGGTAAAGGGGGAGAGAATTATTGCAATACATAGTGCAAATTGTCAAAATTAACTGTAATTATATTCTGATAAATATTTAAGAATTACTTAAAAACTGTCAAATTGGCATTTATTCTTTGCAATATTACATTAAGCATCAGTTCTTTCATGCTTAGAATCACTGAAATATTAATCATGCTTAAAATGGAGTTTATACAAACAGAATATTTTTCAAGTAGTTCTAATTATGAACACCAGGGTTCACTATTACAAGATATTATTTAGTTCATAATTTGAACACTGTATTTTAGTTGAAACACAATGTTTGATTTGATTATTATAGTCTTTTTCGTTAAAAAAAAAAAAAAAAATTAAAAAAACAGTTTTGCAGAACATTATTTGGTTTAGCAAGAATAAGACATACTTAGTTTTTTCATAATATAATAAAAAAAATAATACTATATTTTTATTAGAAGGCAAAAATATTTCAACAAATAAATGTATATCTACAATATTTATTTTAAGTGTAATTCTTTAATGGTTTATTGTCCTTTCTTGCCATTATTTAATAAATTATTTCATTTATTTTGTTCATACAAAAAAATTACCAGATCAAATTATTCTAAAATTCTGAAGTAGTAATTAATATTTTTTCTTCATTCTCTAGATAATATGTACAAATTACAAAATCTCTAGATAATATGACGTACAAATTACAAAATACCTTGGAGGAAAAATTTTTTTTTCTTAAGCAGTAATTAATTAAGCAATGAATTGTGGGCCTATACAATTCATTTGGAAGAATTTTGTACACCTAGTAGTAAATCTAAGATAGTTTTGCTTAACAGTAATGACTCCAATACTCATTTTTGTCTTAAATCAAACCAGTAAATAAAATTCTTAGTATTGCTCTCATTCTCATTTTGACAATACAACTCTCGTTCTCGCTTTTGTCTCTGAGCATGTACTCTCGGTATTTCTCGATCTCGATATTTTGTGTTGAAACATTTCTCGTTCATGTCATGAAATAAAAAATCACTCTCACACACGTCAATTAGATTTTAATAAATCATCAATAAATAAGTTATGATTATTTTATTTTTGGTGTTAAAAAAAGTATGTTTAGAAATTCTGAGTTCTGAATTATAATATCTTGAACATATAATATAGTATCTTGAAAATATTAAATTAAATTTTCCTTAAACTGTATATATACATATACAGTAGACGCCCTCTAGTTCGGCTTCGGTTGGATCGGCCGCCGGATGGTTCGGCGGTCCTAGGAGGGTGAGTCATATCCGTCACGTCGCCTTGAATGTCACATCACATTTATCTTTTATCTAGAATTTTTAGTCTACTCCGGCTGTAGAAGTACTGTACAGTAAACTACTGTATGTCAGTTTAGTTTACGGGCGAGCTTGTAATTGGTCGGTCGCATTTAACCTGTGACAAACGTTTTGGTTGTATGTAGTACGTACTGTACAGTGAGATTGATTGATCTGTAATTTCGTGTGTGAATGTTTTTTGCTGTTTAGTATGTAGGACTGTTTTTGGGAGTGAACGTTGTGAGTAAGTGGAAGTTGTACGTGCGAGTTAGCTTTGAGAAAAATGTTTTCTAAAATGAGTGCAAAACGTAAACATACGTTTGTGACAATGGAACAAAAACTCAGTATCCTAGAGCGTCTAGATAAAGGTGAATTGGTCCAAAGCCGCTGCAACAGTTGTCGACGTGATGTTTATGAGAAAATGGCATGACTATGCTTTCAAAAACACTCTTAATCAGAAAAAGTAAAAGAAAATAACAGATTTCTTTTAATTTTTATAGGTTATGAGACAAGTAATACGTGTTGTACAGTAATTTCCTCAAATACATTTCTGGTTTGTTTTTTACAGTACGTACTGTAATGTGTTTTTCTGTTCAGTTTTATCCTTAGTATGGTATCGGTATTTACTTTTAAATATGTGTTGCAAAAACGTATCTATGAGTGGTACAACATGACAATTCAACCAAGAGATGTCAAAATCTTCTCTTTGGTAAGTACATAATGATGTAAAAATGTTTAAACAACGTCTTTTGTTGATTCTTAAGCATAGGTAATGTATTTAATAGGGATATTTTAAATTTTGATAGTACATCCAGATAGTCCGGCCATTTTGAAGTCCGGCCAGTGGTCCGGTCCCGAGATGGCCGAACTAGAGGGAGTCTACTGTAAATAAAAATACAGTAATTCATTAAATTTTGAATTATTTGTATTTTGTGTTGTCACAATTTTTGAAAAATATATTTGTATAGTGTACCTTATAGGCTTTCTTCTGATAGAATTTTTACACTAACTATTAATTTTTCAGATTGCTTGAACATAATGTGCAACTCTGCAACTCTTATTGTGTTGGAAAATCTACCGATAATGATTCGTCTATTAGATTTCTTAAGCCAATTGCCAGGACCAATAGCAAAGCGTGTTATCACAGCAGCGCTATCAGTTGTAAGAATTTCAAATAAGTTGCGAGATAATTTGATCCTTGTATTGCGTAAAGCTTTATTCTCTAGGTATGATTTCTATTACTGTTAATGTAGTATTGAAATTAAACAAGAATTATACATAAATCTGTATGTAAAGAATTATCATAGGGTGGTTTTGTTGATAGTAAAAGTATATACAGTATTGACAAAATTATAATGTAAAAATAATATGATTTATATTCATAAAGTTTATGAAATAAAACTACATAAACTCTTTAAAATGTAAATGTAAGAATATATAACATGATTCACACAGTATAGAACATCCATTCTGTTCTAATATAAATTGTAATATATATTTATTAAGAACAAAAACAAATGGAAGAACTAACTTCCTGTGTAGAGCGAGAGGAAAGAAATGAAGAGAGAAAGGAGTAGTTTTGATTAAATCTTTTGTTATCTTATGCTCTTCCTTTATCACTCTTCTTTAGTCTCCTCCCCCTTTCCTCTATAGGCCTATATATTGGCTTCATCCTTATTCATCGTAATCTCAACATTCATTATGTTATACTTGTAAGATGATAGCTATTTATAATTATTTATTGTTACTATTATTTTTTATATATGGTGGTGTCACACTATTAAATTATTGCAGGCACTGACTATTTAATATTTATTATAATATAATAGTAATATGATAATATACGTGAAATATTTTGCTTAACACGTTAACTGCCACCATAAGAGGGTCCTACGAAATCCCATGCCAACTTGAATAGTGCCAACTTGAATTATTGGTGTATTGTTGCTGATATCGATTTTTTTATTGTTATAAAGGCTATTTATTTACATTTTCTTCAATTATTCATGCTGAGAAATTGAGGTTAGTTTTGGACCGATCGGGCCGGCACATTCATTTTTCGTCGCAAGTTCACTTAAAAGTGAAGGCGCCGACCCAATCGGGCCACGACTTGTTTCCGCCAAACATTAGTTAGTTCGGAAAATTAGTTAATTTGGTATAATACATCAAACAAAATATATTACTAACACTTTTATAATAACTAATGTATACCATTATATTAATTGTTTACATATTAACAGCTTGAAACCAGTTTTCATATAACTTAGAGTTGGTTTATCTTTTAAAAAAAAAAGTGCCGAACCGATAGGACCGCGAAAGTTTGCATTTTTCAACGGCGAAAAGAGAGTTATTAAATAAATCTAGACTGGGAACCGAGTGTTGTGCGTTTAAACATAGGATGTGCAATGTCCAAATAGTACGGCTTATCCCTGCTAGAATGCGCTGTAGTGTTGCAGTCGAGCAAAACAACAACAATGACGTATTTGAGATGCCAGCCCGATCGGTTTAAAGCTAAAACCCTAAATTTATTCAAGTAACTTACCAATGTGTAATACTATTTTGTTACTATTTATTATTTGTTAGTAATTAATATGTCTATCATCCATTCTCTTTTTTTACTTAACATAAAGATGATTGCAGTTTTATATTCATATTGTATATTAATCTCTTTTTGATTCTAGGGAGATAGAAACGCGTAAAATAGCAGTAAGCGGGTTTCTGCAATTATTAAAGTATTTGAGGATCAAAGGATTAGCAGTTTTAAGTCAGAGTGAGAATAGTTATTCTGGTCCCTCTGTCTTTACACAGGTGATTTAAAAATTAATTACATATTCATAAAACTCCTTTTATGTTTTATACTTGTATCAACTTTACAATACTTTAAGGTATAATATCTAACATAAATCATTTAATGAACTTGTTTATATGTTTAATTAATTTGTATGAAAATAAACACTTAAAGAATATCATTTTATCATTATCTATTTTACTACAGCCATCAGTACCATATAGATGTTAGATCTTTTGGATTAAAATATATTGTATTTTAAAGAGTTAAGTAAAAATCATACCTTAAAAAAATGATACTTATTTATAATCTAAGTAAAAGAGTGTATGCTTTGGTTGTAATGTTTCACATTTTTATGCTTATCGTTTTCAAATTATAATAGTCAAAGTATAATAGAAATCGTCAATGGTGACATTAGTAACCAGTAGATAATCCCAGTAACTATCAAGAAATGTTGGCATTTTATCTGCCGTTACTTCAGCTTATCGGCAAAATATTGGACTTTGGATTGACAAATTAAAATCGACAAATAAGACAAATATTCACTTTATTTGTTTAAAAAATTAGTAAAAAATATTATTTTTATACAAAACCTAATTTATAATATAAAATTTTCTCAGAAAGATACATAGAATTATCTATTAAATCAAAAAAAATAAAATAAATAAAAAAATTAAAAAATTAATTTGAAACAGTTTTGGAGTAAGTATGATAGATGTCAAAAAAAAGTTATCATTTTTTAGAAAAACCTGAATCATCCAAAATAAAATTTTTATCACTGTTTTTCAAGATATACAAAAGTTTTGTATAATATTTGTGAATATATTTTGAAAAAAAAAAGAAAAAAAAAATAATTTGTTCCATTTTCAAAAAAACCAAAATTGGTTTATGAAAAAAGGGAAATTGATACTTTTATTTTCAAAAATTCACCAAAAATAGTAATATTTCTTTTATACACAATTTCTTTATATTTTATATATATTATATTCAGAAAGGTGCATAGAATTTAGCTGTGTAATGAAAAAAAAATGTTAGATGTAAAAAATTTGGAGTTATATAAAATAGCAAAAAATCGGAAATTAACGTAAGCAAAAATTTCACAGAAAAAGCTATATATATACCATACAAAATAATTTTTTTTTGATATTTTTCAAGTATTACGAGAGATTTGTAATATATTTGTGAATATATTTAGAAGAAAAAAAAATTGTTACATTTTCAAAAAACCAAAATCGGTTTACGAAAAAAGGGAAATAGTTACTCTTATTTTCAAAAATTTACCAAAAATAGTAATATTTATGGAAAACACAACTTCTATATATATCATTATATTCAGAAAGGTTCATAGAATTTAGTAGTATAATGAAAAAAAAAGTTTGAAAAATAATTTTGGAGTCAGTATGGCAATGAAAAAAAAAAAAAAAACACGCAAAAATCGAAGGCTAAATTTCACTTCAAAGTCTAATTGAGCATAGAAATTTTTTTTTTACATTTTTTTCAAGTATTACAAACGTTTTCTAGTATAAATGAGAATAACAATTCGTAAAAAAAAAAAAATTCTAAAATTTTCAAAATAAAAATAATTGTTTCCCGTAAAAAGTGGAATTCGACAAAAGTTAGGAAAGCTAACCTAGGCCTAACTTGTTAACTATCTAAGCATAGGCCTAAAACAAAATCACTAGATTTCACTAAATCAATAAACTCTACAAACAATAACACACATATACACTTGTATAATACACCTATACACTTGTATAATCAAATAAAACACTCCATATAAGAAAATTTGTTTTTAGGCCTAGGCTTGTAACTTATTTAGGTTAGGCCAAATATAAATCATTCAAAAACTAGAACTTCACTCAAAAAAATTAACTTTAGAAACAAAAACACATATATTGTAACTTGTGTTTATAATAAATAAATAAAACAATCCTTGAGAATAACAGAAATATAATCCCAAGTGACATAGGCGCTACGGCTTTCACATGTCATTTTAGTACACAAACATCACAAACTTCCAAGTAAAAAACAAGAACGTAAAACTAACTGTAGGATATAGCAAGTAATACCAACTTGTAGAATGAAATCTTCTCTACAGCATACTGTAAAGTCCGGTTACAAAATATCGATTGAATATTCGATTATCTTATTTAGTAAACTGCACCGAATGCCAAGTGAAATTCGTTCCGTTTGGTTTACTTCTTTGGTTAGATAGAAATATCTCGCGATCTATGACACATAGAACAATTTGTAAACCACAGATGGAAAGAGAAAGATGTGATCTACAGAACAGTGTTTTGGTCGACTTGTTTGCCAGAAAAATAGATTTGTGAACATATGGGAAAAAATGGCGTCGTTTCTACTTACAACCGCACAGTTCAAATCTTTGACGTTACGTATCAAAAATTTGCGAACTTCAGCAATTTTTGGAATATTATTTATAACGTTTTGTGGTATTTTTTGCATGATTATGCATCTACGGAACATTAGCTTTCCAACGGTATTTTATTTATTGTGATAGGACGATTCTAAGTGGGCGAAATGTTGAATTGCAAAATACATGTTTTCCGGTCGTTAGACTAAACCATGCATTAAAAATCGACCCGCTAGCGGGTCGAACACCGCCTTCAGGGTTAAAGACAAATTTGGATCAAAAGTATTTGACAAAAAACCAAAATGAACACTGTTATTCAAAACTGAATCTATTACATAACTACAAAATGAAGTATGTTTTTTCTTTGTGTTTGTTCCTTAACATTCCAAGAAAGTTTGTGCGATATTTGTAAGTCATTTATTTGTTCCAGATATGCTTGGATATTCATTCACAAGTAGCCAACACAAGTACTAATAGTTCTAATGAAGCTGTATGTCTTGAAGTACTAGGAGTTTTACGCAGGTGTTTCATGCAACAAGCATCTGTTAAAATTTGTCTTTATGAAGGTAATTTTTCAGTAAGTCCAGGTAAAAGTCTATTTATGTAAATTAATATTGTATGATTAAGAACAAAATTAACCTTCTCACCTATACCTAGTACAGAATAAGAGTTCTAAAAATAGTTGAATTAATTTTCTAATTTCATTCACACTGTGGAAATATGAGGTGCATCTATTAAATAACGAGACTGTGTTTCTACTTCTTAGAGAAAGCGGTGAGAACTGATTTAAGGTTTTTAGTTGAGATCTTAGGTGTGTCTGAACCTGCATGACAAACATCAAGAGTCGTGGTAATTCAATTGATTGTGAGTCATCATTTATTGCAGTTGTGTGCTGGAATAATTCTAAGTTTAAAAATTGAGGAATCTGCCAATTTGAAATTCTTAGTAAAATTGAACAAAACATCAATGGAATGGTTTTAAATGCTTATTGGAGCATTTACGAGGAAGAATGGATGTCTCGTGGACGTATGTTAGAGTGGCACAAAATATTCAGTGAAGGACATCAGAATGTAAAAGACAATAAATGCCCCGTTTTCTTTTCTTCTACTTAAAAACTAAAGAAAATATAGAAAAAAATAGGTAGATTATTCTAGAAGATTGGTGACTCAGTGTAAAAGTGATAGCTGATTTCGAATATTGTCGAAGACACTCCACCTAGAAATTTTTTTTTGAGAATCTTAACATGAAAATAATTTATGCGAAGATAATATCTGGTTTCTCACATTAGAGTAAAAATAACGTCGCATGGAAATTTGTGGTGGGCTACAAGAATTTGATCCTCACCCCAATCTTTAAAAAGAAAATCACCACTTGTTCTTCTAGAATGATCCTGAGATGAAAAGATAGTCAATGCGCTGGAAAACACTCTTATGAGAAGAATGGAAAAAGCTCATCAAAGAAAGTATAAATTTAAAACCATGCTCATTTTATTTTTTGGTGTCAGGGGCATAATTTTGGAAGAATGGGTTACAGAAGGCACAACAGAAAGCTATCATTATTATACTGGGGACTATATTGAAGAGGGCAAGCATTAGCACTGTGATACATTTAATGTATCAGTAACATTATTTTAATAGACGCTCTGGGTATATTTTTCAAAGGACCCCGAAATGTTCAAAAAAGTATCTTTTTCGAAATATTTGTTTACAATGGCCTCTAGAATGAAACCATTTAACTGGTTTCAATTTTAATGAAATTTGATGTTTTTTTCACCTATGAGTTTGTGACTTATTTTTGAAATATCCTTAATTGGATACATTCCACATAATTCAGAAAGATGGGAAAAATATAATATTCCAATTTTCTATAATATTCCAATTTTCTATTGTAGCATTCAGTAAAATAAATCTATTAATTTGTTATCAACAGTCCACTCGCCGTCCCTCTTATCTTCCCCTCCCATCTCCCTCTCTTTCTAGGAACAAGGTTCAACCGCTAGCGAGTCTGACTTAAATAAAATACGTATTAACTCCTGTCTTAGCATTCGTAAAATGTAGTCTAAATTTTCATCACGTTCTAGTTTAAATCTAAAGTCACAGAATGCCGAAGTAATATTTCAGTTAAATCAAGTAATAGTAATAGTTCAAATCAATAGTTCAGTGATGTGTTTTTTTGTGTACTAAATAATATAAAGTTGGTTAAATTTTCATATATTACGGCACATGTTTCACGAGAACTTTCAAGAGGATTCCAGGTAACCCATTTACAGATTTTACCATATTATAAATTTTGTTAGTGTTTTAAGCTTTATTCATTAAGACATATATTTGATGTTTTATTTAATATTCAAAAATTTTCAGAAACTAAATAATTATAAAAATTTTCATTTCTTAAAACATAGTTTACAAAACCTCAAACAGTCAGACTTTAAGTTTTAAGCAGTTATGTGAAATTAGAGCAAACTGGTAGCAAACATTAAACAATCAGAATATCAAATTTTCAAACACGTTAAAATGCAAATTAAAGAAATCTTTCTGAACCAGAGTACTTGTTTTACAGATTTTTACAGATTTTCTAAGCTTCATATAAGTTTTATTTTAAACAAAATTAAAGTATTTATATACAGCTTTATAACCATCTAAGAAGCATTTAATTATAAGCTTAATGAATTTCTGTAATGCAATCAATATTCTCTAATTTTGACGAAATAACCAGATATTTTAATTAAAGAATCTTGTTCTACAACATGTCTGAGTTTGCACAAATGCTAGTAAACGTGTTTTTTTGCTTTAGCAAAAAGCTGGTCGGAGAAAGAGATCGAACCTGCTTGATTTTGCATACTACAGCAAAATAGTGTACACCAATGTTTCTGCCTGTTCGTTAAAACATGCTTGATATAGCAACTCTAAAAATTTCCAAGTGCACAAAAGTGACTTTTTGAAAAGTGACTTTAGAAAACTTTGTTTAAATATATATATTTTGTTCATGTACCTAACTTGGTTTAGTAAAATGTGTTTCTTGTTATTTAAATGTAATCATGTGTAACTATTTATAATTTAAAAGAAAAAATTTTTGGGTGGTGCTGCATGCAAACTTTTCGGTCCTTACAGCCTCCAAGAGGTTATTTCTAAATTAATAAAAAATTGACGTCAATTTAAAAACTTCAGTATTCTAAATTTTTACCATTTCTTTTTTTTTTTTTTTAAATCTTCTCATGTTATAACAAATTCTTTTTTATTTAAAAAATATATATATTGGCCAATTTAGTACTTAAGAGATTTAACAAACAAAATCATGATATGTAATAATTAATTTAATAATGAACTTGTTAGAATTAATATATTTTTTTTTGAATTTAAAATATAAATCTTACTTATAGAATTTTTTTTATTGTTAAATTTTGTAACAGTTTATATAAACAAAAGGGGGGATAAATATCAGAATCTAATCATCAATATATATATATATATATTTTTTTTTTATATTGCAATTTTTACATTAAGGGCGTATAACTTTTTCTCAAAGATTAATTGTAATCTTTTAATTATCAAGCTTTTGCTTATAGTAATTTAACCTAGGATGTTTTTCAGCTTTGTAAATGGTAAAATCTGATCCATCAAAATTTCCTTTTTTTTTAATCTAATAAATTTGAGCCTTGTTAATTACAAAATTTGTCTTTGTCTTTTTTTTATTTTTCAAACATTGTTACCATTTGGTTCCGCCTTTTTCTTTAATTTAAGTCGCATGGTAACACTATAAATTGGACCTAATGATTTTCATTAAATTTTGCTCAAACGGAGTACCTTTAGATCCATACATTGGTAACTACAGTCCAAAAATTATTTTTCTGGACTCATGACTGTTGGGTAGATAGATAGATTGAAGCTAGAGGTAAAGGGGTGATACAGCCAACCCTATTCTGCAATATTGCATATTGTGCAACCAAACCTTATTCTAGTTGAGTAGATTAGTCCGCTCCTCACTTTTTCATCTTAATCTTGGGGAATTTTTTTTAAGCTCACACAGGGATCGAACCCGGAACCATGGCTGAATTAGGTTACCATTAGGCAGACTATGCACTAGCCTAGAGAGCAAAATTTTTGAGTGTCTTTTTTCACAATTTGTTTTACAATTAAGTTATTGTTATTAATTTATTTATTAAGATTCACAGCACTCCTGTCTCAAACTCTGTAGGGAGAACGCCTACAGAGTCAATGGATGACGATGACTGATAACGATGACTCATTATGTCATTCCTTTCCCCTTCTATATCCTCCCTTTGTAATACATGTCTTTTTGAATTTTTGAATATTAGTATGGAAACAAATAATATAAAAGATGCAACGTAATTGGGTGAATGAATATAATTGTGGTAATGTAATTGGTTCTAAAAAATGGGGAAGGGATAGTGTCTATCGAGTTAAAGTTTATGGTAATGTTTAAAAATGGGAAAATAAATCATAATAGGTATCCAGAAATATGTTTGTTAAAGATAATAATGTTTAGATTTAATATAGAATTAATATTTGAATGAAATTTTGTGTATGTAATGTGAAAAATGCTTGTTGCCAAGCGTTATGGGTTAGAGATTATATTTCCGTGATTAAAAGTGTGTGAACCCTGTGTTAGAATCGAGCATGCGACAGGCTTCCCGGGGAGTTCATAGGCAGTCTTCGTTAAAGGCAGACGTGTTGTCGTCATGTGAACATTTTAGTAGAACAATGTGATTTGTAAAAGAGAAGTTTTTAAATCTGAAATTGGGAAGTGTATTTCAAAGAGTAAACATTTGTAAGTTAGTCCAAACCCAGTTCTCAGGCAGCCTTCATGAAAGTCAGACGTGTTCTCGGTAATGTAAATTTTAATAGAATAATGTGGTTTGTGAACGAGACACTTTTAATAATGAAATTGAGTCTGGTAAACTAGTTATTTGAAGTATGAACAATTTTGGAGCTCAGTACGAAAATTTTGTGAGAAGCGATCGGAGAAAAGTGAAAAATTATTGAATAAAATTCCAAAGTTAACAAACAACAGTTATTTTTCGAAGTGCGTTGTTGTGGACAACCTCTAATTTCCTTAGGTTAATATCGGAAGAAAGGGCGATGACTTCAGAAGCATATTCCATAACTGGGCGTACATAAGTTTTATAAGCTGTCCCTTCACATCCTGCCTTGCTCCCCATTTCGTAGTTGCTAGTTTCTTCAGAAGATTATTTCTCTTTTGAGCTTTTTCAGTTGCGGTTTGTATTTGCTTGGAACTAAGTTTGTTGTTGAAGTTAACGCTCAAGTACTTGGCAACATTTGTTTTTTTAGCTCTGTTCCGTTGTAAGTAAGTTTCAAATTGTATTGTTTGGTGGATAATATGAACAACTGACATACTGTTTTTCCGGTATTTACCTCCATCTTCTTTTCTTTGCACCACTCAGAGACATTAGCCAACACGTTATTCAAGGTTTCCTCCAATCCTGGAATGTTACTACCCTTTACCCATATGACGATGTCATCAGCATAAAGGAGGCTGTTAACTCCGGGTATGCTTTTAATGGCGCACTGTACATAATTGATCATGATGTTGAAAAGCAAGCAACAAAACACTGTCTCTTGTGGTAGCCCATGACATACTTTCTTGTACTTCAATACATCATTTTGGAACCGGGTTCAGATATATCTTTGGAGTAGGAAGTGCTTTATGCACCTGTACATATTGTAGTTGACTGAGCTTGTGGAGCAGCATAGATCACCATGCTTTATCATAAGTGGACTTTAGGTCAATAAGTACTGATACAGTCGACTGTTTACGGTGAAACCCATCTTTTACCGATTGTGTTAGTTTGACAATTTGGTTGACGGTAGAACGGTGTTTTCGGAAGCCGGCCTGGCAGTCCGAGATCGCTGTAACACCTTCCAGGTACTGACGCAGTCTCATGTCTACCATTTTCTCAGCTGTTTTACAGACCAAACTTGTAAGGGAGATCGGTCTAAAACTGGTAAGATGTTAGCGGGCTTTTCCTTCTTGTGGATAGCAACAATCTCTGCTTTCTTCCATTGTTGGGGGATGTGATGTTTCCATGTGAGATTTGATAGTTTTAGCAGAGTTTTTTGAGCACTTTTTCTGAGATTCTTTAAAAATTCTGGGTACACTTTATCGGGGCCTGCTGATTTGCCTTTCTTTAATGATTGAATGGTGAGTTCTAGTTCAGATAGGCTGAATGAGTTGTTAAATAGGGAGTTTTGATATGCAGTTGGGCAGGTGATGAAGGTATTTTTTAGATTTCTCTTATCCTCCGTGCTAAGCGTTAAACGGCTCACTGCTGCAAAGTGTTTAGTTAGTGCAGTGGCAACATCTTTCGGAGATGTTAGAAGTTTTCCTTTTACTTGTATCGGTTCCCACTGGTAGGCATTCTTTTCATTATTGAGGATTGATATGAAATGGTGGGCCCATCCTGACTGTTGCCAAGATTGCAACAAAATGTCTGTAAGTTTCGCGTTTTTTTATTTATAATAGCTCTTTTTAGTTCAGCCTGTTTTTTCCTTCGGTCTATGGAGTCACAAAGCAGCTTTGTTTGTTCAGATTTTTTCCTCGCCTTATCCCTTTATCCATTTAATTCCGTCACTTTTGCATTCCAGAAAGGTTTGTAGAGTTTTACTTGGCCCCTCGGAATTGACCCTTTTGCTACTGATAGGGCTGTGTTAACAAAACTGTCGAATGATTTCTCAGGGTTGTCACCAATGAGATCCTCTGTGATTACTTCATTGGAGATTTTGGCAAACCTGGCCCAATCAGCCTTCTTAAAATTCCATCTTGGTATCCGTTACTGCGGCAGTAAAGTTTTCTTTGGTTTGATTTTCAAAATGAGGGATCGATGACCACTCCCATCATGTGCGTCTCCTAGGGTCAATTTGGCTCGAGCAGTAATGTTTGCATGTTCCAAGGCGAAATCAGGTGTTGATCGTTGGCCGAAGAAAGAGAGATAGGTATGGTCACTCTTAAGTTGGATAAGGTTTGAGTTGTCAATAAGGTCTTCCACAGATCGTCCAGCAAAGTTAGTAGATCCATAGCCCCATTTTGGAGAGTGTGCATTGAAGTCTCCAATGATTATGATGTTTTGGATCCTTAGCACTTGGAGCCAGCAATCAAAATTGAGTCTGTTATTGGGCGGGTTGTATAAGCCGAAGACATTGTACAGTGTTCCGTTGGCCCATATTTTTAATCCAATTACCTCCATTTTGTCAGCGTTCTCCATTTCGTGGACAATGGAGAAGTCACTAGCATGTCTTTTGTTTACTCCCACCAGGATTCCAGAGGCAACTTGTCTTGATCTTTTTAGCACATATGTACTATAGTTTGTCAGTTCATAAAATTGCAGGTTATCCATTGATGCTCCTGCTTCAACAATTATAAAAATGTCTGCGTCAAGCGTAGATAGTAGTCTTAAGTTCGGTGAACTTTGCGTTACTTAGGCCTCCGGCATTCCAGAAGATGATAGGATGGCCGTCATCCAGGTCTTTAGAAAGGCCATTTTGTTTTTGATTTTGATTCTTGAGCATATTCATTTTTCGCATTGTCTCCGTGTTTGGCTCGGATTCTCAGCCAACTCTGCTGGTCATTTACCCAGGTCATTTACTCTGCCGGTACTTGACCCAGGGGCCATGTACAGCTTAAAGTATGCTGTGGACGCGACCAACTTTATCTCCCAACATTAACAACATTAACCAACATTAAATATTACCAGCACACTTTATAATATTCACAAACTACTTATATTCTTCTATTAACGAGTATTCATGGTTAGAATCATTAAATTTGTAATTATTGGTTATGTATATAATGTTTTGGTTCAATATTTGTCCTAATTTTTTATTTTTAGTATCATTCGAGTTGAGTTTAAAGAAGAAAAGATTTATTGTATGTTGATATACAAAAGTGACATTATCATGATTATTTTCTTTTCTGCAGGTCTATATGATGCTCTTTGTCGGAATCCAGAATTGTGCCCAAGTGTATTGGACATGTTACTTGATCATTTCAATCAGTTCTACGAATCTGATATTGCAATATTGCCACCTTTAAATGTTGCTAAAGCTATTAAAATTATTGGCATAGATATAGTTTTACAGGAACCAATTGGTAAACTTATGTTTGCAATTCAACAAATTGTTGTAAAAGCAAGTGAAGTATTAGGAGATGTTGAACAGCCTCGGAGTTTAGAGAAATTTACAGATATTTTGACATCTATTGTTACAAGACTGATTAAGTGTGATATCCATAACTTTGATCTAGTAAGTATTTGTAGATTTTATTATTTTTTAACATTTATTTTGAAATAATGTACTGATTGTTCATTTAAAATGTCCTCCATCCTAACTTGTAGAGGGATATTTAGATGCTATGTGCAAGTCATTTAGATGCATTGTGTCAAAGAGGACATTTTTGTATCATATTAAGAATTAAGAATAATAAGTCTACTTTTGGAGATGGTTATACCTGGAAGGTTTTTAACATAATCCTAAGGAAAAAAGTTTTCTTTTTAATAGTTTAAAAAAATATCTGATAGTTTAAGAAGCAGATCTGAATATATATATATTTAAAAAAATTTTTTAACAGACAATTTTACAATTTTTAGCACTACAGCCAAAATCAAGCTTCTAATAGAAATATGTGAAAGAATAAGTATGTCTTCAAATTGGTGGAATAATCAAATTATACAATAAGAAAATTGTACAATAAAATTTAGTTTGACAGTTCTTTCAACAAATAAAAAAAAAAGAAGATTATTTTACGAGTGATTTCACTCTTTTATATTTTAGTAGGATACAAATAAATCAACAAAAATAAACGACATAATATTAGATACAAGGGGGAAGAAGAAGAAGAAAAAAAAGAAAAAAGTGATTATTTGGCTTTAAAATAAATGAGTTGTAACCCAGGAGTAATATGATTTGAATAACAATTAACTTTTTTATTTTCTTGTTCAGACTTTGTTTTATACGTCAAAATTTTATTTACAAAATCTCCAGAGATTTACAAAGACTTATGAATAATGTATCTTGGCAATATTCTATTTTTACTTATCTATAAAGGATTTGGTAAGGAAGATATTTGTGTTGATAACACATGGAAACTACTTTTTCTTACTTCTAAGGTTGCTAAGGAGATACAACTATGCCTGGGCTAAACCAACCATGTCCTGAAAAAACGCCACAAGGCAAGAACACACAAATAATCTGCTAGACCAGCTTCCCTAGTAGGCTGAACACAAACTACACTCAAGCACACCTTTTTATTCCCTATGCAACTACTAATGTGAGTCATGATCCCTCATGTAAATACAATCCCACCTCTGATTGCCTCACAGTCCTTCTAATGCTTACAATAGAAATCATATCTTTGTTTATGGCTCTCGGGCCAAAAAATATAAATACAAACATAAACCCTCACAAATCACAAGTTTGTACAGGTTCTACCTATTTGTATAATCTACTCATATGATGATCGAACCTACAGACTAATCTACAACACTGGCTGGTCTCGATATGAAGTGGAAACAACTTCAACTTGGATAACACCTCTCAACACCTGTCATCATTCTTCAAATCACTTTTCTTTAGGGAAGAACAATCATGGCAATCCCGCAATCTACAGCTCTCCTCCTACAGTAAACTCTCCATCATTCCTAATATCCTCTTCGACCAAGCTTACATCTTCAGTGAGGTTACGAGTATCATCAAGACTTTTGGTGCATACTTTAGGTTAGATTTTAATAGGGGGACATAGCCTATTAGTTTAGATTTTTTTTTTATGGATAGGAGACATAGGCTTATTTTGTAAAATTATCCTTGGTATTACCTAATAGTACACAAATAGGCAAACACACACAAAACACTAAAGTTCTAAAATATTTCGTAAACACTGTTCACTTTCTCAATCAGTAGAATACAAAATGAAGACTACATACTCTCCACTGATTGAGAAAGTGAACATTGTTTGCGAAATATTTCAGAACTTTAGTGTTTTTTTTGTGTATTTTCCTATTTGTGTACTACTAGGTCTAACAATTTCATTAATTGGGGAAATAATAAAAGAATTAGATTTATTGATTTTGAATGTATTGAATTCATTTTTTATACATTTTAATAATTTTATTGGGTCCCATCCTATAAGTGATTGCATAGACACTTGTACTTTTAAAAAACAGATTCAGGATCGTGAACTCTAGGAAAGTGTACTTTTAGTCACAAACAATTACAGATATTTTTTGAAATACTCAAACTCAATATTCTTTTGAATATTTTTACCTGAAAACATATATACATATATAGATATGAAGATATCAAAATCAATATTTCTAAGTTATGGAATTACTTCCTAAAAAACATATGAAGCATAAATTTCTTATAACTAACAAGGATATAATGTAGATGCAATAGGGAATCACAGTTTATAAAGTCTGTTTTTTAGGTTATTATTCAAAGTTCACAAATAACAGTACATGACAAATTAAATAAATGGTGTTCACAGTATATGATTGACTGTTTTGAAAACCTAGGGGATGTTCACAACTTATCGTTTTTTTAAAAGATGATTTAATGTCTCTATTTTTATGATCACTTTACAGATTGATAATCTTTTCCTCAATATTTTAAATTGTCTAACTAGAATGTTTTTTTAAGTTTTCTATTATCGTTTACGTACGTTACGATAACTAATAATATATTTTCATGTAAAAAGAAAAGTTTTGAAATACAACATAAGCCCCTTATACCAAAGGACGCAACACTGAATTTAATTAAATTTAAATCAAAACTATTTTATTCTGAATAGCTCATTTGAAGCATTGTTCTTGAAGAGTAGCAAATCTGAGGCGTTCAGCCTAATGAGAAGGTCTCGTAGTTGCGAGAGAGTTAACACGACCACTCTTGTCGAACGAAGATGAGTGATTGATTCTAAAAGAAGTATTTTGTACCAGACTCACTGCTAAATGCTGTTATTGGTGGATATTTTGGGCCAATTAGGGATAACCTGATGATTATATCGGCACACTACACACCGTACTGAATCTCATGTTTTAATTTTGGGGAATTATTATTCTTAATACAAATTATAAAAGTTTACAATGTTTATTTATTTATTTTATGGTATTGTATTAGTAGTAATACAATATTTAACATTTTCCATTCATAGAAATCGTTTATCCGCAATTCTATAATATTAACCAATTCTGGAACACTCTGTCCACACGAGGCTTCGAATATACAATTGCAATACGAGAGATGACGCAAGATTCCCAATCTCATATCTCACTTAAGTCACACATCAAACCAAGTACTAAACCAACTTAGAGACCCAAAAATGTTGAATGTTACATAGGTAATATAAGGACCACTTTCCAAGGCAAGTCTATGTCTCCTATCCATAAAAAATATATACAAAGTTTATTTAGGAAGGGTAGTGATTACATGAAATAAAATTAAACAATTATTAAATGAATGTATCAAATAGTATATAATTCCTGAAAATTTCGAAAGTCAGGAAAGTAAATTTCTTGCCAATTTCCCTAAATTTAAGGTACTAAAACTATTGTAAAAGAATCTGAAGATAGTTCAAATTTCTTGATATGATGATAAATGAAGAACAGTTGAATGTTATGAGTTATTTTGAACATTAGATAATCTCTATTTGTACGATTGTTGCTATTACTGATACTGTTAAATAAAGTTTCTAACATTTCTTACTTAGGATGATGCAACAAATCTTTTGGACATAGTACCTGAGAGTCTGCAGAAACAAGAAATAATTGTGCAAACTCTAGGTGTTTATGAAGCTATGATGGCTTACGTTGTTAACTCTTGGTGTATGAGTTCAACTCCACAGCAAGGGCAACAGTTGCTATTGCTCTACAAAGGATATAATATAATCGTTGAATTTGTTAAGGTAATTATTAATTTTTGGAAAATATCAAATCTATTAAAAAATTAAATTGGTTACATGTTGCATGATCTCTATGTGGATATAATGGGTTCAAGTTATTAATAAAAACTATTTGATTTTTAAAAAAATAATTGGCTGACTCTTGAGGAGATTAATAAACATTCAAAATGGATTCAAGTTATTCATAAAAATTATTACATAAAAAAAAAATAAATTTTTAAAATGCTTCCAGTTTGTTTGTCTTTTTCTTGATTATAGTGCTATTTCCCAACAGTTGACACATTTTGTTTATCTCTATGGTGTTTTAAGGTACAGTAAAACCCGCTTAACCTGAACCTCGTTAAACCGGAACCCGGGTTAACCGGAACGGCCTAAAATAAACGAATGATCACTAGCAGAGAGGAAAAACCCGGCGTATGACTCATGAGAGACCGCCCGCGGCGGTCACTGAACTAAGGGGTTGTTTTGACGGGTTTTACCACATACCTGATCCACCGCAAGGGGGTGGGGTTTGACCTATACTACATTTTCCGCATTCCCATATCGTACTAAATAATCTGTGTACCGTGAACTCGCACACCTGCACGTGGTGACAACGCAGTTGCTGTTGTTGTTATGTAGTGACATTTGCTGAATTTAAAAGTGTATACATAGTGTATTCGGAGAACTATTTTCGCGATGTCTACGAAGAGAAAACGTGTAGTAGTGAATATTAGTGATAAGTTGGAAAGCCATCAGATATAGAAATCGGAGATATTTTGAGGAAGGTAGCAGCAGACTTCAATGTAGGTACGTCAACAGTTAGTTGGTGATTGGGTTAAAAATAAGGAACAGATTTTAAAATACTCCACAACAGGTCCTAATCGGAAAACAATGAAAACTTCCGATTTCGAACAAGTTAATGAATCATTGTTTTTGTGTTTCACTCAACAGAGAGAAAGGAGTCCCGATAACTGGCCCTGTTTTTCAAGAAAAGGCAAAGCTCTTATATGAAATGCTTGGAGACGATGGAAAAGATTTCACTGTAAGCAACGGATGGCTTGATAGATTTAAAACCCGATACAGGATCCGTCAGTTGAATTTGTGTGGCAAAAAATGTCAGCAGATGAAAATGCAGTTGATGTGTTTAAAACAGAATTTTGAAGACATGATCAAAGGCTACATACACAAAGGACCAAATTTTTAATGCTGACGAAACAGGGTTGAATTTTACGATGTTATCTAAAAAGTCTTTGGCATGTATAAAGGAGGCTTCTGCTCCTGGTCATAAAATGCAAACAGAATGAATCATACTTGTACCTGTAGCAAATGCATCAGGTACACTCAGACTTCCATTAATGTGCATAAGAAAGTCAGTCAGGCCTAGGGCACTAAAAAATATTGCTCCCAACGCCCTTCCAGTTTATTACAGAGCCCAAAAAAATGCATGGATGTCATCTGATCTTTTTGGAGAATAATTTCACAAACAGTTTGTGCCAAAAGTCAAGCTACTTTTAAAGGAAAAAGGTCTGCCTTTAAAAGCAATCTTGTTGATTGACAATGCTTCAACACATCCGGGCCTTCTGAAGAACGGTGACATTGTTGTTCAATTCCTACCACCAAACGTCACTAGTCTAATCCAACCAATGGACCAGGGAGTGATTGAGACACTGAAGCGGCATTATAGAGGGTTTCTGTTGCGACACATTCTCCAGGAAAGTTACTGTGGCCGAAAAAGTTTGCCAGAGGCTCTAAAATCTGTGACAATGAAAGAAGTGGTGTATTGGAGTGCTCAGTCCTGGGAAAAAGTAAAATCGACCACTTTGCAGAAAGCATGGAACAAACTGCATGATGGTGTGATGTCAACTGATGGTCGGGAGGATGAAGATTTTGAAAATTAGTCAGAATTGCTGACGAAAGTGCCAGGATGCGAAAATATGGAAGAAAAGCTGTCACAGAGTGGGTCCAAGGAGACGAATCCGAACTTTCCGATCGAGACATCGTCAACATGGTGCAAGGAACAGCAGAGTCCGTTGATGGAGATGACGACGCAGATGCGACGACTGCATGTGACGTCAGACGATTGGCACTTGGTGCTGCTTTTAATGCTTTCGAGGTAGGAGTCATTCTTTCATATTGTATTGAATAATGTTTGTTTCATTTAAAATTCATAATTTATATGTAAGTACAGTACAGTATGCTTTTTTTTTTTAGATTGCACTTCAATTCGTTGAGCAGTCACATGATTCTACACCCGCCGATTTGCTACTAATAAAAAGATGGCGAGACAAGGCTGCCTGCAACCGCGTTGAAGAAAAAGTGCAGAAAAAGATTGTTGATTACTTTAAGAAATAGCATTTTTAATGTACATTTGTTAATATTTGTTTTTTGTATTAAACTTACGTTGTTAAAACCTGCGAGATGTATGCGTATTTTTCTGAAATTAACCTTGAAATACTAACATTTGATTATCCAGAAAAACGGGTTATCCGGAACGGTCCCGCCCCCATTATTCCGGTTAATCGGGGTTGTACTGTATTAACAAAAATTATACATCTTTAAAAAATATTGTTTGTATACTTTAAAATTTTAGAAACAATTAAATTAGGTATTTCTATTTTAATTTGTGTACATAGTTAATAAGGTATGGTTTTCAGCAGGATTTTTAAATTTTATTTAATATACGAGTCTGATAAATTCATCATTTTTATTTAAAAAATACAAGTAGATATGGACTAAAAACAAAGTTTTTCAGAACAAAGCTTATATCAATATTTTTTTATTTCTAATGTCTTAAAACTATTACCAAGGTGTGGTAATTTTCCTCTTTGAGACATAACACTTTGTATGTACAAATTGAAAATTATTTATCTTTATAATCGATCAGTTCCAGTTTAAAATACAGTAGAACTCCAATTATCCGGATTAATTGGGACCGGACCCGATCTGGATAATTGGATTTTTCTCGAAAAAAGGCCGTTTATAGGAAAAAAACGTAAACAAAACACAATAGAGAATATTTACGGTATTATGAAAAAACAATATCAATGACAATGTTAATTACGTAATACAGTTAATTTACATTAATAATTTACAGTTAAAATACATTATTTTTTGAACATACTAGGCAGAGTCAGCTGTTTTGCTGCCTTAAATCGATTCCGCGCCGCCAAGTCTCGCATCCGTTTGACGGTGAGCAGTTGCAGGTGGTCACACTCTGGTTGCCGCTCCATCCATTTAAGCGCGATGTCAAGGCCTGTGAATGCCTCACTCGTAGTCGGCCCCTCGTCTGGCTCGGTAGTGAAGTCCTCGTCTTTCGGTTCCGGGACATCACTTCCTGCTGTCACAACACTTTGGATGAGTTCGTCATCATCGAGAATCTGGAATCCGGGATCTGTCGAATCACATATCATCCACTCGCCTACATCATCTGCACTGCACTCGGAACATCTGGAAATGTTTATGATGATATCTCTGATTTCTTCAACCGTAACTTTATCATTTTCCTCCTCTCCCTCTTCCTCTTCATTTTGGCACTGTTTTTCTTCCTTCTCTTTCTGTAGCTCCTCCTTAGTTGAAATTCCTTTCAATTAGTTCCAAGCCCTCCTCAATGTTGTTGCCTTAATGTTGTATTTTAAGGTTAACCATACTCCACGCCTCCGCCACCATATACGAGCAATCTTTTAAAATAATTTTTTTGTGATGAGCCACAATGCCTTCTTTATCTTCATTTTCAATCAACAGTTTTGTAATCAATTGCCTCCTGTTATGACGCTTCATTGTTTTGATAACCGACTGGTTCATTGGCTGCAACAAACTCGTTACATTTGGTGGCTAAAACATTGCTTGAAATCGTCCATCTTCTCTTTCTAGCAGGTTTTCAGTGGGGTGGGTAGGTTATCAAGAAGTAACAACACCTTGCTCCCTTCTTTTCCTAATGCCTTTTGATATCTTTTAACTTCAGGTATGAACACTTCATCAAACCACTCCGTAAATAAAGCAGCAGTCATCCAAGCCTTTTTTGGGTTTTTGTAGATCACAGGAAGTTTTTTTACATTTTTGAATGGCCTGGGATTTTTGGATTTTCCTATCATGAGTAGGGGGTAATGTGTGATTTCCCGTTGAGTTGGCACAATTAAGGGTAGTCACACTATCTTTGCTAACTTTGTGACCAGGAGCACTTGATTCTATTTTGGAAGCCAACATTGTTTTTGGCAAGGTTTTCCAATTTAGGCCCGTTTCATCTGCGTTGTATACAAACTCAGGGTCATAAGAAGCTGAATCAATTTTAAAAGTTTCAATGAAGTTTTCAACAGCTTTAGGGTCTGCTGAAACCTTCTCTCCACTTAAGTCCAACTCCTGGATTCTGTGTCTGGCTTAAAAATTTCATAGCCCTCCAATACTCATACTGTTCATTTTCTCGGCAAAAAGCATGGCTTTTTCACAAATAATCGGGCCGGAAAGAGGGTTCCCCAATGTTCGCTGCGCAAGAACCACTTAAATAATGTTTCTTCCAGTTCTTTATTTTCTGCTGTTTTCATAGACTTTCTCGATGAACTTCCATCTTCATTCTCGAGGATGGATGCAAAGTTTACAATGGAGGATTTATTTTTATTAATGGCCGATATTGTTGATGTTCCCACTTTGTACACCTTGGCTAAATGTTTACCCGAGGCACCTTTGTCCAACTGTTGTATAATTTTAATTTTATCGGCCAACGATAACACCACACGTTTCCTCTTACAATTCATCGTAGTACTGCACATGATAATTCAAACACGAAAGAGTAAAAATATCAATATATCCGGCAGGTTGAAGAAGCACTGGCCGACTGAATATTAATAGACTGTAGTGAGTGACAGTAGCAGGGTGGCTAGACAGTGTGAGTCATCGCTCCTCCTCCCCCGCACGCCCTCCGCTATTGCTACACTATGTTCGGGGTTACAAGGGTCAACTACTGCGCGCGATTCTTGTATATTCATTGCTCGCAGGATGTTTTGCCTTTAAAAACCTGATTTTAAAATTTTTCTCAATCTGATCCGGATAATTGGCGATCCGGATAATTGGAGTTCGGATAATTGGAGTTCTACTGTATTAAGAATAATGAAATTTTTTCAATGTTGTTAGCCCTTATTAAAATTAAATTAATTATAGTAAAAAGAAATTAAATATAAAAACAATTATTTATTAAAAACCACGTTGTGTGTCATTTGTAACGTGAAGTGTTACGAGAAATAATAAAACTTATTTGTTTAAATTTAACTTATAGGTTCAAACACTTTTCTGAAAACTCGTGTTGTGAATTTTCACCTGACACTGGTGTACTTCAACATTCGCAAACTCTGATAAGTCCAACAAAATAGGTGTTCTTAAATAATTTGTTTATAAAGTAATTTTTTATTCAAGTATGTATTTGACTAAAACAACAAAACAAAAAACAACTTAATCTACAAAATTTTATATGTGTATCTTTATGTTATACGAAAAAGTCTTGTGTTTCTTAAATTTAAGTATTTCACAAGTTCTAACAAAATATTATTATTTATTAAGATTGTTATTATTTTAACATTTGAGATATAGTTTCACTCTACTTAGATTGTCCAAGTCTCTCAGTTTCACATTATAAAAAACCTACTTTACTTACATCTCTGATTTGATATGAAAAGATTTTGTCACATTTGTGTTACGAAAAGTTTATTTATTTACATTATTATGGTCTCATGTTAGATAATTGCTCACTTTAACTCTAGATTTCTTTGTAAAAAAACTTATAACTTTTGACATGTTATTTAATTATTATTATTCAGTCCAGATGTAACGCACGTCTGCTCTACACCAAAGACAAGACTATACTATTTTATAAATAACTTTTATAAAACACTGTAACATTATTCTAATATATTTCTCTACACCTTATTTATTAATTTTGAGTCTAACTTTTATTCATGGACACATGCGTCCATCCTCTACAGGTGACTTCCAGCGACTGACAAACTTAGAAATGCTCTCTCTACACCACCAGACCAAACACTTTTCTAAGAATTGTCTAGTTTATGACCGTATTTGGAAATGTCTACCATTTATCAACCATTATATTTTCAGAACTGTAAGTCGGGGAAGAAAGAAGTTGATGGAGGTGCGAAGAAAAATGCTAAGAAGGACAAGGAAAAAATTCAAGGGAAAAAACCTCCAATGTTTAAAATACCAGAAACCATTTTAGATTTAAACAGTATTCTTAGAATGCTAAGTCTTTTACTCAGGTAATTACTGATCAAAAGTTAATTATTATAATATTGACTTAAGAGATGCAAATTGCAAATCCATTGCTACTTAACCCTGGAACGGCCCATGTTAATTTTCTTCGTTTGTTTAAAAATTAATAAAATATATTATTTTCATACAAAACCTAACTTATAAGATATCATTTTCCTCAAAAAGATGTGTAGAATTTATCTATGTAAATTTTTTTTTTTTTTTTTTAAATTATATGAAACTGTTTTGGAGTAAGTATGTTAGGTGTCAAAAAATGCAGTTAATATTTTTCCGAAAAACCTGTATCATCCAAAATCAATAGCTTACCACCTTTTTTCAATATATACAAAAGTTTTGTATAATATTTGTGAATATATTAAGAAAAAGAAAAAAATAATTTGTTACATTTAAAAAAAAAAAAAAAAGAAAAGATTTTTACGGAAAAAGGAAAAAAGTTAGGCCTCATTTGGAAAATCCCCCAAAATAGTAACATTATTTAAAACACAACTACAAATTATCATTTCCTTCAGAAAGGTGCATAGAAATATAATTGTGTAGTGAACAAATTTTTTTGAGTTAATAGGTCAGGAATCAAAAAATCGTCCGGTCGTCGAGGGAAAAATTGCACAGAAAAGATAATGTACACCATATAATTTTTTTTTTTTTGAATTTTTTCAATTATTACTAGAGATTTGTAATATATTTGTGGATAAAAGTTAGGCCTATTTTCAAAAATTCACCAAAAATATAATTATTCTTCAAAACCCAAGTTTTTATTACCTACAGTAGAACCCCTCTAATCCGCCCTCGGATGGTCCGTTACTCCGGTTAATCCGACCGTGCTCGAGCTCGCGATATTGTGCCGACTTGTCGATGATTCACGGCCCGTCTGACGCCATTCTTTCCGGTTTGTTATCGCTTTCCCACTTCAGTGCTGTCATCCCACTTCATTGCTGTGTCATCTCTCGTGAAAAATTAAACACTACAAAGCTTTTTTACAGATTCCCCTCTGTCAAGTCTTTTGACACATTTAACCGCGTCTGAAACAAAACCAACACACGCTTCCGTATTCCCGTTTTCGTAACTCGCTCATTTTTATTTACTGTATATACTGTACGTAGATCATAACCAGTCAAAGACAAGAAGAAAACTGAAAAGAAATGTTATATTTTCCATAATGTATACTAAATTGATTCATGGAAAAAAAGCGGCCCATCAAACATTTTTGCCTTTGTATGTCTGCTATACCGACGGGTGCCAATGCCGAAGTGTTTTTATGCCGCCGACAATGGGATACCACTATCGACAAAGTCGTTTGACTCGCCGCTGCTTTGGTGCCGCGGAGTTTTTACGCCGCCGACAATGGGATACCGCTATCGACAAAGTCGTTTGACTCGCCGCCGCTTTGGTGTTTCAATTACTGTACAATTTATTTTCGGAATCTCTCATCCAACCAGTACACTTCGATATAGGCCGGTTAACAGAAGTTCTACTGTACTTGCAAAGTTTATATATAGACTTTTAAAAGTTTATATATCACTTATTTCACTAAAAAAATTCTGTTTATATAATATGTAATAAATATTGACTTTTTTCGGATAATCCGACCTTTTTTGCGTTCCGACCATGCCCCCAGTCCCGAAGGTGACGGATTAGAGGGGTTCTACTGTATGTTCTCAGAAAGATATATAGATTTTATGTGTGTAATGGAAAACATTTTAGATGGAAACATTTTGGAGTTATTATGTACGGTATCAACAAAATTACCCTGTAACTGAGGCAAAATTCCAGAGAAAAAGGTATATAAAAAAAAAAATTTAGAATTTTTTTCAAAATATACAAAAGTTTTGCATTATAGTTGTGATTAAATGTTGGTAAAAGTCTAAATCAATTTATATATTTTTATTAGGAAATATATATTTTTACATAAAAAGTCGAAAATCTCGAAAAATGTAAGGTTAGGTCTATTTTCAAAGATTCTTACATACAACATATAATGAAAAATTCATACATACATGTAAATGATAATATAAAACCAAATATAAGAATAATATAATGTAATAAGGTAAAATAATATAAATTTTATGTACTTAGGGTCCGTAACAATCTCATCAAGGTTGTCAGATCTAGCTAAATTTCTAGATGCCATTATATTAGAGAAAAATAAAAAGTTCACATAAAACGTAAATAAAGCACGTGGTAGGCCTAGTAAAAAACATTAAACATATTAAAATTCACTCAAAAAAATACACTCTAGAGACAGTAACACATTTATTATAATTTGTGTAATCAAATTATAATAAATATATCACTCATAAAAGTATAACTTCATAATATTCAAAAAAACACTCAAATTATAATAAATATATCACTCATAAAAGTATAACTTCATAATATTCAATAAAAACACACTTGAATAAAAGCAACTCACTTTCTATTCACCACACGACACAACACAAAATGGAGAATATTCCTTAGTTTTCACCCGGTTTTAGGTTATCCACTGCCTATGTTATTTTGTGCCTATTCAATAGATTCATATACCAAATTGTAGATCCAATATTCCTCTTCACAGTAGTACAAAAAAATGGAAAGATTATATACAAATTAAGATTGAAATCTTCTATAAAATTTGAATTGAAAAAAATGTAATTTTTAGCATGTAAAAATGAGTTAAAATTCTTGATTTTGTTAAATTTTTATATAATAAAAACTATAACACATAGAAAGATTTGGAAAGCACGGATCGAAAGAGAAAGATGGGATCTATCGAACAGTGTTATGGTCGATCTGTTTGACAGATATATCGATTTGGGAATATTAGAGAAAAATGACGCGATTTTTGTTTACAACTTGTCAGCGTTTACAAACTTTACCAATTTTTGGAATATTATTTATAATGTTTTGTGGTATTTTTTTTTTACATGATTATGCATCTACGGAATATTAGCTTTCCAATGGTATTTTATTTTTTGCGATAGGACGATTGTAAGTGGGCGAAATGTTGAATTGCAAAATACATGTTTTAACTAAACCACCCGTCATTCATCGACCCGGTAACCTAGTCAAATGCCAGTTGGAGGGTTTTAATAGATTTTTGTGACTACTCCCACATACACATTAACACAACAATATGCAGTCAAGATTATTATTTTAATACATTATATTGTGTCTTGTTATGACATTGAATTTTCAATAAAGGCCGTCAAGTTTTATTTTGTGGTAATTATTTATGTATTGTAATATTATTTTACATGATAATTGGTATACAAGTATATAAGGAGGGAGAAATTGTTTAAAAAATATTTGAGATATTTGAATTCTGTTTGCAGCAATCTCTTAAAGTGAGAGAGGGAACCGAAAAAAAGCAAAATTGTTAGTTATTTAATTGTGGGGGGGGGGCAGGAAGGGTTGCTCATAAACAGTTGATTTTTCTAAGTCTTAATTCACTGCTTCAATACAAGATCTGCTTGTTTTATAGAGAATTTCTTAAATCTCAATTTAAGACAACAGATAGTAACAAACCAAACTGTAGAAATGTGTGAAAGATGTTTGAACAAAGACTGTACTTTTGCATGGCGGTACAGGGAGAACAATTTGAACAATTAATATGAGTGTAACAATTCGAAATGTCTACAAGAATTTTATAAAATTGATTACATCAAAGTGATGTGTCAGGAAATAGCGAACACTGAAATTATGTCATTGAAGGGACACGCCCATCTTCGAAACTAACGCTCTGATTGGCGCAATAACACGTGAGACCTGAATCGTCTATCGATCCCGTCAAATTTAAATTTAAAAAGAAATATATATACATATAGAGATTAGTATTAAGATTTTAAAATATAGAAGTTATTTGTTTAATGTATATACAATTTAATATTTGGAATAAAGAAACTTACTATTCAAAATTAAATCATAAATTCGTACAAAAATAAATAAATAAAAATTATCATTATCATCAACTTATTCATACATAGAGATCATTGTGAAAGTGGGGAGTGATTTAGATGGCGGTTTATTCGATTTGGGCAAAATATTAATTATTAGAGCAAATGTGTGAATCCAGTTTTCGTTCTGAGCAAATGTATATTATGTTTTATTCAAGTTTAGAGGAATTTTTCAAGTGAAATAGTGCGGTAGTTGTCTAGTATAAAGATGTTCGATTTACGATTGTGAAGAGGGAAACAAGAAACAGTTGAATATGAGGGAAACTTTGTAATATGGTGAGATCAAACCAATAGCCTAGATTCGGAGCAAATATTCATTATAGTAGATTTTCACCAGTGTATAATGTATATATAATTGGTGGACAGATATAGAACTATATCATTTCATTCA
The DNA here is from genome assembly GCA_963513935.1 of Aphrophora alni. Classification (NCBI taxonomy): domain Eukaryota; kingdom Metazoa; phylum Arthropoda; class Insecta; order Hemiptera; family Aphrophoridae; genus Aphrophora; species Aphrophora alni. The sequence goes on from OY740768.1 coordinate 58,195,063, forward strand.
TACAATTTTTGGTCATAGTTATTCGTTCATATATGTGTAAATATTGAACTTAATTTAATCTTTTATTTTATAATTAACGTCCATATATTTTTTTTATAAGATTGGAAAAAAGTCAGCACCTAACCCCACCCGAGTTAAGAGTGAAATTTTTTTGTTACTTAAAGAAAAGACTATAATAGACATTAATTCATACCAATATAATTTGATTTTTTTTCTCTTTCTGATAAATAAATGAACAATTTTATTCATATAATTAATCATCTTAAAGTATATTGTAATAATGTTTTGACGTTATAACGAAAGGTCATTAAAAATCTTAAATGGTTAAATGGATTGTTGTTATATTTCATTTCTCAAATTAAATTTTAAATATTGGAGAATAATAAATATAGTAGAGTGTATTGTTTCAATTTTTTGATGCTACAAACGTAGAGCTAGTTTGAATTTTTGGATCTTATTGTTTAGATATATATAAATGTGTTATTGTATGAGGTGAGAATACATTAATGTCATACAAGGGGATGTAGCATAGCAATATAGCAATCTAGCTTTGTAAATAAATACTCTTTAGGTCGCTATTTTGTTTTGGTTGTTCAGAATTTAATTTTCTTTATGTTTCGCAATCCTATACATGTCATTTGAAAGTTTCTAGCAACCCTCCAGCTCCTACAATCAAAAAAATCTGAACATTTGATTTATAGGTTGCCTTTGTCACCTAAAGAGATTGCCTCAAATATTTAAAAAGTGGGTGGTAGTTTCTTTTCAGCCACCTAGTATATACAAGTATATTAATTTATTTTATTTTGATTTTTTATTTAAACCCAAGATCTATCTAAGGTAACAAGACACACTTACAAGTAGATAAATACAATTTTGTCAAAAATACATTACAATTAATTGTAGGTTGGTGAATTCATAAAAATACACAATTTATATGCTACACAGACCTTATTTTTAAATGTTTCACAGCAAAAATGTTTCTTACGTCGAAATTGACATATTTCAATGACGTATTTGTATGTTACATTGAGTGTGGTTGTTACTTGGATAGGTGATAGTTTTTCTACCAAATGTGCATCGGATTAGTGTTGTTTAAACCATTGAACAGTCAACACGGAGTGTGAGATATGTGAATTTCCTTTGTTTGATATCGGTAATTTCAATCATTTACAAATTCAAGATTTTTATGTTCTTCACAATATTGTAAAAAGAAAATATGGATAAATATGCATTGAAGCATTTTATGTATTGAATATTTTCTTATATTTTATTGAATCGTTAAATACGTACTTTATTATGGTACAATTCACACCTTAGTGATTATGGCATTTGTCCCAACACTTTTTTTCAATGCACCCAATACATTATTTATATAAGAAAATAACAAATATGCAAGTATGGATAGTACTTTGCTGCCGTTAATATAGGCTTATTATATGTAGGATATATATTGAGCTTCCCAAACCTGTAGTTCATTAACTAGGAGGTCTGGTTAGGTAACTAACTAACTAACTATATATATATAGGTTAGAATTTAATAGGGCACATAGCCTATTAGCCATACAATATATATATATATATATATATATATATATATATATACCCACACACACACACACACCTTTCCAGACCTGTATTTCCTTAAGTATGATGTAAATATAAGTGTGATGAAATCTGTCTTACCTTAATATCTTGGTGGATCATGACATCTAGTTTGACAGTTCATTAAACTGACAATTTATACAGATGAACATTAACAGGTAATTGTTTACAAAGAAAATTACTGCTTTTTTGTGATTTAAAAAAAAAATCATATTCTACATCCTACCTTATTTCTTAATAATAAAATAAGTTTTTAATGCGGAGCTAACTTTTCCACAGAAAAAAAAACATAATTTCAACTTTTCGGGGTTAAGCTCCATTAAGTGAATTACGCGTTAAATAGGTATGTACACGAATTTTTACCTTATAAAGTAAGAAATTGGTTTGTCTTGTATTTTTATTTTTTTATTTTTGTAAAAAATAAAAAAAGACCATCTCATATAAATGCACAAAACAAAGCAACAAAAAAAAAAAAAAAATACTAGTTACATATGATGTTTTTTGAAGAGAGAAACTTTATTATATGCTTCCAGTGTCAAGGGCCAGCTAAGCGTTTTCTATGCTAAAATTAATTAATACAGTTTGTATCTTATCACCTGAATCCTTGTCGCTAGGGATGATAGGAGAGGGGGATTAATACTCTAGCTATTATTATCTTATCTTTAATTTTCTTTTTAATCTTAGGAATGTAGATAGAGAGAAAGGAAAAATTTGGCTGTGAAAAACAATCAGTGAGCTTATATGATGATTCGATTAATTCCCCCCCCCAGTTTGTTTTATATATACTGTGTCCAAAAAGTCCCCCCCCACTTAATATTTATATATTTTTAAATAGTAACTCCTTTTTCATACCCTTTCTACTAGGCTTAACCTTTGTCAAAACTTATTTAAAAATTTCCCAATCTGAGTCGTTATAGTATTAAATTTAGAATTAATTCTAAAAATTTCCTCCGATAAACCTCATACATAAGGAATAGACACTGTGCCAACAGGATTTCATAGTTTCCATAACAGTTGTTTTTTCGATTTATTATTTTCAATAGTCTTACATATAATTTTACTTTAGGATATCCATAATCAAGTTCATCAGAAACACATGCTTTATTTCATTGATCTTCTTGCAGTCAATTCAAGCTTGGTAATCCTAAGGGAACTTGCTATATTTCCACCTTATCCCCTGCAGTTTTGGCTTAGATCCTTCTTTCTTCTCAGGTCTCTTGTGACCAACCCTTGTTCTTTTCTGACCTCATGCCTATTATTCAAGGAGTTTTTATTTTATGTTTTTTCCTTCCTTTCTTTTCATAAGGCCTTGATGACCATGAGATTTTTTGTCTTTATATAACAAGACAAAAACAAACAAAATTATCACAGTCAAATGAAGAAAAGTTCCAGGCTCTCCAAATAAATCTGTACATGACCCAAGCTCCATATGCGCCGGATGATAGCATATCTTCCAGTATTTGTTCATTTACATATGTAGTAATGCCATCAGCTGACATACGGACCAAAAAATCTAGAAAGACTAACATCAGTCTTCTCCAGGAATAATACAAGAGATACAATATTAGTGGTTTTTGAGAAATAAGGTGGGTGTAGCTTATACGTTGTATTTGTTTACATAAATGAAAACATTAGTTTTTTATAGTTAATTTTTTTTTTTGGAAATAATATTTGTGTAAGGAGGAAAGAAGCAAAAAATATAAAATAAACATTAAAAATAATAACAACAATCTCAACCTTTTAAATTATCAATTTTTAAATAAAATAACTAAACAATTGTTCTCATACATAATTAAATTATCTGAACTGAAAAGTGATTATTATTATATTAGCAATCATAAATTGAATAAGAATAAGCCGGTTTGAAGTAGAGCCTTCAAAATTAGATTGAATATCAGGGATATAGAAGTTAAACCACTATACTTATAACTTTTCAATACAGAAATTCAGATGACACGATATAATTGGAATTTCTATTTTTCTTTCACCAACCAAGTATGCAATTGGGAAACGCTTAAAACATAAAAAACATTGAAATATTTCATCATTATTGTTCACTTCATCAGCCTATTGATGAGACTAATTTAAACTGCTTTAATAGTTTAAATCAGGGGTCTCCAAACTTTCCAGCCTTAAGGCCATACTGATTACTCCAGTAAGTTCCGAGGGCCAAAACCATATTATCATTGTTGCCGGTGGTAAAAAGTGAAATAGTCCACTGATGGAAAAAAAAAATTCCGAAAAAGTACGCAACGTTTAAAAAAGGCTACAAATCGGACTAAAGTCCGCAAAACGGCAACACTGCATATTATTAATTTTCCTGTCATTATCTGTAATTTCTAGATTAGTTGTAGAGTACGAGCCATGAGGAGTAACGTGACACGACATCTGGTGGACACAAGCGGAAATAGGTAGTACCTTCTATCGCTAACAGATGGCGCTAATAGCACGTACAGAATAATCTTGTTGGTTCGAGAAAGTTCTGGTGTCTTCCACTCACTTCTAGATGGCAGTAATTGGAATATATATGAAGGCTAGTGGCGCAACCACAAGTCAGTTCCTATGACACTGTTGTGAAATAAAATAGTGCGTACCTCCTTAAAACGTGTTTGTGCGTGTTTAAGTTTAAGACATCTTTGTAACAGTATTTTGATTTGAATTGTTGCTTTTGTGTGTGATTTAGTAGTATGGAAAAGAAGCGAAAAATTGATAGTGAATGCAGAAAATTCAAAGATCAGTGGAACATTCAGTATTTTGTAATTGAGTCCAGTAACAAGGTGCTATGTTTGATTTGCAATGAAAGCATAGCCGTTCTCAAGGAATATAACATTAAACGTCATTATGAAACAAAACATTTTCAAAATTACTCAAAATATACAGGAAGTTTGCGGACAGAAAAATTGGAAGCTATGAAGCGCGGATTGAAATCGCAGCAATCTTCATTTACAAAACTCAAAACTGAACAAGAGGCTGCAACTCGTGCCAGCTTTCGTGTGGCTCTTGAAATTGCAAAACGTGGAAAACCATTCACCGATGGAGAAATGATCAAAGAATGCATAATTGCAGTAGCCGAAGAAATGTGCCCTGAAAAGGTAAATTTATTAAAAACTGTCAGTATGTCAGCAAACACTGTGGCTTGAAGGGTAGAAAACATCGCTGAAAATATATCCTCTCAACTGTTCGACAAAAATGGACATGTTGAGTGGTTTTCTTTGGCCTTGGATGAGTCAACGGATGTGTCAGATACTGCTCAGGTGTTGATTTATATTCGAGGAGTAGATAAAAGCTATGAAGTGCATGAAGAACTTCTTGATATGTATAGTATTCATGGCACAACTACTGGTACAGATATTTTTAAAGGAGTTGAAATGGCCATTAATCAAAAGAACCTTCGATGGAAAAACTTGAAATGTATTACAACTGATGGAGGCAAAAACATGAGTGGAAAAGATAAAGGAGTGGTCGCTCTTGTGTCAAAGGCTGTAGAAAATGACGGTGGTTCAAAACCATTAGTCTTACATTGTATCATTCATCAACAGTCTTTGTGCGGAAAATGTTTGGATATGTCTGAAGTTCTGAAACCAGTCATATCAACTGTTAATTTTATCAGATCTTTTGGGCTGAATCACCGACAATTTATTGAAGAGATTGGAGAAAATGACTTACCTTATCATACTGCCGTATGTTGGCTTAGTTGTGGGAAAGTCCTTCAGCGCTTTTTTGAACTTCGAGCAGTGATCGAAAAAATTTTGAATGAAAAGCATCGCCCTCTTACTGAATTACAAAACAACGCATGGCTGTGGAAGTTAGCATTCCACATGTTGATTTGTTGATGTTGATTTGACAAAACATGTGAACGAACTGAATTTGAGATTGCAAGGAGAAAACCAGCATCTTCCTGATTTATACACTAATATCAAATCATTCCGGAAGAAATTGATACTGTTTCAATCACAACTACGAAGTAAATGTTTTTCACATTTTAAAACATGTGAAATATTATGCCACACCACTGAGACTGAGTTTCCTATCGATTTTGCAATTGAAACTTTGAGTGCTTTGAAAATAAATTTTGATACTCGTTTCTCGGACTTTGATGCCATTGCGAATCAAATTAAGATTTTTCAGAATCCTTTTGATACTGACATTGAAACCCTAGCCCCGGAACTTCAAATGGAAATGATTGATCTACAGTGCAGTGATATAATTAAGAACAAATATAAAACTCATCTTAGTTGGAATTTTATAAGAGTCTTCCACTGACACAATTTGATAATTTGCATAAATTTGCTCGTGGGCTGTTTTCTGTTTTTGGTACTACTTATTTGTGTGAGAAGACCTTCTCCAAAATGAAGTACACAAAAAATGTTTACAGATCTAAATTAACTGATGAGCATCTTAAATCTCTTTTAATAATAGGTACAAGTAAAATTAGTCCACAACTACAAACTATTGTCAGTGGAAAATCTCAATTACATAAATCTCATTAGTATTTCATATGTCATTATGCTTGTTATAAGTTATGTTTTTATTTAAAATGTATAAAATGTTAGTTGGATTCATTTCAATAATTTGTTAGTTATTATATACTGAAGTTAAATTTTCTGCATATTATACATGTCTTTACTCATTACAATTCTGTGTTTCTTTATCCAACTTATCACAAAAACAATAACAATAAGCCTACAACAATGTTATGAGTAGTTAGCCCATGACCATATCATTGTAGATGTCATATTAATAATTATTCAACATAAAATTAGAATACTTCAGTAAACTAAATTTAATTTGCTATAAAAAATATGTTCTCTAAAAGGAGTTTTCAAGTATGCTAGCTCTCCGCGGGCAGGACAAAATCTGTCCGCGGGCCGGATGTGGCCCTCGGGCTGTAGTTTGGAGACCTCTGGTTTAAATAGTGTTCTCAACAAAATTGCATAATCTACTTAATTAAAGGCTTTTTAAAATTCTGTATAATTCACATCTACTTGAACATTCTTGTTAAGGAGTTGAATGTTCTTTCATACAAATTTATATTAAATAATAAATTCTGCTGTGATAAGAATAAATAATGAACAAATGTATACAATGATGATAAGTACGACTTTTTATTTTGCCCCAAAATCTGGACATCAACTTTAATCAGCCTACCCACTCCGAACTGAAATAATCCAGACATGTATATCCGTACTACATTTAAATATTACTCCATTCTTTTTATATCCGTCATTATATAATATAGTACCATTTTTCCAAATGTAAAATGGGAAGGGGAGAGGGTAATTCTTAACTGTAATATAATTATTTAAACTTTTAAATACAGGTTAATAAACAATAATGGTAGATAGTTCTAATATTTTCAGTGAGGATCTACCTTGGGCGACAGAGGAAGCCAGAGCAGATATTAAAGGAAGACGAATCCTTCATAGATATGCTTTGCAAGCTGCCAATGAGGTTATTCAACAGAGCAAGAACCAAATGTCGCAGTTTAAATCTTCCGCTGTTCTCAAGCCTTGTGTACAACTTGCTAGGTGCTAAATCTTGTTTATTTTCTTCTACCATTTATACAAATTTTTTAAGCTCCAACTGATCTGTGAAAATAAAATTGAAAAGTAAATATTTTCTAGTACTGAAAACATTCCTACTTTAAAATGATGTGTTTACTCCATAAATAAATTCAAACATGGGATATTCATTAATAGAGTAGGTAGAGTTACATTTCCAAAAACCTTATGCCATATTGAAAGATATTGTTTTTTACATTTCTAATTAATTTATATTTTGTATGGATAGGAGACTCAGGCTTACCTTGAAAAGTGGTCCTTGGTATTTATTACCTACTTGTACACAAATATGAAAAACATAAAAATCACTAAAGTTCTATCCATACAAAATCTAAACTAATATTCTATGTGCCCTTTTAAACTCTAACCTAATTAATTTATATGTTATGTATGTATGTATATGTTAACAAAATGCTTATATAGTGTAGAGTGTCTGTTGGTCTCTATAATTAAAAACTAAGTACAAAGTCATGAAACTTATATGCTAAGAAAAATCTAAAAAATCAACTGAATTTTAAAACTAAGAAGTTGTGATTTATTTTTCTTGGTCTTAACTATTGACGTGCATTTTATCTTTACTTAAAATTAAATATGTTAATAGATTAAAAAAAAAAATTTATGGTAATGTTACGATTATTTATTTATTTTAAACTTACACTTTTTTATTTAAGCATGTCTAATGGGTTTCCAGCTTACTGTATAATCGATGTTTGCTGAAGTATAATGAAGTATCTACTTTTGATATGAGTGCAGCAGTCCTCGGTGTGGAATGTTTTACAGATACTATTGCTCTACTGGTAACTCATTTCAAAAATAACATATCAGAAATTATATCTCAGATTGGTAAGTAATAAATAGGCTACATGTATTTTTAAGTTTGGAATTTATCATATGATATTCTAGAGTAACCGGATATGCTTGAATAAATACTTTCATGAATAAAATACACCCAAACATAAAATTCACACATGAAGTTGAACAAAATAATGCATTAAACTACCTAGACCTCACAATATCAAGAATAGAAGGAAGACATAGATTCAAAATCTTTAGAAAACCGACCAACACAGACCAGACCATTCATACCACATCCTACCATCCGATCACACATAAAATGGCAGCCTACTACCACATGGTGAACAGATTAATATCAATTCCTATGGAAGAACCCGATTACATAGAGGAGCTAAACACAATAAAACATATAGCACACCAAAATGGATACAAACCAACAATAGTAGATAATATACTCAAGAAAATGGAACAAAAGAGAAACAATACCATTAATATAATAAAACAGGACAACAAGTTTGTAACTATACAACACAACACCAAATTCAATAACATAATAGCCAATATATTCAGACAACAAGGTTACAAAATAGCATACAAAACCAATTCCAACCTGAACCAAATAATAAACAGGAACATAACCAATAAACAAGATAAATATACAAATACTGGTATATATAGATTAAACTGCAGCTCATGCAACAAATTTTACATAGGACAGACAGGACGCCCGTTTAAATCACGATACAAAGAACACATTCAAGCGCTAAAACACCCTGAAAAATCTAAGTTTGCGGAACATTTGATAGATAATGATCATAAATATGACAACATGGAAATTAACATGCAAGTACTTAAAAATTGTAAAAAGGGCAACTATATGAACCGCTTGGAAGAATACCTAATTTATCGTAGCGAATTGCAGAACCCTAATGGATTGTTGAATGACAAAAAAAGGTTTGAAGCAACCCCCACCTTCGAGCTGATAAACAGATTAACCGCCTTACGCATATGACCAATGCATAGTATACTATGTAGTGCCGGCACGGTGACATTAAAATATTGTGTTTCTCGCGCGTGAATGTTATGTGTTACTTGTATTTTTGTGTTGAATATTTTAACTAAGTGTTATCACCCGACGATGGACGATAATGTCCGAAACACGTGTTGTGAATAAAAACATGACAATATAAACAAAATAGTATTATCCAAGGATTGCTGGCGGTTGGAATTTATATTTAGAACATGATAACTTTTCATTTCAAACCTTTTTAAGACTAAAATCGGAGGAGTTCTGGATTTATTGTCTTTAAATCCAAATGACTAATCTATTTTGTATATCATTTATTTTACACTAATCTGTTTCTTCGATGGACTAGTGATTAAGGTTGATTAAAAATTTTTTGTTTTAAACCCTGAAAAAAGCAAACAAAAACATCAAAAATTTTTGCTAAAAGTCCTTACGTTTTTTCCTATGAAAAATACATAGGAAAAACTGAGAAATTAAAACAAAATAAGTTTTCTTCTTTTTTGCATGTGTTAGTATTAATAAAATTTTATATAATTATAGCTTTATTAGATTTAAATTTCTACTAGAAAGTATTGGAACATTAGTAATTTTTTAATTACACTCCTATCTTGTTTCTTATAGGTTTTAAGAGTGACTATATCCTAATAAATAAAGATTTTATGTTACAGTTTTTTAAATTTTGTATTACATAATATTGTTTATAATTAATTATGAGAAAATAATAATGATAATTTTTCTTTTGTGCAATTATAAACATTACAAATACACGAAGAAAAATCATCAATAGAGTGAATTCTCTTTTTTTCTTCTTGCCTCTTCAAACCCCAATAAATATCAAAACCTGTAGTAAACTTAGATTATAAGAAAATAATTATTGTGTTATAATTGGTTTTATAATTGTGGATCTGAGTTTCACGAAAATAAAAAAAAAGAAGAAGGAAAAAAAAAAAAAAAAAGAAATGTAAAATATCATCATTTGAACTATTGAATCCTAACTTTCGCTATTATGACTCTAGTTGAATTTAAACAATCAGGAAATCCAACTAAAGTTTCATTTAAACTAATTTTAATTGTTAATATAAAATGAGTTTTTTCAAAAACTTATTAAATAAAAGTGCAGAATTAGACATGGAAAGAGATTATTCAAATTATATATAAAATGATAATAATGTCAGTTTGAGGCAAAAAGTACAATGTTTTGTTTTAAAGCTTAAATTAAAATGCTGAGCTTAGTACCACCTGATGATTAGATCTCAAAAAGTATGATTGTATGGAAAAATACCTCAGTTATTTGATCAAATGTTGGTTGTGGATTTAAAATGAACTTTTGATTCTCTAGACTCCAACGTATAGTGTCACTGACATATTGTCACTTTTAGAGCATCAAATTATAGTAAGATTTAATAAATATTTATCAATTTTCTGTAAATAAATAAAAAAAAAAATAAAAATAAAAAAAAGGGGGAAAAGTGTATTTATTTGTTGTGTTTTTAACAAAAATTATAACAAAAAATACTATATCATATGGTCATTTTGTATACCTAAAACTGAAATTAATGGATTAGTACAGCAAAAACATTAATTTATTTCATGCAATAATATAAAATGTTAAAAATTGCTTTTTTTTGTATTTGAAAATATCAGATTTGAGCCAAGGCCCGGACCATGTTCTTGATTTTCATGCAATATTTACATATTTAAACATTTACACTTTTATTTTAACTAATAGTCCAATAAATATTCTAATAAAATAAGATAATAAATTAAAACACTTTCTTTGTACACACTGTTTGTCACAAATGTCCTTCTTAATTGCAATTTTATGTGTTTTTATATAAATTTTTAGCATGATTTACTTCAAAACAGGCTACAACACATAGAGGGAACAAAACATCAAGACATGATTTGCAAAATAAGTAGTTTGTCTTCTTTTTACAATCCCCCTTCTTCCCCCCCATGCTTTATCTTCTATCGGGTTGCTGAATTTTTTTTCCACAACAGACTTTAGTACCTGACAATTCCATTTTTTCTAAAAGACTGTTTACAACTTCTTCTATTTCCTATGAGTGAGAGGTTTGACATTCCCCCCCCCCCCCATCGTATATCCAATACAACCATTTATTTATTAAACCTATTTCAATTAAAAAGTTCCATATTTGATGGTACCATTTCATTGATTTGTGCCTATATAGATAAGTACAAGAGAATTCATCAAACAGGTCCACTCCACCCATGTTTTTATTGTACAACAGTTGTATGTTACATTTCTTCGCCCACTTTTTGACCTCACTGCTACTTGTGACACACCTGTATTACCTACGGTAGAAAGCATATTGACATTCGCTGTATCTTGCCATGCTAAGCAGTCATGTCTTTTTTGTAATCTAAACAGTAGGCAAATCACCTTGCTTTTTAAAAATTATTTTCATTTGTGGAGGGAGATGTTTACAGTTGACTCGAACTGTTCCACAAACTCTTAATCCTTAACATTTAAAGTCATGAAAAAGTCCAATACTTGAATAGAAATTGTCCATTTAAACAGTCCTATTTGAAAATTCAAAGCCTTTCAGTAGGTCTTTAACTACTCTTGAACCAAGCCCTTCATCTTTGTTATAATTTTCCTTACCAGTGTAAATCTTAAATTGAAGCATAAAACCAGTCTTTGAATCACATAAGGACCACACTTTTATACTGCACTTTGATGAAGGTTTACTGGGTAGATATTGTTTAAATGATAGCCTAACCTTAAACTTTATCATACTCATTAATCACAAGAGATTCACCAGGTTCATAGTTTTAAGTAAAAGTGTCAGAAAACAAATTGATTAACGGCCTAATTTTGAATAAGAGGTAGTAGCCTAATTGTCTTTTTCTGTTTTGGAATGAGTTGTCATTTGTCATTAAAGTGTAAAATTTATTTAATTAATTGATATTTGTTTCTTGAAAATATTTTTGAAAAATTTGGATTATTAGTTAGCTAAAAACTGTCTTGAAAAATAGGGTTCTTCATTAGGTTTATGTATGAAACCCATACCTATTTGGGAAACCACAAAGGCCTTTACATGACTTGTCATTAGTCTGGCAATTATTAAATCTAGATCGTTTAGGTATGTCATAGGTAACATCAAGACACTGCAGAGCAAATATTTGTTTCATTGGCTACATGTTTATAGATGGATTCTGGAAATTTTTTTGTAAATGATTCTGTTGGTGTAAGTATATTTTCAAATTTAAGATAAGGACTGTTCTGATTTCTATAAAAAGGTATATTATCTAAATTTCTAAACCTAAATCAACCTCTTCCCAAATAATAATGACATCATTGTCATGTTGGCAGGTATTCACAGACATACTAGGCCTAATTACATCAGGGCAAGTTTCATTATTTTCAACTTCTCATTCACTATCATCATATACACAATCAATATTTTCATCTTATAGTTCAAACTCAAAATCTGAGTCTTCATTATTGTAATTTAAATATCATTCAATTGCATCATCCCAAAGAAACGTAGACATTTTGAAGGTTATATACGTGAAGCCTAAACAACGTGAATTATTTAGTCAATTATATTTACAAATACTAATTAAAATATAACATATATACACATAAAAATAACTTATTAACTTGTAATTTAATTTCACACATTTAAAAAACCTATTCACAGGAAAACACATAAATAAAACCCCTAAAACAGAAATTCATATGCAAAACAACGCATATATTCGACTGTCAGATGTAAACGTAGCCACGTGACTTGCGTTAGTTCATGTTGTCACTACTAGAGTTCAGAAGCATCCAGACACTTAAACTGGACTTTTTATCCACTAGAGACTATTTTCAATTAATGTATTGAAAAAGTTTTTCTGATGTCGTGGACTAAAGTCAATTTGCTCATTCAGCGGTAAAAACGTGAAGTCGACTTCACAGTGAAAGGGTTAAAATAATTTTAAACGTACCTAAAATTTACAATATGATTTAAAAGCTAAAACCTTTAAAAAATATCAATAACATATTTTGTGTATATATAATTGTTACTGACTTACCTTGTACAAATAATATTTGTCAAGAAGACCAATAAAGAATAATTAATATATATTTACAGTATTTAATCACAGTTCTATTTAATTTTGCGTTAAACAATGGTATTGACACTTGTTGCATACTATTAGGTACTAAACCATAGCTATTCCAAGTGAGCCATTGCCCACACTGTCCATTGAGTCGACCCCATTTTTATCTGTAAACTTTCAGTTCAATTTCACATAGCATTTAAACTCCATGTTCTATTATTAATTACTACGCTATTATAAACCTTATTTACAATTTTCAAATATGTGGCTTCAAACTATTGGGGAAATATTGAGCCAGACAAGTGTACTATGAACTTTCATTGGAGAAGGGTAATTATTATCATTTTGTATACTATTTAAATCCACACAGTAAAAATATATAAAATGCTGTTGACAAGTTCATAATTTCTTACAATTAATGTGTTATTGAATTACAATAGTTGATGTGCCAAAAGACGCTGGATTGGGTAGTCAATTGAAACTTTTGATCAAGGTATACCTAAAACTTCTTGATGAGGCTGTCCAGAATGAAGATGAAGATGATGTATTAACTAAAAAATTATTGCAAATTGTAATATCAGGATTATCCATGCTTGCCCAGCAATTGCCTACTGATAGCTCTCAACTTCTGAAGGTGAGATTCAAACTTCATTAATCAGTGTCATTTTTTCTCCTTAATGTCATATAATGGCTTCGTTTTGTTGAGGGTCGATATTAATCACATAAATTTAAAGTAAAGAAATCCATAAAAGTAAGATCGTCTTTACTTTCCTTTAGTCAGGATCTTATGGCTGTAATATTATTTTGTAATTAGTGTGAGTTATGACTTTGAAATGTTATGGTCACTGATCACGAAAAGTTGGTCTCTATAATGGTAGATTAAAATACATTTTGAACAGAGAAATTTTTTTTCTGAAACCATATTTTGTTTTTTGTTTCACAGAAGAACTTCAGAAAAAGACTGTTATAACCCATTAGAAAATCTTGTATTTAATTTTGTTTACCTAAAAACAATGGCACCTTAAAATATTAATCCTAGCAAAATAGTAAACATACAAAATTGAATAACATAAAATTTCATAAATCAAGGTCATGATAAAATTTTTTGTAATCAATAAATACTTATAAAATGCCAAACTACAAATTTGATGTTAACTTAATGTCCGTTTGTACATGCTTGCTATATTCCGTGTGGAACTTAATTGCTAAATTCCTTTTTACTTTTTCAAGAAATTAAAAATTTTACTATTTCTATATATAAAAAATAAACAAGACAAATTTGAAGCTTTGTTAAAAAATTCTGCATGTTTTTCTATGTCTGATTGTGGTTATTATTTTAATTTTACTTTTACTTTTTAAACAGTGCCTAAGTAAGGTGGAACATTGGCTTTTAATATGTTTACAAAAATCATAATTTTACCATTTTCATGAACATTGACATTTTAAAAGAGTAATAATTAAAAAGTGTCATTCTAGAGGCTCAATTCCACCGAAGTGACATGAGGCATGATACTTGGTTCCTAGTGTTGCCTGATTATAGGTGTGTGACTATGTCACAAAATTCAATAATGTCACATGCGGAATTTATCTCCCCACATCGCTTGCAGTTTGTCGTTAATGTGTGTAGCATGCGTCTAAAACAATTCCATTCAGGCAACTTCAGTTTTGTGCATCATGTCTTTACAAACAGTCTCGGCAGCTGCTTATTTGGTAATAGCTTTGAATTGTAAAAAAAAAAGAAAGCCATGGTGGTGGAGAAGTCAGCTATATGTTGGTGGTCAAGAAACTCAGTATAATTTATACAACAGGTTGGTTGCTGACAATGAAGCTTTATTTCTAAATTTTACACGAATCATTAAAGAAGATTTTTAGTACTTACTTGAAAAAGTCTCACCTATTATAAAAAATATGATATCAATTTTCAGGTAGCAATACCACCTCGTGTGGGGTTGTTAGTGACATTGAGATAATGTGATGGTGATCCATCACTTATATAATATCTGTTTCATATATCTGAGCCAAGCTTTTCTCGAATTATTCCAGAGTTAGGCAGAGTTTTGATGGACAGAACTTGATTTTGTCAGGTTAAGTAAAAATATTAATATAAGAAACCATAAAAAAAAAAAAAAAAAATTAGCATACAATTACAAGATTTCAAGTCTATTTGTCAGAGTTACTAATTAGAAATTCAGAAAGTGTTAGAAAGGCCAAAAGATCGTCTGAGTGCTTAGATGTTTCTTGAGATTGAGAAAACGTTGATGCAGATGGTTTAGGGGGTAGAAAATTGTAACTATAGTTGCTATAAAGAGGTGTACTCGAGAGTGCACTAGTATGAGTAGACATAACTACTACTTTCAGAGTTGTAAAGAGTAGAACTGGCATGATTAGGTGCATCATATTTGACCATATCTGCTTCAAATAATGTATTATTTATTATGTGCTTAACCATTGTTCGTGCTCTAGAGCTTAAATTTCGCAGCTCATTATCCACATGTTCTCCATATATTGACCAATCATTTCTTTGACACACATTTTTTTTTAAATACTATTTGGCTCTTGTTCGCGATCCAAAGTAAATAAACCCTTCTATGTTTTTTAGGGGCATTATATTTTTCACGGTTCTCTTCACAATTATTTCTGTCACGTTTATTGCTCACTCCATATAGCTCTATAGACTCATTGATTTCCGCTTGAGCACAGTCTCGGCTCCTTCTGTGTTCTTCTTGCATTTACAAAATCCAATTACTAGATAAATATAATAATTTTATTTATTGAAAAGGAAAAATGATGAAAAATGATCTTGACGGACCGGGATTTGAACTTGGGAAGGGCCCATTGGCCTCAGACTATTTACGGTAGGCTGATTTTAAACTAAGTGAGCTGTTCCGTCTTGTTGTCAAATCTCTGCCGCCACAAATATCTCCCATCATATACAAACATTTAAATATTTTCGAGAAATAATTAAAGTATAGAAGGCCCGTGGGCTCCTCCGAGTTCAAATCCTGGTCCGTCAAAATAATTTTTCAATTTGAAAAAAAAATTAACACCTTAATTAAATATTAATTTTAAATTGTTTTCAGATGAAGTCGAGTGGAGAAAGAGATTTCGAAGGTTCCTGGAACTATCCGTATTGTGTAGGAGTTTGTGACAAAAAACATGTTATCATGAATCCCCCAAAACAGTAGCAGTAGGTTTTTTAACTACAAAGAGACTGTTTTAATGGCCACCGTTTAACTACCACTGTTTTGATGGCCATTTCTGGCACAAATTATAATTTTATATACGCTAATGTTAGCTGCCAAGATAGTATATCTGACGGAGGTGATGTTATGAGAAAAATCATTTAATAAGTAATTTATTAAATTATTTACTAATTTTATAGTTGGCCAAAGGAACGCTAAAATTACCTCACCCAGAACCACTTCCTGGTAGCGATCAATTATCGCCTTATGTAATCTTGACGGATGATGCATTCCATCTACAGGAACACATCATGAAACCCTTTAGCGGACATCATGATAAAGGCACTTGTCAAAGATTATAGAATTATAGGCATTCACATGCTCGAAGAATGTTGGAAAATACATTTGGGTTGCTACCAAGTGTGTTTCGTGTCCTTAGAAAACCACTAATGATTAATTTCAAAACACTGAAATTGTCACAAAAACAAGCATTCATCTTCAACACTTTTGAGAAGAAGTAAAACATCGTGATCACCACACTGTCCTCAAGGAACTTTAGATAACAGCAAGATGGAAACGCAAGATGGAAATATTATTCCTGGATTATGGAGGGCAGTTATTCAAGGTGATTCTGGTCTGTAGGATTTGTCGCATATAGCACAAAAGTAAACTTTTGAAGCTAAGGATTTGAGAAATGAATTTATGAAATATTTTTTATATGTAATATTCAAAAATATATTTCAATATACAGTATAAAAAGTAACATTAATTTTGTATGTACTTTTTTTTTTTTAAACTCACCTCAAAGTCCTCCTTATCACTGCCACCAGTTGACAATTTTGATTGAGGTACATCGATGTCCACTAAAAAAACTTAAAAGGTCATATGCAAACAATTTCCCTTATTGCTAGTAGATGAGCCACTCTTTTTTGATTATACTTTTTTGCGATCACAATGAAAAGCTGAATGCAAATTCTTGATTTTTTTTTTTAACCTCAGTCACTGTATTTACTAGCAAACTGCTTTAACTTCCTTTTTATTTCTAATGTCTTTATAATCTCTAATTTTGTTGTTCCATAATTCTCGTGAATTCTGGTAGTCTTCAATAAATGACATGATTTTTCATTATTCCAGTCCATGTTGCTTGCACGATACAAGCCACGCCGATCCGTTGACTGTTGGATAATGACGACACTGTTCAACACGTTGAATCTTGTCGAGAGAAAACGCATGCGACCAGGGAACAACAATCAACAAGGAGACTTGTTTTTTGTCACTGTCGAATGCTACATGTTGCCTAAAAGTTGCCTCAATGGAATTGCGTCTTAACATCTATTAACAATTTAGATAATCTTACAAGATGAAAAATATTTTGCCTCTTTAAATGATTCTGATTTGATGATATCTATGTTTTTATTGTATCCAAAAAACCAAGTTTTTTTAAAGATATTTTTAATAATAGTTTGATTAATGAAAGAAAATTCCTCAAAACCACAATAAAATACTAACAACACAAATACACTATAGTTATGTTTC
Organism: Aphrophora alni; assembly: GCA_963513935.1. NCBI lineage: Eukaryota > Metazoa > Arthropoda > Insecta > Hemiptera > Aphrophoridae > Aphrophora > Aphrophora alni. Next base: position 58,212,840 of record OY740768.1, read on the forward strand.
TTCTGTATTATGTACATTTCAGTAGCATTGCTATCATGTTCAGAGGTACAATACAGGCTCAATTCACATTTCTTTCATTGTATATTCACCACAGTGCTCTAGTGATTTATATAAATAGTTTGATTGTAAATAATTATAGTATGGTCAAATCTATTTTTCAGATGTTGGATTGGATAACAAATTTTGCACAAAACAGGAATTTACCTGTTGTCCTTCATGCTAAAATCTTTATAACACTTCTGTTTTCATTAATATCACGTTGCAAGTCTGAATCTTCATTATTTGACAGCTTAGCTGTGCAGTTGTGTCATATTTTTGGAACTATAAATGAGGTTAGTGTACTTACTTAGTTACATTTAATCCTAAGTTTGCCAATTTTTTATATTTGTTTGATAGCAATTATGATTGTTTTAGTTACCATTTTCATGGGTCTTGCTTAATCTTAATTTTGTAGATGATAACTGACTGCACTACACGCCTACACAGTTATTTTCTGCTATTATGCTTCAAAAAGGGATAAAACTAAAGTTTTTATATTGTCTTCAATTTATTTCATGTGCTTCTCTGTAACAACATTTATTGTTTCTGTCTATTACATAAACCATTTTGAAAGTAAAATATAACATAATTAATTGTAATTAAGTTTCAAATATTGTTTTATTACTTGAACTTTAAAATAATTGATACTAGGAATAAACAAAAGTCATAAAACATTCTGCCAAAGTTATTACATTTACATTATCTAACTATTATATAACTTAGATTAATTTAGGTTAGATTAGCATGATGAGATTTGCTTTCTCTAAAGAAGGTTATCAGCTGAGTATTTTAGCAAAAGAAAATATTGATCAATTTTGAAAGGAGGGGGAGGGATTAAATTAACTTTGATTTGAATTTGACACTAATCGATATCTAAGATTTCAAGCTTTAAATTGATCATTTTTATTTTTATTTTATTCTGTACATATTTTTGAAAACAACTCTTATTGTGTAAACTGTGTTTATGTCTTGTAGTGAATGGTGCTATGTTACTATTTTCTTGTGTTTTATTTTGAAATTCAAAAACACTTGTTTATTGTAAAACCTTTTAAATGTATTTAAACTAACATTGTTATTAGCATTATAAGATTTTTTTTTTTTGGATGAAAGATAGTAGTGTGATATTTTATGTGTTGTCAAATTGTTGATAGATGTAAAAGAGAAAAGATATTTACATGTTTGTTAAGTGAAAATTATTGAAAAGAAAGGCAAAATTTGAATATATCAGAAGCATAATCAACCAAGCCTATCATTTAGGGAAGTACACTCTAAAGTTAAAATTGAATGAGCAATAATATAATTACCAATACAATTGACCTAATATTTTGAATTCCAAAAGACAATAGATATATATAGGTATGTAAGTGTACTGAGTGAACTTAGACACATTGGGCGTCACTTTGTAAGTTGTCTGAGTGTACCTTACAAAGTTATGGTATTATAATATGTTAGATATGACACATTGGGCACCATTTTATAATTTGTTGGTCAGTTGCTATTATTATTACTTACCGGGTTCAGGTCTTCACTTCTGTACTTCCCAGTGTAATACTCAATTTTTGAATTTTTAATTGGTACCAATACATCAGCTGTTACTGAAAGGAATTTTATGATTGGTTTAAAGGTGGACGATAGAAGTCAAGTTTAAGTCTGTGAATAACATTCAAAATAAGTAGAAGATAAATCAAAACAAATTTTCAAAAGATGTATTTATATAGGTAGTAATGTCTAATTTTAAGTAAAACTAAGTATTTGTGTAAAATTGTGTTTATATTTGAGTGAAATACTTGTTGTCATGCGATTATGGTTTGGAGACTGTGATCACGTGATTTGAGATGAATATCCGGACAATGTAAGCGTGCGTGAGTTCAGTTGAAAGCCAGCGTCTAAGATGTTCAGACGTATTTTAGGTTAGAGAAAGTAATTGAAGGACAATGAAAGTAATACAAAAGTGACTTTTTGTAACATAGACAATGTAAATTGCAAACAGTTTAGAGTCAATTGATTGTAGAGACTTCAGAGGGTACGTCGGAAACAGACGGACATATAAATATGGTGAAATAGTTAAATCTTTTGTGAATGTGCGTAGAGAACATGGTGCGACTTGAACTTTGTTCATTGCATAGACAGTTTAACCGGTATTTTCAAGCCGAAATACGTTAAATATAAAAAAATAAAATAAAAAAAACTATCATGGGTAGAGATGAAATGTGTGCGAATTATGAATTTGTAAAGTCAAAAGTCGAGATCATCAACTGAAAGATTACGTAGTCAATGACGGATCTCAACCTCAATAACGAGGACTTCACGCCACAAGGGATGTTCACCCTGGAGATTGCTACAATGTGGTAACATAAATGATAGACAATCTTTTTTTTGTGTGTAAAAAAAGGACTCATGATAAAATATTAAATATGTTAAAATTTGTTTAAATAAATAATTTTAATATGTTGTAATTTCAAAAAATATCTAAAACTAAAACTTTAATAGAAAATTTCTAACTTTTTTAATATGAGACAAAGATGCTCATGTAAAATTTAATGAATAAAAGTTGCAATAATACAGCGGAAAGTGTGTACTGGCTATTCAACCACCGTAACTGTAAATGAAAACCACAGCAGATTTCTTCAACAAGTGTTACTGTCTCCAAAAGGAAGCTTTCGCTGGACATCATTGAAAATGAATATCAGTGGTGGACATCTTTAAAAATCTTTGTGGATTTGTGAATAAAATTCAAGCTGGTCAACCTTTAAATCGTAGGGACAATCAGGCCTCAGTCTTGTCCGTATAAATGGTTTCATCAACAAGCAGAGAGCATGTTTTCTTGGATTTCAATATTCTGATATGGTTATAAAAAAGCCACAACATAGTAAGTGTGTAACCATTTGATGTACTACATCAGCGAGGGGTATATTGGGACTGTATTTTGTTGAAGATGATAATGTAAACCAGGTACATTATAGAGAGAAAATCATTCAACCTTTTATAAGAGATGTCACGAGATTTTGGTTCCCAGTGGTTCCAGGATCATGATGCCACCAGACATGACATTAGAGACTCTTGCTTTGGCTCAAGAAATATTTGACAACCACCTTGTTTCTCGAGGAACAAATTTTCTATACCCACCGTATTCCTCTGATCTCTGACCAACTGACGTCTATGTTTGGAGATTGATGAAGGAAAACATTTTCTGAGACGATCCACCAACTACCATCATCGAACATCGAGAAAGGATAACTAGATGTGTTGGAAGAATACAACAATCCCCTTTTCACCAATATGTTTCAAAATCTTTATAAGTGTTACGAATGTTGGCTAAAACTTAATGGAGGATATATAGTAGAACATGTGCTTGTGTATATCATTAAAATTGTCTTTTCACTTTCACTCTTGTACTTTTATTGCAAAATAAAACATTTCATAATGTCATCATCATTTATTTATGATTTTTCAAACTATATATTTAGTTTTCTATTTTTCTGAATCTTTATTAATTTTTACTTGAATCATGGTAAATATACTCAACTAAACTTTGTGTAGTAGAAACTTTAAGGTGATATAGTATGGAGAAAACCAATACAAGTATCATGGAATAAATTCATAAATACTGTTATTGTTATTACTATTAATTACATTAATCATTACAAGTAAACCTAGATTTCTTCTTTTGTCATAGATAGATGTGGAAGAGACTCCAACTACATTAAAAATAGTAAATGAAGGAACAAAGACCACAGTCTTACCATTATTGTGTTCAAATCTAATTAGTTGTTTGGAGCAAGTTGACTGGTTGATTATTCGTCTGCGTGCAGAAAATACTGTCCTTATTCATCCCACTGCAGTTATGTCAAGCCCTGATTTTCGTAAGTACATTTTCCTTCGTTGTTCTGATTTGTAAGTCAGGCAATTTTACAAAGGCTGTAAGTAATAAACCAGGTATATTTTTTATTGATTCTATATTATACTGTATATGGACTGACAGATTAAAAAAATACCTCATTAATAGTTCATAGCCTTTTTTAAATTAACCAATTCATTGACCCACCTAGTATATAGATGTTCAGCAAAACTCTATTGAGAAACTTAATTGATCACACACATTGATTTGAACAAAAGACTTAAGAGATATTTATTTAGACAAAACAGTAAAACACAAGATCCATTAGTTAATAAATGTGGTTCTTTTCTCAGTTTTACTTTCTTTTTAATAAGAGAATACTTTTAATGATTTATTATTTTTGGTTTGCAGCTGATCTTATTAAATATTATTAATACTAACTGAACGAGGATTTAGGGTTAAAACTGAAATTTCAGAATCCTAATACAGTAGAGTCCCGCGAACTCAGCGTAATGTGGACCGGAAGTGTGCTGAGTTTGTGAAATGCCGGGTTATCGGGAATAAGGGCAAAAAATAAATTGTAATTTAAACCCAAAGCGGCGGCGATATCAAACGACTTTGTCGATAGCGGTATCCCATTGTCGGCGGCATAATAACACCGCGGCATTGGCACCCGTCGATATAGCATACATACACCTCCAAAAACGTTTGATGGGCCCCTTTTTTTCCACTAATCAATTTAGTATACATTATGGAAAATATAACATTTCTTTTCAGTTTTCTTTGACAGGTACACACAGTATGTACAGAAAATAAAAATGAGCGAGTTACGAAAACGGAAGCGTGTGTTTGTTTCGTTTGAGACGCGGTTAAATGTGTTAAAAAGACTTGACAGAGGGGAATCTGTAAAGAAAGCTTTGTGACGAGTTTAACGTGGGAAAAGTACCATCAACGATTCGAGCGATCAAAGTTAATGCCCGCTTTGGGATCTGCCGAACTTTTACGAACATTGCTGTTTTTAGAAATATATATTTTTTCCCGTCGGGGTCGCCGAGTAATCCGGACTGCCGGGTTATTGAGTGCCGAGTTTGCGAGACTCTACTGTACCTACATATTATTTTAATGTGTAAGGGGAGTTAAGTTAAAATTTGTAACATCAATTAAATGTTTGTTAAATGTATTAAATTGTTCGGGCGCCATGTGTAAGGGGAGTTAAGTTAATATTTAAATTTATCTATTCAATTCATATTATCACTATCAATTTACTAATTCACTTTATGCTTTAAGAGCTTTAATCAAAAACCAAGTTACTTTATTTTGCAAGTCTGCGTTCTTACAAAACTATTTCATTTTTTACCTAAAGGCAGGGTTACACTTTTCATCGTACTTAACGGTTATTCCTACAACATGGCACATGGTTCTCACAATAAATTTAGCCAGACATATTTAAAAGAACAAGAAATCTCCCTTTTATTATATTCAAAGACAAACACTCTATCATCTTTCTCCACAGGAGAAATGCTAAAAGTTAAAATTCATAATTGTAAAGACATAAAAATCAAACACATATCTAGTTCAGAAAAAATAGAGTTTTTCACCATTCTGTCTAATTCAGTTTATATCATGATTACCAACTTTTTATTTGTTCCACTTTACTCACGAGTTACTACTCCAGATATTTAGGTTTGGTACAGCATCCCAAACACTAGAATTCCGCCATTAGTGTGTTGAATTTGAGTCTCCACAGTCGTCTCATGACGCGACTGCTCGATGCTGACTCCTGACAAAGACTGGTTAAACCACGTTTTTAGAAGACGCTTGGCAAAGCTAACGCTCAGGCTCATGGGAAGTTTCTCCAGGGTTCAACTTCCTGCTGGAACGGACTTCCGCAACGTCAGTTGATTTATCTGGCGCGCACAGTTTGAAATTATAATTAAACTTGTAATGTTCTACATTGTTTGTAATCATTAGGTTATTGTTCAGATACACTTTACAATTATTTATCATTATTCTTCTATGCTTATTATCTCTATTATTATTTTATTATTATTATTATTTATTATTAATATTAATTGTTTTATTATTTTTATTAATCACTAGTTGGAGGTTGTCCCATGCTTACAAATGGTGACTTTATTAAACTCATCCCATATTCATACATTCACGATTTTTCCACATTCCTTAGTTTTATCGGTCTACTCTTCCTCCCCTCAAATTTTATGAAATATGAATAATTTTTTTCCTTCAATTGCTAATTCATTATTAGATGTTTGTAACCACAGTGGGTTGAGCTGTGTGATATTTATTATTCTTGATTATAGCTTATGTAATCAAAACTAGCTGAATAAAAACATCTGTTTATAAACACCACTTCATTTTGTAATAATTCAAAAATTTTGGGTGTGGCTGAATTTAAGATTAATATGAAAGCTACTTTTGTTCATTAAAAAATGCCACACGTTGAGCGACATTTGTGATAATTCAAAAATTTAGCTGAAGTTACTTTTAATGTTATTAATTTGTTAATTTGCTCGACTATAGGGCGCCAGGTTTGCTTTAGCATACCAATTTAGAAAAAAGAATGAATTTAATTATTTATAAGATCTCTGGGGTCGTAAGTTCTTTTCACAGTGTACTTACAGTGGATTTTGGTTTTTTAATGAGAACACTTTGGCTGAAATGTTACAAAGAAAACATTTATTAAACATTCAAAGAAACATCCTACAAATATTATTAACCACAAAATCATATTATAAATACTAGTTATCCTTTTAGTTTCAATAACTAATTATGAATTTATATTTCCTTTATTTCTTTCTTTCAAATTAATTAATTTTATCTTCAAAAATGCTTCTACAAATAAAATTGTTGCAACAGGAATTTAATCTATGAAATTTTTAGTAACTTTGTAGCTCTAAAAGAAAAATAAAAAGATTCTATTTTCATTATTTAAAAGTTTCATTTTTTACTAGTATCTCTTCTAGTAATAATCTACTAAATTTTCTTTAAATAGATAAACATTTACAAAAAATTAATTTAAAACATAATACAGGTTATTAATCAAACAGATAATATATAGCGTCTATACCACAACGCCGATCTAAATAAAAAACATTGTCTGTGTCCGAATGGAAAACTCATGTCCTACGAGTTGAAGTTCTACGGCTCGCAGTGGATTCTCCCTCGTTCAGAAATTGTTTTCTCAAGTTGTTCAGAATGTTCATAACTCGCGTATATAAATCATTATCTTTTATGTTCCCGCGTTATTGTCATTGAAACACGCTAAATATGGATTTTTAAATACTTTCGATCACTATTTGAGATAAAAAATCAAATGTACATTGTTCTAACAGAACCTAGAAACTCTTTCTACGATCTTATCTCTCCAAACACTGGATTTTGACTTTTAAGAACACAACCTGTTCATTTTAAGCGGTAAACTCAACTCTTAGAAAACACATCTTGTCCCTTCAATCGCTGGACTTCGACTTTTTAGAACACAACCTGTCACTCCTAACGCTGGACTTAGACTGATGTTACCATGAGGCAAATTCCTACTTCCGAAAGCGTTCTTTCCGGTTACTGTTCACACATTTTACCGCACTGCCGTAAAATACAAATAATTTACATTTTATAACAAACAAACTAAATTACATTAAAATTAAACATAATAATTCATACTGTTGTCTTGAAAATCCATTTTTCTTTTATAAATGACGTGACTAAATTTAAATTATTATTTGAATCTCTTATCTCTTTGGCTTAACCGCGTCTTTTAAATGAGTCTATATTAAAATCTGACTTTTCACATTGTCACAAAACCCCACAAGGTTTGTATTTCAATACAGGTATTGGAATACAAAGCTTTTATATATATAAATTTCAAATCGAGAAAAAAAATACTAATGGATGTTCAAGACATTTCATTTCAGAAGCTAAGGACCTCATGAAAGAAAATAAGTATCCCTAGTATACTTAATTTAAGAAAGATTCTCTTTTCTTATAAAAATAAAAATCTATTTGCTAAAAATCCTATTTTATTATTTTAATTTGTTAGCGTTATCATAACTCATCAAAACTATATATAATCCCATTAGCGCTAAACCTTATCTCTATTTATATAAAGAAAACCCTACATCCGCTTTATTTTTCAACAGCAGTTGACTGAAACTTTCCCATCAACATTTTTTGTTGACCGGATCCCGTCACTCAAAGCTTATCTCCCAGACAGCCGTCTATATACTTTTTCTCGTCTCATCCTCTTTGCCAAGACGACATTTCTACATCCTTTGAAAATCTACCTTTGACTCTAGATATTCATCTGAATAATTCCTTCAACTTAATACAATTAAAATTTAAAACTTCTCATTATCATTAACACCATTACAAAATTATTTACTTATTACTCAACATTACTTCAATTTACTTTAAAACTTTTCAATTATCATCTTATATTATTATTCATTTTAGTTTAAATCCAATAACTATTTATTCTTACTTAAAATCTCAATTCTCCTTTGTCTTGCTGGGATAACATGTTAACTACTGATTTTATAATTACAAAAAAAAAAAAAACTCTTTTCTTCAACTAAAATTTAAAAATATAACATCATTATTATCAAAAAAAAATAAAATTGCTTACAAAACTCATCTATTTATTTCAAAATTACCTCTTTACAATTGTATTGTCTCTCAGTATCCCATCTTAAAATTATTTCCATCTTATCTTTCATATTTTAATAATCAAAGTTGCATTAATCCCCAAACAAATTCTTCATAATAAAAAACTCCTTATTATTTACCTATATTCTTTCATAAATAATCTCCTTATTTCAACGTAGCTTCCTTTAAAAATCATAATAATCGTCGTTTATCCGCAGAATTCCTTAAATCTCCCTTTATTTCATTAAAATCGTCGCATATTTCCTTTATTTCATTAAAATCGTCGTATATTTCCTTTATTTCTTCGCAGTACTCAAAAAACCTCTTAAAAACTAAAAATTTACCATTAATGCAACCTAACTACCTTTTTTATAAAAGTTTCTTAACAGAACAACTTCATTTTAAATACCATTTTACTCAACAATTCTGTAAAGTCATCATCTTCATATAAAAACTCAAAAATTCTTTCATTTAAATTACTTCATTAAAATCTCCTTAGTCATCTATTACTTGTATACAAAACTTCAAAAAAAAATTAAAAAAATTATCATTGCTTTCCCAGCTAACACCTTATTTCATCAAAATCTTTAGACACCTTTATCAAATAACTTCTCACAATCATCTAGTGTTTTAAATTCAAACATTATTTATTAAAAAATCGTTAATTATTTATTTCATTTATAAATCTCATCAAAATCTCTCTTATTATTTTTAATTTATTACTCCTTCCTTTAAAAAACAAAAACTTAACCTCCCTCATTCATTATTTATTTTAACATCAAAAAAACTTAAAAACTTAATTATTATTTGTCTTGGCAAAACTCACATAAATTCTCAAACTTTAAACAACTATTCTTCACATTCTCAAATCATAAATCACTTAAAACTAACAATTTTTTATCTCATATTATCTAATAATCCTTAAAATTTATCAATGTCAAACATACAACTTATCGTTTTACAATTTAACATCTAATTACCTATCCTAATCAGCTAATTAACCTTTTTACAGTTTTATAAAACTTTTCGTTTTATTTTATAAAAAAAAAAAAAAAAGAAACTCTCCTTCCTGTCACGTCCGATTTATTTCTAGGCTTTGTTTCTTAAACAAACCCCCTCCTTTCACCATGTAAGCATTGTCCTATTCTCCCTTGACGACTTCCCTCAACATCTGTTTCTACTTGTTAGAATAGACCCAAAAAAAAAAACTTTTCCTATATCTATGAAAGTTTATGACACTTACAAACATAAGTCATTGTTTATGTTTTTTGCCCAAAATTACATGTGACAGAACTTTAAACAACTACGTTGGATTTTTTGATAAGTTTTCCAATTAACTCTAAATCACTACCTTCTAGAAATGATATCTTAGGCCTTGATCATATCACTTCTCGAACATAGCTACATCCTGCCTCGAAAGACAGTTCGCCTACCAAACTTTATATTTTTATAATATACTCAAGAACTCTAGGTTCTCTCTTGAATTTCTTCTACTACACCGTTGTATCTCTTAATACAAACTAAGAACTCTCTGTTCCTTACACTTCTCAAAATTGTCAAATTTTTAACTATATTTCATTTACATGAGTTGTATGACAATTTTTTGTTTTTGTTTTTTTTTTTTTCTTATTTTATTTTTCAAAACTCGACCGGGGTTTATCATTGTCACAGCACTTTAATAATATTCCTCTATGCTAATGATAAAGCCCTGTCGAACGTCGATTAATAAAACCCTCCTTCGTTCCATTTTCTATTTTATTTTTATTATTATACCTTTTTTATTTGATTTTTATGAATTTTTTGTTTATTTTATGCATTTTACTTCCTAACCTCTCCTACATAGGTTCTTCTAACCGTCTACTTTATACCGTGCATACTTCTAATTGCTCTTTAGACTCTTACACAGAGTAACATGTTGTGACGTTGAAATGTGCAGTGGTTGAATACAATATCCCTACTTGATTCAAGATAAAGCCCAAAACACATCCCTATTTCACAACACGCCCTCTTATGCAGTCTCAGAATGCCTTATTCTTACGAATAAAACATTCTATTTTGACTACACAAACGCCTACCTCCTCCCAATGTTCATGTACTCCTTAAATGCATCTACACGAAGAAAATTTTAAAATTCATAAAAAATTTCATTAAAATCGTTTCATCCGAAGTTGAAATAATGTTTATTTTACCAATCTTATTACTAGCATCGTCGATTTTTTGTTTATGTATTCCTTTCTAGATGTTATTATTCAAATTCAAAAAGAAATTTTATTTTTAAAACTTATTCTAAGTTTTTTACTTAGAAACTTTACTTTTAATTCTATTAAAGTTATTTAAGTAATCTACTTTCGTTCTTATTTACTTTATTTAAAACCAATTTTCCTTTATTTAAGTAGTTTTTTATTTGAAAACGCAAGTTAATTTTCGATTATACGTCAAAAGTTTTTTATTTTCAGAACAATAATTCTGTCACACGCTGTATCTTGTCTTAATGTCATGCAAAGGAATTCTAGGCCTGGTTTAAGCATAAACAAGTCCCCTCGATATGAGACAATCCTTATCTGTCTACTGATAAGACATGAAACCCTTTTGGTTCCAATACGATCTGCAAATGAATCTCAACTCTCTCTCGTCACATTTTATTGAATATTTAATTGAATCCACCTACTTAATATTGAATACTATTTCTTCAACGTTACTCTGAATCCTCGCTTCGAACTAACTATCTTATCTATGTCACGTAAAATCAATATTTATCTTAGAGTAAACAACACTCGGTTATTTACTAACAATCTTGCATCTTTCACTTAGCAAATACCTAAACGTTTCTAAATATTATTTCTTCTTAATCATACTAGCTTGGCATATAATTATTTTCTATATTTCTGTCTTAGCTTACAAAATTTATCAGTACACACAAATTATTAGTATTCATAACTCTTAATTATTTATTTTCAAACTTAAACTTACTTATTAACAAAATCTTAACTACTTTTTATTAATTATTTTAAAAATCAAGTCCGTGTGTTTATAAAATGTCCTTACATTTATTTATTCATTCCAAAATTCAATTTATTACGACTCAATTATAAATTATACATTTTTTACGATGGTTCCCAGATTGGTGAAAAATTTTAAAGTACATGATTTGATTTTTGTAAATATCTCTAGCGTTAAATACCTCTGTCCACATGGACAGTTTGTCTTGCCTAGTCATCACAACAGACCCTTTCCTAACAAAAGATCTCCCTTTGTTATTGTCTCGGAGTGTTGACAAAATACCTTTCTCTTTCTCCCTCTCAGGCATACCATCACCCCTCCTTCTCTCAAACAACTCAGAATCTACTGACCTAATTTCAACATCCGTTAGTTTAGGAATTCTAACCCCACCATTCTTATACATCATCACAAAGCCTTCCTTTACTATCTCTACATTTTCATTTTCAAAATTATATTTAAAGTTAGATTTCTCACAAAAACTTTTAATTTCTTGTTCTTGTATTCTAAAAACATTTCTAAATTCTAACATCGTGTGTTTTTCAAAATCTACAGTCCTATGGTAAACTCGTTTTTTAAGATAAACAGCTGATTCCTTTATTATTAGATTATTTACCTTTACTTTGTTTTTTGAATTAATTATACCTATTCCAACCCCACCAAACTTATTCACTTCAACATTACTTGTTATTTCTAGATTTACCTTGTTACCTAACCCATTATTCATTATTTTAGAAATTTCTTGAACACAATCATTCACACAATCGTCTTCTATTATTATTAAATCATCTGACATCTCTTTTGTTTCATTAAAACTGTTAATTTCAATTTCAGCTATTGCTTGATTTAAATTGTTATCTAAATTATTAATATTTTCTACCAAAACACCTTCTACACTATTAATCTGTTCAAATTCTACTTTTTTCTCACAATAGCTCACTTCAATTTCTACTTTATTATTAGTTTCCATTACATTACTTTCCATTTTAAGATTCTGTTCTAATTTTACATAATCTGATTTTATTTCAACCCTAATTTCTTCAAATTTTTTACACATTGCTTCTTTTAAGTTTAAATTATCTTGTCTTAGCTCTAATTTACTCTGTTTCAGGTCATTATTTATTTTATCAAGTTTAACATTATTCTGTTCAAGTTTAATATTAAAATTCTCTAGTTTTTCATTAATTTCTAGCTTATTCTGATCAAATTTATTACTTATTTCTTTTAATTCCAAATTGTTTTGATCAAACCTATTATTTATACATTCAAACTTCTTATCATTATCTCGTTTAAATTCTAAGCTATTTTTATCAAATTTTTTATCCATATCTAAACTAGTTTGTCGAAATCCTTTTACTAACATCTCATATATTTTTTCCATGCTCATACCTTGATCATTATTTTCTACACTCTCATCTATCCTAACTTCTTTGGTTACACTAACCTGCTCAATTACCCTAACCTCTTCAGCTCTTAATTCCTTATCTGAATTTTCTTCTACAAATTCTACCCCTGGTGTTTCTACTAATTTTTTGTTCATATCTTCACACTTTTCTTTACTATTTAGAATCCCATCACTATCAAACCCATTAAAATCCGAACCTGAACTACTAATTTTACCCATACTTGAACGTCTACTATTACTATTACTGTTTATTTCTTGATCTAGAAAATCTTGCGCGAATTGTTCATCTAATTCTTCATTACTTTTTGTTATTTCTATTGGTAGTTGCCCTATGTTTCCAAAAATACTCTCTGTATACTCCATTGGTTCTAAATTGTTTAAAAAATTATGATTTTCTAACCCTACCTGTTCATCATTATTATTAACATTTACAATTTCTGTCTCCATTTTTACCTTACTATATTTAACACAAAAAAAAAATTTTTTTTTTTAAAAGAATCTTTCTTATTTTATTTAGAGAGTCCTTACCTTGATTTTAAGAGTTCTCATTGCCAAAATCACTGTACTTTCGACTAAAAAGCCCCACGTTGGGCGCCATTTGTAATAATTCAAAAATTTTGGGTGTGGCTGAATTTAAGATTAATATGAAAGCTACTTTTGTTCATTAAAAAATGCCACACGTTGAGCGACATTTGTGATAATTCAAAAATTTAGCTGAAGTTACTTTTAATGTTATTAATTTGTTAATTTGCTCGACTATAGGGCGCCAGGTTTGCTTTAGCATACCAATTTAGAAAAAAGAATGAATTTAATTATTTATAAGATCTCTGGGGTCGTAAGTTCTTTTCACAGTGTACTTACAGTGGATTTTGGTTTTTTAATGAGAACACTTTGGCTGAAATGTTACAAAGAAAACATTTATTAAACATTCAAAGAAACATCCTACAAATATTATTAACCACAAAATCATATTATAAATACTAGTTATCCTTTTAGTTTCAATAACTAATTATGAATTTATATTTCCTTTATTTCTTTCTTTCAAATTAATTAATTTTATCTTCAAAAATGCTTCTACAAATAAAATTGTTGCAACAGGAATTTAATCTATGAAATTTTTAGTAACTTTGTAGCTCTAAAAGAAAAATAAAAAGATTCTATTTTCATTATTTAAAAGTTTCATTTTTTACTAGTATCTCTTCTAGTAATAATCTACTAAATTTTCTTTAAATAGATAAACATTTACAAAAAATTAATTTAAAACATAATACAGGTTATTAATCAAACAGATAATATATAGCGTCTATACCACAACGCCGATCTAAATAAAAAACATTGTCTGTGTCCGAATGGAAAACTCATGTCCTACGAGTTGAAGTTCTACGGCTCGCAGTGGATTCTCCCTCGTTCAGAAATTGTTTTCTCAAGTTGTTCAGAATGTTCATAACTCGCGTATATAAATCATTATCTTTTATGTTCCCGCGTTATTGTCATTGAAACACGCTAAATATGGATTTTTAAATACTTTCGATCACTATTTGAGATAAAAAATCAAATGTACATTGTTCTAACAGAACCTAGAAACTCTTTCTACGATCTTATCTCTCCAAACACTGGATTTTGACTTTTAAGAACACAACCTGTTCATTTTAAGCGGTAAACTCAACTCTTAGAAAACACATCTTGTCCCTTCAATCGCTGGACTTCGACTTTTTAGAACACAACCTGTCACTCCTAACGCTGGACTTAGACTGATGTTACCATGAGGCAAATTCCTACTTCCGAAAGCGTTCTTTCCGGTTACTGTTCACACATTTTACCGCACTGCCGTAAAATACAAATAATTTACATTTTATAACAAACAAACTAAATTACATTAAAATTAAACATAATAATTCATACTGTTGTCTTGAAAATCCATTTTTCTTTTATAAATGACGTGACTAAATTTAAATTATTATTTGAATCTCTTATCTCTTTGGCTTAACCGCGTCTTTTAAATGAGTCTATATTAAAATCTGACTTTTCACATTGTCACAATTTATTATACTATTTGTCTTTTGGATTTTGTTAGGTCCACATCTCAAATGCAATAACACTGACTATATATAATTTTTTTTTAAAACTACTGAATTTATACACTCTACACTGAAATTAGATTCACAAAAACTCTGGCTTATTACCATAGCCATATGAATACATATATAATCATTTCCAACCCATAAAAGATACCGTGAATTGTATAAAAACAAATAAATAGAATTTGCTTCAATTTAATATGTAAGATATATCTACGATCACAAAAATCTATGTAAAATCAAAAGGAAAAAAAATCTATGGAATTGTAGAATTGTGTAAAAATTGGCAATGTTATAAGTTTATAAATAAATAAATATTAAGCTTGACTTGTGAGATAATATTAGATAGAATAAAACTTGAACACCAGATCTTACAAAAATTACATTTACTTAATCAAACGCGTTTCAACGACCAAGTCGCCATCCTCAGTGATACATGAGGTACAATAATAAACTATAACTAACTGTTATAGTTATAACTATTAATTTGTTTAAGAAGTAGCTTTGTAAAACGCCCAGTTTATCCATCAATCTCATCCTATTGAGATGGAAGTTAGATACGTCTAAAGTTACGAGTCTTATATGAAAATAGTTGGAGCTACATTTACGTGAGTTTTTACTGAAATATATAATTAAGTGTCTGTGCTTAAAATCACAGAATGGTGTCCATTTAACCAATAAAATCAAGAAATTAAATTTAATAAATTCATCCGAGTAAGAAAAGTTACAATTCGGGAATTAGCAAATGTCATTGGCTACAAGATTCCACCTATACCAATTTTTGAGACTGGAGGAGTTTATATCAGACACCAAATGAGCAATATCAGAACAAAACAGTTTTTTGTTCCAATTGCTTGAAATTAGTCCTGGTATCCTTGGTATAAGGTACATAAGTTATACTAATAATAAAAACTAATAAAATATTTAAAATTGAATAACTATATTCTTCCATAAACTTAAAGTTAAAAATAACTAAAAAGACATTTGAAAAATTGTGTAGACAATCTTTCCACATTAAAACTAAAACTATTATCTAATATTTGTGAAAGAATTATCACAATTTGGAATTCGTAATTGAGATGAAGAGAGAGAAATAAAAACTTTGTGAAATAAATTTATATCGTATAAAAACAGTCTTCATCTGAGATTCCATTTTTAACTTCTAGGACCATATATGTTTCAATTGCTAAATTTAGAATTATTTCTGTATGTATTCCAGGAAGGACTCCATGTATTTTGATATTAGATATTTAAAACATTTAGAATTGCATGTTTACAGGAAGTACTTTCATAGTTGGAAAATCTTTTAGTTTTATATGTATACTTGTATGTATTTCGGAGTAGATGCTTCATATCTACATTGAATGTGGCTTTTTAAATACACTTGTGGTTTTCTTTGTAATGTGAGTACAATTTCCTTAGAATCCACAATCTCAGGTTTTAAATTTAAAAGTGTCTGTGGTTTATCACAGAATGGCGTCTAACAAGTTAAATTCAAAAATAAATTCAAATAAAATAAAAAACTTAACTCCTAGCAAGTATAAATTGTTACGCTGGGGGGCCCGGACCAAGAGGGGCATGCAATTACTGTGTTTAGCACATTTTTAGTTCATCAGTTTAAATATTAAAATATTGGCCTAAATTGCTGAAATTTGTGGCGTTCTGTGTTATTACTAATAGGAAATAAGTTCAGGTATGTATAGTGAATTTGGTTAATATGTAAGTCCCAATATTAATTTGATTTTTAAAATAATTGATTCCCTGGTGTGCTGATGGTTACGAGGTGTCTTCCCAATAGTGTACACTGACCAACCATGCCAACTCGTCTTCTATATAAGTGTGTTTATGTTTTGTATATTATGTGTTTTCATGTAATGTTAAACTTTTTTAAAACTTAACGAGCTCCATACGGTGTAAGCTTAATTAAACTGTGTTACTTTTTGTTTGTGGATCTGATGATAGGCACAAGAAGTCGGAATCTTTTTGCGGCAAACTGTTGAATTAGTTGGCATAAGAAACCGTTTATATCTATAAATATCACTAATCCATGGGCTGCAATGTTACAATCAAATTGTATTATTAAGCACTGTTAATATATTTGTTTGGGCTATAATATATTATTCACAAGATATAATAGAGCCTGTAATAATTACAAACTGGTGTAAGCCAGTATTGGTGTTCTACACAACTACTAAAAATGTTCAATAAAAGGAAGTCTGTAAATCGAAAAATGTCAACATAATTTTTCGAAACTGCTATCTATGCATTGTCAAATTTGTAAACAGCTGTTTTAAGGAATAAAGAGTATTATTTAATTACCTAATATTTATAAACTGTATTACAAACATTTTTTTCCCAAGGAATATAATTATTAATTACCAAAAAAATATAACAGTATTGTTATTACACCTTCTACTCTAGTATAAAGTTTACCTGAATTTGACTTTTTAAAAAAGAAAAGAAATTCGTCTCTGGTAATAGCTTGAAATATGCAAATTTTTGAAACATTTAAGTGTCTGTAGCTCTTAAACGGTTAGATATAGCGAAAAATACCCAAGATTAAAAAATTTAAATAATCTGTTTTATTCAAAATTGTCATAAAAAAGGGGTTCTATAAGAAAATTAGAGCTGACCGCTATATTGGAAAACTGGCACATGATATGAAAAATTTGGTAATACCTCTAATTTTAACTGAAAATATTGGGGGATTACCTTTTAAAATTCCAATATTAGAATATGAGATATATGTTAATAACTTGTGCAGTTGAGCATTATTGAAAGGTTGAAAGCATACTTTA
Organism: Aphrophora alni; assembly: GCA_963513935.1. Taxonomy (NCBI): domain Eukaryota; kingdom Metazoa; phylum Arthropoda; class Insecta; order Hemiptera; family Aphrophoridae; genus Aphrophora; species Aphrophora alni. The sequence continues at coordinate 58,230,657 of OY740768.1, forward strand.
TTTTGTGGTCACCTGTAATTGTAAAGTCCTAATCGGTAAAAGAATTTTTTGTTACAATTAAACAGAAATTGAAATCTCTTCATTACCACAAAAATTGTATGTTGGAGGTTTGGTTCTCTAAGCATAAGAATATATTTTGGTAAAAAAAATAGTTCATTCCAACCCTAATTATTAATAAACTCAAATTCTAGTACACAGAAAATGTGTATTGTTAAAGATTCTTATATTTGGATATATCCACTATTTGGGATTTTTCATTTTATTCATGCCATTGTTTATGTCACTTGTTTCTTTTTTATTAAGTTGCTTTAACTACTCAGGTCATGCTGCATTTAGACGAAGAGAGAAAGAATTAGTGCAACAATTAAGCTATTGTATCAACGCAGCAACATCTATCTGTTACATTACAGTACCACCAGGACCATGTACGGAAGCTGTATTTAAACTACTCTCCCATACATACAACACTCTTACTTCTCTCACTAAATATTTCTCATCTATTTCAACACCTCATGATCATGTTTATCAGGACTCAAGGTAAGTTATTTTAATTATGTCTTACATTTTTTCATACAAAAGTAAATACAAATTGTTTGTTTGAATAATAATTACGTTGGTGTATAGATGAACTTTGGTGGTGAACATTAGAAATATAATTCAAACCCTTATTACTTTTTCACGTATACATTATATAGAGAAAGTTATTGGATGGCTAAAAAAAATCAATATCTAATTTTTGACAAAAATCTCCGTTTTAAGTTTTAGTTACCGTTTTAGTTACCTTGAGCCTGTCTTTCTAAGCATTGAGTAGTGCTGTACAGACCAAACAACTGTATACATTTTATTTAAATATAGTATGTGGACATATTTTGGCCATATCCCAAGTGTTTATATATATATATATATATATATATATATATATATATATATACATTTATAATTAAAAATTTGGAATAGCTGCCAAAGGCAAATTATAAACTCTTACATAATTAACTTTACGATTTTTATTGTTTACACTGATGACCGACGGTACTTGATAGAATTCCATTTTAACAAATAAAACGCAATTTTTCTTTTGTAAAATTCTATAATTTATTTGGTCTAGCCGACCATGGTTTCGCCAGTTACGGCATTGACGAGGCTCTTACAAGACTAAATACAAAGCACACCATAACTATTATAAAAGGTTGAGAAAGGCAGGAAATTCCCGTTAACAAACAAAGCACAAAGACCCGGGGGAAAACCCCACAGGTCATTCACACAGGTATTAACCAACCTTGAATAGAGGTTGAAGTAAAGGAGAAAATGACAAAAATTCCGTTTGGTCATTTAAAACTAGATTATCATCATTACACAAAAGTCTCTTAATTTCTAAAATTTCCAAAACATTTAATTTTCTACTTTTTACGTTAACATGTAAAATTTCAAAATTAACATTAGAAATAACATTTCTAATTAACATTAGAAATTTAAAAAATAAGGCTAAATCCTTTATTTTCCCAATAGTCAATTCTAAGAATTACACACAAAAGTGGCGTAGAATTAACTATTTTGGTAAAGTTAGCCATGCAGTTGGTAAAGTTTTAGAAAAGAAAAAACACTGTAAACCAGCTTATTATTGTAAACAAAATTTAGGAAAGATGTTGGTAAATTCCAAAGATAAAATAGAAAAAATGCAAAAAAGTGGTGTGTACAAACTGACATGTAGTATTTGTAATGCTGCTTATGTTGGCCAAACAGGCCGTAGTTTTAAGTGTAGGTTAGGTGAGCATTAAAGGAGTTGGCGGTTAGGTTATAATGATTCTAGTTTTTCTAACCATTTAAAAAATCATGCATTGACAGATTTTTATTCTAATGTTAATTTTAAAATTTTACATGTTAACGTAAAAAGTAGAAAATTAAATGTTTTGGAAATTTTAGAAATTAAGAGACTTTTGTGTAATGATGATAATCTAGTTTTAAATGACCAAACGGAATTTTTGTCATTTTCTCCTTTACTTCAACCTCTATTCAAGGTTGGTTAATACCTGTGTGAATGACCTGTGGGGTTTTCCCCCGGGTCTTTGTGCTTTGTTTGTTAACGGGAATTTCCTGCCTTTCTCAACCTTTCATAATAGTTATGGTGTGCTTTGTATTTAGTCTTGTAAGAGCCTCGTCAATGCCGTAACTGGCGAAACCATGGTCGGCTAGACCAAATAAATTATAGAATTTTACAAAAGAAAAATTGTGTTTTATTTGTTTATGATTTTTATAAAGTGTGGCTTCTAAAGGATTCAAACAGAAGGTCAGCACCTCCCAAATAATTGTAGTTCACAAGTTATTAGTAAGAATAACAAAACATCGTTTATACTTTAAAAAACAACATGCCATAGAAGAAAGATAGCTAATAACAACGGAGTGGTTACACACTTATACAGATGACTCCTTGATGGATAAATTAGGAAATGCTAGAGTAGGAGTGTATTCTTCACTCTTTTCTCACTAAATATATCTAGGATCACAAATAAAGTTTTGATGCAGAGATAGAAGCAATACTTTTTGCCCTAGAACAACTCTGAAAATTAGTACTCTATTCAACCTCTGTACTCTGAATAAATTAGTCTTATGTTCTAAATAACAAAGGAACAAATCTATCAGTTACATTCAAGGATTTAATTTGAACATAAGAAATAATATTTAATTAATTAAACATTTTAAATAAAAGCACTAGTTTTGGAGGCTTTTTCAATCTCAAGTCTGTTTCTAAGTTTAAAGTGAACTAATCTAAATGAAGAGAAAATTCACTCCACACTGGCTGAAAATCCTTGAGCTGTAAGTAGGATAAAGTTTTACAGCCAAATTTGTTTTACTTTTCCATCATTCAATAGCTAACACTTCTGATATAATGGACTCCTGTAAAGTGACTCTTGAGCTTGAACGGAAGGGTTGAGCTTTGAGCTTGAAACTTGAATATGACTGGTAGCAAAGAAGGAGATGCTGCTTTCTTTTCTTCTTCAGTAAGTTGTAAATTCTCTTCCGTGCAGTTGATGGTTTTCGGATCCCACATGTATGAAAATGGTGGTTGGACTTTAAGCCATTTCATACCTCTGAACAAACTTCTTAATGTTTTCATCTTGTGTTACATTCCACAAGCGCTCTTTAAGATGTTACAAACACAGCAGTAACAAGGTTACACAGGTTTTTCTAAACACCATCCAGGGCCTCAGCAATTAGCTTTAAAATCAAAATCATATCTTCCACATTAGGTTTTAGTAAGAGAATCAATTTTGCTTCTATTATTCTCACATATTTTCAAAAGAGTTGACCAGCCTTTGACATGAGCTTCTATAGAGTCCAGAAAACTGTTCCAGTGGGTTTTATTTGACACAGTTAGTTTTGGAGCATCCGATTGTCTATAAAGGGCATGTGCAAAATGATTATTGTGAAAATATTTCACTATCTGCAAAATATGTTCTTTCTCACCTGTAAATTGGCAATCATTTGCAAAAAAGATTCAGAATATGTGGTGAGCATCCATAAGTTATCAAGTTCACACCATTACAGTTTTCTAGTAGCTACTTTGTAACATTAGCTGTGTTATAAATGACAACCGAACGCACAAAGCACTTTATTCTTCTTCATTTTTTGAGGCTGTTGAATCTCAAATACTCCGAGGTATGTGGATTCTCAGAAGTCGCACTACAGGTTTGCTATAGACATGTGACCAACTATCAATTCCTGTACAAACAGTTTTAGAGCAATGAAGAAGATTTGATTTTTTTCTTCTTGATACACAGTATCGAGTAAAAATCCTCCTAAAAGATTTCTGTTTGGCGGTTTATAAGCAGAGTGTAGCTGCTGTACCAACTGAATAAACTGTGGATGTTCCACATTTCGAAATGCAGTGTTGGTAGCAGACACATATCTGGCAACTTGAAAATCTAGTTAGTCTTTCTGTACAGAGGTTGTTTTGAAAAAGAGCTTGAACTTCCCTTATTCGTCTTACCGGATGGGTATTTTTCGGATTTTCCAGTTGTTGTTGATTTGCTGCTTTACTGGAGGTTGGTGTCTAAAACATAGTAAATAAAAATTACAATATTTACAATAGTACAGTATTGGCTATTACTCACTTAGTGGATTAAAAATATATTTAAAAAAAGACATTTAAATTTATAATTAAATGCTTTAAAAAAAAAAATTATAGTAGTGGTGTGACTAAGTGGTATAAACCGTGGAACCTTGACTCAGACTGTCTGACACTCTCTACATGTGGGAAAAACTAATGCATACACATGAGGTACACTCTACCTCTCAATTGGAGGTCACCTCTTGTACTTCATTTCTCCATGGATATAATTCAAATTAGTTACTTTATACCTTCATAGGAATGTTATCATACAATTTTTATCGGAATATCAATTTTGCCTATATCAAGTTTAAATATTGTTAGTTTCTCTTAAAATATTTGTAAATACAATTTTTTTCCCCCTAGATTTGGAAGAGCAGTCAAACTTGCAGGAACCCACTTATCAGATCAAATTTCTGAACTGATACTCTATGTTGAAGTAAGTGGGAATAAAATATACTATATAGTACAGTAAAATATTTATATATTCTATACTATATTAAGAGTTAGTCTTGTATATATATATATGTTTATTTTTTTTAATGGATTTAAGGATTTCATGAGACTGCTTTTTGAAAGGTTTTTGGGTATTAGGAATCCATTGGTTAATTATAGAAGAACCAATGGTTTTTCAATAATTTTTCCAAATGTAAATGATGTTATAAATGAATAAATATTAAAGTGAAAATAAATACAAAACCATTTTAAATAATATTGTAAACTTAACCAAACAGCATAGTTGAACTCAATGTAACGTTCACAATTATTTCAAATCATTCTTAGCCTAACGAAGAGAACAGTATGGCAGAATAACATAAAATTATCTGCCATAACACAGAGACATTGCCTCGTTAGATAACAGCAACTTCATTGGAAAATCATATATGGTTCCGAACACATACACTTTCCAAAGTCATAAAAAGTACACTTTTATAAGTAAAACATATAAATGGAACTATAATATGTTAGGACTGTTATAGCCTAACTGGTTATAGACATCAAAAATTTGTTTTGTACCTTGTAAATGTCATATCATATTCCACTATTTTGAAAATACTATTGTGCCAGTTACATATCTATAATTTTATACTTTATCTACTGTAGAAATATCTACATCCCTTATATTTTAATGATTCTGTAAAATTTGTTAAAATTATATTTTTAGTTCTCCTAAAACCCCCAAATTCTCACATGTCCCGTAAATTTAATGTGTTACTACATTCGAAATTTGATATTCTATAATTTTCATTCAGCCAGTTCTACATTATCCATATTTTATCCTGCAATAGTTCAGGAAAGTATCTGCAATAGTATCGTATCTTCTTTGTACTTTAGTATTTAGTGGTTTATTAAAATGTATGATGTTATACTCTGCAGATAAAAAATTTAGTGAATAAATTTAGGCTACAAGCTTCTGCAGAAAACATAAAAACCTTGTGGGAACATAAAACATGGCATCCAGGACACCTGACAATATTCAAAGGGTTCGATTACCCATTGTACGTTAGTTCTAAAAAGTCTACACTGAGGCATTTGCAAGCACTTATCATTTCAAATCACTCTCTTCGTCAGATCCATCATTATAGTTTGTGCTATCACCTATACAAAATATTAGTTCTGTAGAAACTATTTGAACGAGATTTTATGGCAAGAACAACTTTTTGTGGATATTTCATCATTTAAGTAATCAACTTTTCGACTTCTTGCGGTTGCTACTGATTATGTCAGGCAAAGATCATTTTCTGCTTTGTGGTTTAGTAAACAAATAAAATATGCGATATTAAATTGATTATATCCCCCAGGAACTGCACGGCAAACCTCTTCACAGTGATCATGTCATGGGTTGTTGCAGGAGTTCTGCCTCTCAAATATGTGGTCCTTATTTCTTTGAAAACAAGAATAGCAATGCACTTATACATTTTAAATGCTGTGTCAATATAATGTGAGAATTTTTCTTAACACAACTACATAATCAGAGTGTTAACATCATCTGCAGGTTTCAACAGGATAGAGCATCAGCTCATACTGTACATCATTCTACGGACACTCTAAAGCCTGTTTTGATGGCCGCCGCTTGATTTCAAGATCTGGAGATCTGGAGCTCGGTTATCTGACCTAACAAGAAATGATTATTTTTTCTGTGTATACTTAAAGATTTGGGTTTTTCTTATTCGTCCAGGTAATCTGGTTAGTTTGAAGCATAGAATATGAGGAAGAAATCAGAGCATTACATGCTGTGCTGAGTTACCGATAGCATAATAATATGAGTAGAAGTAAGTTACTGTATGAATGGTAAGTATATAAATGTTATTATTTTCAGGGCTTCTTAACTCAAAAAACTATGAAACACACATAAAATGTATTATTTTTCCTTTGCAAACCATATATTATTTGTTAATTTATGAAGTATTTTAAACTTGATTTTATGAGTTAACAATATAATTTAGTTACCATATATATCACAATATATTATGACAGCTGTTTACAGTTAAGCATCTTCAGACAACTAGTTGTAGATGCTATTGGAAGATCTTAGTTGTGTGAAGATCCTTAATTGTGAAACGCCTCTGGCAATATTGTTGAATTGGCAATAGTGCTTATTGTAAAATATTGTGTTTTATTTTATTCCAGTCAATTATAGTTTGGCTTGTTGTTAGAGTTATAATTAATTGTGTATGCAGTAATAATCTTCCTTTTATTAATCAACTATTTATTCTCTCCAGGATGTTAGTATTGAAGATAAAAATAAAAATAAAAAAGGTGCTATACTATTAAGCCATGCTAGAAAGCAGACCATATACATTCCTAGGCTTGTTGCTGATTTAGAAAATTTTTCCAAAGCTATAACGCTTTTAAGCAACAAATGCAAGGTAATGTATGTTACATGTTTATAGTTTGAATGTTTAGGATTAGATATCTTCAAAAAAGTTTAAACAAATTTTGGTAAACTATGTTGGTTTAGAATTTATTAAATTTAGACTTTTGTAAATTTTTTTTATATGTTTTAATACTACATATTTAAGTTTATATATTAAAATGTATTTATGGTTGTAAATGCTAATTGATTGACCAGAAATTACTTCAAATCAGTTTGCACAAATAATTTTTTATTCTAAATTAAAAATATTAATATGTTTTTCTTCATAAAAGAAATAATAAGTGACTCTTTATAATCTCAAGTTATAAATTAACATTAGTGTTAATTTAGAAGAGAGTAAAGAATACTGATTTTGTTATCAACAATATTTTTCAAAGAACTATATGTGAAATTTGTGTGCTTAGTCACTCACAAAACAGTTGTACATTCCAATAAAGGTTATTTAATGGAAAAATTGAATTTTTTTTTGATGAATTATTAATTAAATAGTAATATATAATATAAAAATAAGATAATAACTTGAAAAAAATTAAAAAGTTAACATGTGTTGCCAACAGTATAATTGAAAATGAATTGTGAATTATGTATTTTTTGAAAACCAATATAGGAAAAGTATTGTGTTTATTACTAATTAATTGTGATATAGGTTCTTAAATGTATACAGATTCTATCTATAAATATAAAAGTCAAAACCCACTTACTGATCACGAAATCCTATAATAATAATATCCTATGTATAAAATAAAAAAAAAATAATAATAAAAAAAAAAAATCCTTTTCACATATTATTATTATTTTTATTTTTTATGGTATTACATAATTCATAAAATATAATATATACTGTTATCAAAGTATATTTTTTATATACTTAATAACATTTATGTTATGACATAATTTAAAATTAAAGAAATAGTATGATATTAGTTCTAAATAACTAATAAAATAAGTACAAAGTTATTTATGATTTAATTTATTAGTTTACAAATATTTTTCTTAGGACAAATCACTATCAACTAATGTGAAATTGACTACAGTGCGAGATTTTAGACTTCATACAAAGAAACTGGAGCTGATACTGAATCGTAATAATCAGGTACATATTTATTTTATAAATCCAATGCTTCAGCTTCAATATAAATGACAGTTAGACATAATTTAGCTTTTTTTTCTCTCATTTTGTAGAAATAATTTTACCTGTTCATATTTTTATATCTCGTGGTGAATTTCATTCACCACTGTATACCCTGCTTTTGTAGCCAAGCCTGGCTTTTGGCCATCGTTGCCTTGCGGGTTGCCGATTATTAGATTGTTGGCGCATACGATCATCTGAGGTGAATTAGTTAATTTTTCCCCACTCTCTGCAACACGAGTTCTCGCTCACAGTGGCCAGATACTGAATCGGACTACACAAGCTTACTGAGTTGTGTTTCGTCTGCTTGGTTGACTGGATGTGGAACAGGAACTTTACATTGTATTTACACTGGACTTTAGTTTCGTTCAGGTAAAGTTTCCATTTCTTTACCCCCCAAAATAATGACATACTAGCCCATTTGGAAGGAGTCAGTTGACCCAGCATTTTTTGTAGTGGGTGGTAAATTCTGCAACCCGTTAATGATGTGAAAAGTGGGTTGTTGGCCATTTTGGCCCAATCATCTATGTTTACCACAATTTTTATTAGAGTCATTTTCCCTTTAAATTAATTCTAATTTGATAAGTGTAGTTTTAATCTAATTTAAGTAGTTTTAAATCGCACCTCGGTTCCTTGGAACAATGTTTAAACTAAATTAAGGTCAGAATTCTCTACCAGAACATATAATTAAATGCAACTTCAATTACACAACTCAGCATAGAAACCCCAGCTACAACATCTACTACTAGCCGAACTTATAACAGCTTTGCGAACCCACCTCGTTTCACCACCCAAAAGGGTAGATACAAGAATACCCATATTGCCATGGCATATCACCCAAACATTAAATTAAGTTAGACCCTTTAAGTGGCAACCGACTAACTATTTTTCAATTAAAAAGTCAAAAATATCGAGGACAGCCAAATTAAATCCCGGTTTTGACCAACCTATACTAATAGCTCTTCAAGTATCTGCCTCAGTAATCTTATTATGATTAATCGATCAGGCATTACAAACTAACAATTCCTTTCAAATATTTAAAACTGATCTAATTAAAACTTTATTACCATCTCGGACTTTTCACCAGGCTTTAGCGCAATGGCTATATCAACCACAAAAGCAAGATGAAGGTCTTGAAGACTTCATTTGGGATATGACCAAATTGTTCCAGTCGCAATTAGTGGAGACAGACATGCTCCAGATTATTTTCTTGGGTATGTCCTCAGAAGTGACAGCTCGTTTCGTCCCCGTTTCTAAACCAGATACTTTTTAACGAATTATTAGCACTAATACCCCACTATTAACATGGGTATTAATAATAATAGAGCCTATGCTATACAAACTACCAGCTTTAACTCTGGAAAAATCAGTCACATCTTTATAGTTCCCGAAGACCAAGCGCCTGTCAGCTGAGGTTCAATCTGAACAGAACATTTATCTATTCACCATCCCTTATATCAACACCAAGGAATCATCCACAAAATACAATAGCGCCAAATTATGACAATAACCACTGTCATTTTCTCCCCCCCCTCATCATTATTAAAACCATCCCCCCACTTACTACTACCAATCCGATTTAAACTAAAGGGGAGCGCTCACAGAGTCGGTCAGAGTCATCCCAAACCACCAACAACTTGTGTTATTGATCAAGCAGCAGATGGCCAGAGAGTGGGATTAAGGAAATTAACTATTCAGACCACCAAAACAGTCGCATTAAGAGTTGGCAATGGTCCTCTTATAATTTCAGGTCTGATAGATACCGGATTCTGTTTTCCCTCATTCTCCAAAATTTTATTACACACTTCAGTAATTTCTCAAATTAATTAAAAAAAGTCCCCAATTGAAATTAATGCTATCGTAGTCAATAACCAGCCACTAAAATTTATAACTAAAGTTATGTTTAAAATTGAACATTTATCCTAGCATTACAGGTTTTTGTTTGCTCCGGACCTCCCTTGCGACATCTTATTCGGTTTCAATTTTTTACACAAGACCCAAGCCACAATAGACTTTCTGAGTCTAGTGGTCCGTTTCTCTTATGCTTCCCCACTTTTTGTTCAGTCATCGCAACACCTTCAAACAAACCAACTCAACCCCCAATATCCAATTCTTCTAACTTTACGGCCTCCAACAGGCCCAGGTTTCCCGATTGTTATCAGAATTTCCAGACACGATGACCTAAAAACTAGACAAAACTAATTTGCTTACTTACTGTATAAATATTAAACATACCACCACAAAAGTACGTTCACGACCATACCAATTAGCTTCTTCAAAGCTTCAGGCTTGAGAGCATGTACAAGACCTCTTCAAAGGTGTTACATTCCCTTCAAACTCCCTCTATGTTTGCTCTGTATTTCTGGTACCCAAGAAAGGGAGTAAAACCAGAATGGTTGTGAACTACTAACCTATAAACGAGCTTGTAGAGCTTGAGGTTACCCCTATCCTGGACCTAAACGAGGCTTATCTTCAAATACCTCTAGTCTAGAATCGAAGAAATATATTTCCTTTGTATGTCCTTTCAGACAATTTCAATATAATTTCCTCCCCTTTGGTTTGGCCAGCGGCGGTTTAGTTTTAACCCGCCTAATAGACAATTTTTTTTGGAGATATTAAATATGATTACATTTTCATTTTTTGAAGACAATTGCATTTATTATAATGGTTCCATCGAGGACCACCTTCTCAGGGTGGACACAGTTTTGGCTAGACTACATCAGGCTGAGCTGACAGGTAATCCTGAGAAGTTGACGGTTGCTTCAGATTCTATTCAGTTTCTAGGCCATGTTTTCCCTAATCAATCTATCATTACAACCCATTTCTGATTACCCAATCCCAAGTATTTGAAATAAACTGCCAGATTTCTCGGTCTAGCCATATTTTACTCAAAATGTATTAACAATTTTGCCTCCATTACCCACCCTTTAACCCATGACGTGGCGAACAACCCGCTGGCGGGTTGGTATGAGACATATGGTTTTAGTTCACCAACTCTAAAACACGTTTTTTGCAATTCAACATTACGCCCACTTAGAATCGTCTTATCGCAATAAATAAAATACCGTTGGAAAACTAATGTTCCATAGATGCATAATCATGCAAAAAAAAATACCACAAAACATTATAAATAATATTCCAAAAATTGGTGAAGTTTGCATATTTTTGATGCGTAAAATCGTAGATTTCAACTCTGCGGTTTTTAGTAAACGGGATGCCATTTTTCCCCATATCATTACAAATTTTTTTTTCTGTCAAATAAGTCGACCAAAACACTGTTCTATAGATCACATGTTTCTCTTTCTAACCGTAGATTACAAATTTTTCTGCGTCTCACAGATCCAGAAATATTTCTACTTGACGAAACTAGAAACTTGACAGCACGAAATTCATTTGGCATTCGGTGCAGTTTACGAAATGACGTAATCGATTTTTCCTTTCGATATTTTTGTTTTGATATTTATAGTATGTTGTAGAGGAAATTTCATTCTACAAGTTGGTACCATTTGACATACCGTACAGTTATTTTCAGTTGCTTTTTTCAAGTCGGAGCATTGGCATTCTTACGCGAGTCCGTGAAATAAATGACACGCAAAAGGGCGTGGCATTTGTGTAATATTTTTATTATTTCTGTTATTTTGAAGGTTTGTGTATACAAATTGTATATAAATTGTGTATACAAGTTACAATATATGTGTTTTTATTTCTAAAGTTTATGTTTTTGACTGAATTTCTAGTTTGTGAACGGTTTATATTTGGGATAACCTAAGAGGTATTTTGTAAATTTAGGTTATAAGCAAATTTTCTTATATTGAGTGTTTTATTTGATTATACAAGTGAATATGTGTGTTATTCTTTGTAAAGTATATTGTTTTAGTGAAATCTAATGATTTTGTCTTAGGCCTAGCTTTAGAAAGTTACTAATTACGCCTAAATTGTCGAGGTGTCAAACCTAACCTCACTCGTCAGAGTATCACTTTTTAGGGGGAATCGTTATTTTTATTTTGAAAATGTAACAAATTATTATTTTTTCCCCCTAAATATATTCACAAATATATTACAAATCTCTAGTAATTGTTTAAAAAATTCCGAAAAATCTATTAGTATGGTGTACATAACGATTTCTGTGAAATTATTCTCTTTTTACTCTCCGATTTTTTGGTATTTGACCAAAAAATTCCAAAGTGATACATCTAACATTTTTTTTCACTACACAGCTAAATTATATGGACCTTTCTGAATATAATGATATATAGAACTTTTGTATAAAATACATATTACTATTTTTGGTAAATTTTTGAAAAACAAATGACTAATTTACAATTTTCTATAATTTTTTTTTAAATTTTGAAAATGTAACAATTTTTTTTTCTTCTAAATATATTGATAAATATTACATAAGACTTTTGTATATCTTAGAAAAAAATGGTAAACTTTTGATTTTGGATGATACAGGTTTTTCCTGAAAAATGATAACTTCGTTTTTGACATGTAACATACTTACTCCAAAACCGTTTCAAATTTTTTTTCCATATTACATAGATGAATTCTATGCATCTTTCTGAGAAAAATGATGTCTTATAAGTTAGGTTTTGTATAAAAACAATATATTTTATTAATTTTTAAACAAACGCAGAATTTAAAAAAAAAATTAACATCTGCCAGATGGAGGGTTAAATAAATTAAAACGCAAGGGACCCCAATTCGAATGAAGACTTGAGCTGGACCAGGCCTTCCGGACTCTCAAGAGCAAGTTGACCAGCAACTTAATATTACGAATTCAGTATTTCACCAAACAATTTGTAGTATATTCAGATGCTTCAGATTCAGCCTTGGGTATTTCTTCATCACAAGATTATAACAGTGATATAATGCTGATCGCCTTCGTCTCCAGACTGTTAAACAAGCACGAACAGAATTACTATGCTTGAATCATAATGGAGTTAGAATGTTGGCTATTGTGTTCGCCCTCCAAAATTTATACAATATTTAGAGCATTTCGAGTTTCAATTATATACCGATAAATTCAGCCTTGTCATGGCTATTAGTTCATCTGCGCCAAGTTGGAAAACTTGTGAGATGGATTGAGTTTATTAACTCTTTTAAATTCTCGGTCCAACAAAAAAAGATTTCAAACATTGTTGCGGATTCCTTGTCTCGTTTATTTGAACCCTCTGGGCCTTCAGCTTTTCCATTCCAAGAGTCACCCCACCCCAAACACCTATCATATCCATTTTGTCCACTATGCTGGACATTTTTCAGGATATAAATTTACATTAAAAAGAAGACAAACATTTTTAAAATATTAAAAATGCGACCCCTCCTACCTAATTACAAACACATTCTTCTTCATCTGGTCTCAGGCATATTGGGAAAGTGGTATTACCCCCTAAATTGATCGATTTAGTTTTCAAATATTGTCATGAGTTACCTATATCTGTGCATATGGGAATCACAAAAACCTTTGCCCGAATAACTAAATACTTTTAAGCTCACGATCTTACACATCAAATAGTCCAAAGAGTAAAAGCATACGTTTTGTGTTGCAAAACACCCGCGTTGGACACCAGGCATCACAAATTCCCACCTCCCCTTTCTAAAAAATGTTTATCGACCATATTGGTCCCCTACCTCTAAGTTCCAACCGAAACCTAGCTTTGCGTGTGTACCATGTCAAAAATCAGACTAATTGGAACAGGAACATTCATTGGTTCCAGTTGGTCTTTAACATGGCAACCCACACAAGAATCGGTGAGTCCGCCGGAAAACTTTACTTATGTCACCAGATCCTTGACCCCCTACAACTTATTTGGAATCTTGATAGTTTGATTCCACTATCCACAAAACATTAAAATTACGAAGTTTTGTCGTCTGTTCTTGAGAGGTTGGCCAAAACTTTAGCTACGCGACAGACGACATAACTCTACCTGACAAGTTAATTACTTTAAAGTAGGGATTGGGTTATGTAGCGGGAACATCATTTAATTCAGGGTTCTAAGAGGATCAATGCCAAACTCTTGCCACTGTGGTCCAGACCCTTGGTTATTGCTGTTTACTACGCCTGTAACCATCGTGCTGATCAACCGAGCTCGGGTCGGCATTTGAGTAAAGCACATATTTCCCATTTAAAAATGTTTTTCCAACCATTGATATAATTCTAATACATATACTCCCATCCCCACCATTTCATATCTACCACAGGGACCAGCCTGGACCTTCGACTATGTGATCTACAGGTCAGTCGAAATTAGTTATAAGCCTTTTTCTTTCTTCTTATTTTCATCTCATATTTATCTCCGTCATATTTTATAAACCACATTAATCATTCATTACCCTTTTTCCTCTCCTTCACACCCCCTCCCCATTACTGAGGCCTGTGGAACCCTCGGGCATAGTATGGCTTAAGTACAACCTTTAAGGGCGTATCTCTACAAACATCACCGGGAGTTACAGGGTCAGTATGGTTTCCTACCATACCACCTACACCAGCTTTCCTTTTCTTCAACAATCCTCGACCTTGGCGTATTTGGACTACTGAAGAGTGCCTTGGTTTACCCTGGTTTTGTATACCATATTTTTTTCTGGGACATTGTTTTCTCTTTTTATTATCTACTTTTACTATATACCAATTTTTTTGGGGGTACAATAACTGGTCACCGGGTTCTCTTTTGGGTTTGGCCTTTTATCCCTCAAACTCTTATGCATCAGGTCAATATGAGTCCCTACTCCTCAAATCCTAATTAACTACTTCTTTTCATACGCTTTCAGCTCTCTCCTCCGACATCTCCAAACTATCCCTCCCCTCCTATCCTTTTAATATATTATAACATCATCGTTTCATTCTATTCTATCTTACCAATCTAGGTCTTTCTAATACAGTATTACCTATTTAGTCTTAAGTATATTAATATCCACTTTTTTATACATATTTAGTTATAGTATTCAATTTAAATACCTAATCCTTCACCGACAATATACACCCCTTCTCCCCCACGATCCGGTCCCATAACCAAAAGTACGCAGATATATATCCTCCCTGGATGTAACGCCCTTTGCCATGATGCCGAGGACATAACACCGTGAACATTTCGTATATATATATATATATATATACAAATTTATATTTTGTGTTGTTATTATTGATATATTCTGTTAATTGTTGTTTACACAAATTTTGCGAAATTAAAAAAAAAAAAAAAAGACAGCCGGTATCTGTCGCTCTTCCTTGCTTTCAGAAACAACTGCAAATTTAGTTGTTTTCGCTTTCCTTGCATTTGTATCTCACTCTATAAATTTAAAACTTGTCCTCAATTTCTTTTTCTACTCACTTGTCATTGCCACGTCTTGTTCTTTGCGATGCACTTCTACATATATAAAATATTTTTCTTAACCACATTTTTAACCCACCTTAATTCTCCCGGTATTCCATTTCCCCTCCTCTATCATACCTTTCTTTTTCAAACTTTTTTAAAGACAATCTTATATACAATATTTCATTATTAAAAATTTCTTTTCCTCATATTTATATTCAGTGCTGGTGATTACTAACAGGTTGTAACCATATATATTTTTTTCTCTTCTCTCTATCTCCTATTTCAACAGATTACCACCTCTTTCCCTTCTGCACTCCACAATCTTTAACTCCCCACCCAAATAAAATAAATAAATACAGCTCGAAACCCATTATAAAATTAATAGTTCACCCTGCTTCGTTTTTTGTGTGAGCTGACAAAAAAAAAATAATAATAAATAATCCCTCCCATTCTCTCCTTCATTTTCTTATAACTTCCCTTCTGTTTCTGCTCCATCTCTTCTTATAACTCGATCTTTTAAAAAGAATATTAATTAAATCACTCCTAGTGAACTACAGTACTTACACCTAGTCTGTTTCATAAATTCCACCTTGCTAAATTTTCTTTAACCTTCATCCACTCGCGTGGGCGACAGATTACCGCCATGCTCATATTTTTATGTACAGTTGTTTTCTCATAGCCACAGAAATTTTGAGAACGAGATGTATTCCTTCACTTCCCCTACCACCAGATACCAGTCGAGTAAATTCGATACGACCTTTGTTTTCGTTTTAGTTGTGTTGTTTATTAGCTGCATCTAGATAAACAGCTATCCACCGCCTTGCGAGTTCTGGTGTTAGATATTTCTCAACTAAATTTGCAATGAAGTAAGTATATAATTTAGAGTTTATGTATAATATTGTTATTTATTTGATTTTTTAATATTGTTCTGCACATAATATACAGTTTGTGGTGTATAGTTTTCTTTAAGACTTTATCAATACGAGAAATAAGAGGACCTATTTTTATTCTAAAGTAAAATGAATGAATGAATATTATTTATTTATTACCATAGACACCATAAATCAAATATGAAAAATAAAGTTTGGATAGTTTAATTTTATTGTCTTTTTGAACTGTAATTATTTTTTTAGGGAAAAATCATTTCATTATGAGGTAATATCCTGAATCCTGAAGAGGGAGGAAGAAGAAGTAGGTGAAACACTATTCGACGATCCTACCGACATCAACTTTAAACGACAAATCACTGGCATGCACACCATGATAGTGACTTTGAACTTGGCCAAGAAGAGAATGGTCTTGATCCCGAACAGGATTTCTTGAATCTAATCTAGTGTAATCTAATCTTCTACATTGGGAAAAATGGTGAGACTTTATGGTGTAATAAAATTATTGCTCTTGGTTCTAAAACAAAGTTCAAAAACATAGTTAAATCTCTTCCAGGCCTGAACGGCCAACCTCACCAATGCAAAACACAATTGAATGTTTTCAAGAAATTATTATTTCTGTAACGATTGAAGATATTGGAAGATGTACAAACATTTATATAAATAATAAAAAAATTGAACAAGAAAATATTTCAGTCTGAATTCTGTGTGAGAGACTACAGACCCACAACTAAGTCTGAAATTTTCGCTTTACTTCGTGCTCTGTTTTTGATGTCCATAAAATGAGGAAAATGTGTAGATAATTATTTTGAGGTGGAATTTTAGTGAAAATCATTTCAGATTTTTACTTAGGTCCCTTAGGCTTGATATTGTTAATATGAAAGTTCAGAGAATTGCAAATGAAAAAATTAGCTCCCATTTGTGAGTTTTTCACTAAGTTCATACCCCAATATTAAAAGTCTTATAGTCTAGGAGAGTTGACGACGATCGATGAGATGTTGATTGCATTTAGAGGTCGATGCTTATTCATACAGTATATGATAAAAAAAACCAGCCAAGTGTGGCTTGAAAGTTTATGCATTGTGTGACACTCAAATGGTACTTTCTGTACCTATAACTTAAAACTTTATTGTGGAATCAATAATCACACCTGAACTATATGTGTGTTCGAACAAGCCGTTCGATGTTGTTACAAGGTTGAGTGATCCAATAAAAAAGACTAAGCAGAACTTGAGCATAGACAACTACTTTAGTAGCTTTATATTAGCTGAACATTTACTCAATAATGGAATAACTTTTTTGTGTACTTTTTTGAGAAAAGATAAAATAGAAATCCCTCCCGAGTTTGTCCCTAATAATAGAAATTCAATTCACAAAAGTTAGATGTTGAACTGTCAGGATGACAAAACATTGATATCTCTTGTTACTTAAGAAAAATAATAGTCTTGGTCTTATAAGCTATGCATGATGAGGACAAAGTTGATGAAAAAGCTGGAAAACCAGTACAAGTTGTAAATTACAATTCCACAAAAGGTGGAGTCGATACAGTCGACCTAATGTCTTCTAGAATAACTACCTCAAGAAGAAAGCAAAGGTAGCCCATTTGTATGTTTTTCTACTTACTGGACATTTCAGAAATAAATTCATTAAGAATTTTTCAATTTAACAATTCCCTTGACAAATCTATCAGGACATTTATTTAGGATTTGTCTCTAGCTCTTATGAAGAAATATCAGATTGAACGGGCAAAACTGCAACATCTTCCAAAAAATTTAAGTGTTTTCTTAGAAAAATACAAAGAAACATCGCCCGTAGCAGACACTAATCAGCCACCAAGAGGATTTCAACATAACCAGAGAGCCATTTGCTATATATCTGGATAAAAAAAAAAACCACAGAACCCAGCTATCGTGTGTATATATCACTCCAGCATTATTTGCAACACATGTATGGAAACTGTTGAAGAGGAAAGTGGCATGGATTAACAAAATACAAAAGATATATTAGCGTTCCATTTCATGTATGTATTATTTTATTTCAAGCAATTATTTTATTTAATATTCGTGTTAGGTTTTAAAGATGCTTAGTTGTGTTAATTTAAATAAAGTGTTTTTTCTTTTCTAAAAGTTGCTTGTATCACGTGTTTTAATGTTCCTAAGTTTTTTTAATGTTATTATCATTGTTACAACTTTTGTTCCTGAATTCTTAAAAAATGTGAAAGGTGGCAGATAGTTGTCGCGTGAACGGAAGTGCTCCGCAATACCACACGAGCAGATGAAGATTAACTTTTTTATATATTTTTTTTCTGTCCTTGCGTTAAAATAATTTTCCGTTATCACCTTATTCCTTACAACCTTCCACTCCTATTAATATACCCCTATTAATAATAACTCCTATTCTGCTGTTATATATTAACCATTTACCAGAAATGCAATGGGTGAGTCTAGAACGAACTGGCACTTGTTTTAAATTCAACACTTACTTATTCTTGATACTGGATTGGACTACTCAACCCTACAGAGTTGTGCATCGCCTGCTGGTGGAACAGGAACTTGACATTGTATCTACACTGGACTTTAGTTTCGTTCAGGTAAAGTTCCCATACCTTTATCCCCAAAATAATCGCAGACTTCCTTTTGGGAGGAGTCAGTTAACCCAGGGTTTTTCACGGTAAGTCGTAAATTCTGCAACCCGTTAATTAATTGTATGAAATGTGGGTTGTCGTCCATTTTGACCCAATCAACTATGTTCACCATTATTTTTATTGGAATCATTTCCCCTTTTAAGTTAATTCTAATTTGATAAGTATAATTATCTAAATGAAGTTAGTTTTAAGTCGCCCATCGGTGCTGGGTGACTAGGCTGTTAGAGTTGTGTAATCTCACTTTCAGACCGAGACTCTTTCTCCCCAAACCAAATTCTAAAAGATCCACGCCCCCAACCCTCATTGCAATTTTTATTTTGATTGTCTAAAACATGTTATCCTGCATTGTATTATAAAGTGATACCACACCTTACAATGGTGTTGTTTGTTGGTGTGATCAACACCTCTTATATATGGCATTTTCTTTTACCTTATACAAATACAAATATAAATAAATTAAATAACCTCTCAAAAGATATTACTAATCATAGCAGATAAATGGGTGATTGAATGAAAAAGTTTATATATTTTTATTAAATATATCAATATGTCTACAAAAGGTAGTATTTTAGAAATCTGTATTGTATGTTAATATATCTAAAAAGTTTTGTTGTACTTTTTATAATAATTCCTTTAATATAATTTAATGCCCTATATTTTATTAGAGTGAATCTGAAGAAGAAGATGGAGCAGCCGAAGTTCAGGTTCATGAAGCACAGCAACTTCAGGCTTCACAGCAAAGTCAAGCTTTACAACAAGAACCAACTTCTCAAAAGATAGATTCTCCAAAAAACAGTTCATATGAATTGAATGCTTCACAACAAGATCAAGCTGTTCGTAAAAAACATCCTCCAAGAAAAAGATCAGATAGTGACTATTTCAATCACCCATCAAATAAACGCAAGAAAACTACTAAGAATTAAGAAATCATTGTCAAATAACTCTTTAGACTTTCTTTAATATTTTATTAATATTGTTATTTTTTATATTGATTTACATAATTATAAACATAATCTATATCTGGTTGTTGTTTTTTACTAGATATGTGTTTTAAAATATTAACCTTATTCTATTAGAATTGGCTTCAACCAAAATAATTTGTATTACAGTCCAAGTCCATTCTCTAGATACCATAAAAACAATAATTTCTGGAATGCAGTCACTTATCCCTTACATTTCAAAGAACCAAATTTCCTGAATTTGTTTCCCAAGTTTAGAGGAAATAAAAATATTGCTATTATTGTTATCTCAGAACTTATATGATGTGATTTTGTTATAATTTCACACCATGTAAATTATATAGTGTATATAAAATAAGTTAAGAAATGGATTTGTTGTTGCCCCCTCAGATTTGATAGTTCATTTACTTTATAAAAAGGAATAGGAGTAATAAATTTTAAGATTGTTTGACAATAATGTTAGACGTATAGAGTACCAATACTAGCATCAAGATTGTTAATAGTGCCTCAAATGGTAAGATTAGAGCACATTCTATGGCCAATTGGAGTCTTACAATAAAGCAGATTAATTCTTTTTTATATTTGTTACTAGAGTAAGGTCTAGGTAATCCGAATATTTATTTGTTAGAGGTGTTCAGCTTATTAAGAGAACATATAAAAACAAAATTAAACACAAATAATAAAGCACGTAGTGCAAAACACTATTTCGTTGCATAGTAGACACTATAATAGTGGATTCGGATTAACTGGACCTCACTGTATATGATTGTAGAATCAAATTTAAAAGCCAAAAAATGTACCCAAGTTATATTATCGAGGGAGGCTAGCGACTGAGAAAAACGAAAAAACTTGAAAAAGTCTGGGAATTTCACTTTTATGGAAAATTCAAGGAATTTTGGTTGAAGTCAGGGAAAACTTAAATTTGACAGAAAAATACTAAATAGTAAGTAATGATTTGGAAAACGAAGACTAATGCAATTATTTGTAAAGGAATACATAAAAAGAGATAGATCAATCCAGCCAAAAAGAAAACTACATTAGTAATTGAATAACAGATTGGAAGGGGAAAGGTGGGCAGTTTCCACTTGTCACATTTTATTTTGAAGCCTTTATCTAGAGTTATCTTTTCTAAAAAAATGGATAGTTTTAGTAATAAACGTTTTTTGATGTACTGAATTTAATAAACAAAGACCAGAGCACTGTGGTGACAATATATACAAGTACACTTTCAAAAGTCCCTTACCACACTTGGGATGTTTATTTTTTGTTATTTTGTTTATTCCCAAGTGTGGTAAGGGACTTTTGAAAGTGTACTTGTATACTGAATTTAAGGCAATTTTTTATTATAATTCATCTTGTACTTAATCAAAGAAAAATATTTACTTATTTGTAGTTTATAATTATAAAATTTTAAAAGACCTAAGGATGGTAGTTTGTCAGAATGTAGAAATTTCCAAACCGATGTACTAAACTCGTCACTACCAAAGAATGATAGAATATTCACTGAGGAGTTATGGGCGGAAGTGATTCTTCCAAGAATTGATCAGTAGTAGGCATTGAAAACAGCTACTCTTTTTCTCTCTCAAATATAAGTTACTAGACATGCATATCACTAGCAATCCTAACATGTTCTGTATGTAGATACATTACTTTTGATTGAATTTAAGATGAGGACAGTATACACAGTTTTCAATTCATATGAAGTTGTTATAACCAAAATTAAACTGTACTTTATAACACTACGTTTGCTCCTATATATGTTTCATTTATTAAAAAACAAAACAAACATAAACAAATGAATACTGGTAAAAATGAACATTTACTCTGGTAAAGAACGGGTGTGATTACATAGAATAGAGTGAAGTTATAATTAGGCCTACATCATTTTACAAATAAATACTTAGAAAAATTATTAACAACTTTCCTAAACTTCGAAATAATCTATTTGTGTACATTGAACTGAATTTATTTTATCAAACTAATTGAATACTGAACTATTAACATAGAAATAATATATAACAATTGAGCTGTGTACTTTAGACAATACGTAATAGGCAATGCGTATCATTACAAAATTCAGATTTATTATGTATTAAAAAAATCAATTTCTTTAAATTAATAAGGTAAATATTCAATTACAAAAAATTAGTTCTTCTTCATTTCACTTTTATTTATTTACAAAATGATGGAAATGGCAGATTCTTTGTGAAATGGGCTATGTAATGGAATTTTTTTTGTTTATGACTTTATTTAGTGAGGTCAGGTTTTGAAATATTTGATATGAGCCCTTTATGATACGGTGATTTTCATATGTCTATTTACATAACTAAAATTCAATATCATTATAATGCCCCCTTTTTGATTTAAAATATATATATTTTAAATTTATTTATTCTAAGTTACATTTAGAATTTTCATCTCCCCCTTTATTAATTTTTTTTTTTTTTTTTTCACTTTATATGTTGTTATGGAGCTTTAAGTTTGTGGTATGTAGTACTTTTTGAACATAATGGTGTGGTGTATCCCTTCCATTGTTTTTCCCTATTTGTTTCGCAATTTATACGTGGCTTTGCCTAATTATTCAGTGGTTCTACATACAATTCGAACAATTTATGAATGAGCTCTGTTGTAGCGTTGGATGCCTTGAGTATCTTGAGTAAGACGAAATCTCCAATTTGGAATTCGATTAACTTGTGTGCTTCATACTTTTTGTCAACTGTTACCGTAGGTATTTTATGGGAATGGGGTAATTTTGTTTAATGATGTTGTATTAGTGTTAAGTATGATTTCGTGAGTGTCTTTATTATTTAGGCTTTATAGTTGTGAAAATATGTGCTTACATTACCAGATTAGCTTCATTAATTGTATTTTTTGTGTAGAGTTCAGTAGTGTATTGGTATTAAGTATGCTTTCCATCATGTGTATGTTTGAAGAGTGAAGTCGATCATCTGTTTTTATACTATATGTTTGTAAGGTGTTGTGTTCACTGTTTGCTTTAATATTCATTTCTGTGTGTAAATTTGTGTCTGAAAAGGTTAGGTTATCTTGTATATTGTTGTATTAAATGGACATTGTGTGCTGTGGGAAATCTATTTTCATGTGTAACATGTACATAGTGTCGGTGTCTAAGATTGCTGGCTTTGATAGTTTAGGTACGAGGGGGACCCCCCCCCCCCAAAAGGGAATTTGGTCATATCTCCTTTATTTTTCAATATTTTTACACCAAATTTTGGTCACCTTCAAAGTAATTACCATGGACTGCAATACACTTCTCTAATCGTTTCTTCCATTGTTCAAAACATTGTTGATATTCACTTAATGGAATGTTCTTTAATCCATCCAGGGATTTTTGTTTCACCTCTTCCACAGTCTCAAAACGTTTATCTTTCATATCCCTTTTCAGTCTGGGGGGGGGGAACAAAAAAATCGCAGGGAGTGCCAAACAGAGTCAGCTTCTATTGAAAATGATGTCCTTTTTCAAAGTCGTTAACGTGTTTGTTGAACCTTACAAGGGTTTAAATTCCTCTAGAGGCTTTATTTCTTGCTGTGACCTCTTAAATGAGAGCACGGAGGAAATAACGAAAGAACTCGCTGAACAGCATGTTGTCAAACATCCCCTTTAGTCATTTGCCTGCAAGAGACTCACCTCCATCAAGCCCACTCCTTTATTGTAAGGGAGTTTTCAGTTTTTAGAAATGACTGTCACTGCAGACAGAGCTAAAGGTGGAGTAGCAATACTTGCCCACAACTCCATCTGTGGTACGTCTGTGAACTGTAGGACTTCTTGCAAGCAGTAGCAATAACGATCACTACTCCATATAAAATGATCATTTATTGTTTGTATTTGCCACCTACTATCAGGATTTTGGATATGGAACTAATCGAGCTGATCAGACAGTTGCCTGCCCCATTTCTTTTGGTGGGCAATTTTAATGCTCACCCTCTATACTTGGGGATCAAACATCTGGAGCCCTAGAGGAAAACGTATTGACAGGATTCTACAGGTGGTTGGACCACTGTCGACTTGTCATTTTATAGCCCTAGTCTTGGCACTAAATTTGAGTTGTCCATTCTATCAAACACTTACAGTAGTGATCACGCTCCTGTGAAGCTTACATTTTCTGACTTCTCACACTGTAATGATCGTCTTCCCAGATGGATTTTGAGCAAGCAAAATGGGAAGGTTTCACTAGTGAATTTGTATCACCTATTAATAATAATAATGTTCCTAATAATAAAGTAGTACAGTCTTTTATAGAAGCACTCCTTATACCAGCGCACAACAATGTTCCAAAAATGTCGACGAGACCACTACGTCCACCAGTTCCGTGGTGGAATGACAAATGTAGTGATGCTCTCTGTTTACATCTTAAAGCGCTAAGGAAGTTTAATCGAAGACTTTCTTGTGAAAACCTCAAAGGGTATAAAATTATACGAGCCAAAGTACGTCTAGTTTTTAATCAGAGTAGAAAGGAATCATGAGCTCAGTACATTGACACAATATCAAGAAACTCACCCAAGTCAATGGTGTGGAAGAAGTTATGTTCTGTTTGTGGTCCTCCTCCCTCAGCTCCCTTATTGGGACATAAGTAGTGGGATGGAGCTTTGATTACAAATAACTATGAAATTGCTAATGTTGTGGGCTCATCATTTACTAACTTTTCTTCAACTACTACTTACAGCGACGCGTTTCGTTTCTATAAAATTTCTCAAGAAGCAATACCTTTCACAGTAGCTCTGTCAGAAGAATCACCATTAAATACCCCACTTTCTTTACAAAAATTAGAGTCTGCTATGTCGTCGGGATGGGATTCCGCTCTAGGCCCTGACAGCATAGTTAATTCTATGATCAAATATCTCCAAACTTAGCTGACTTTAGAAAGCTGACTCTCCTTAGAATATACAATCGTATATTTGAGGAGCAATGTTTTCCCGATGCTTGTAGATGGAGGCTACAGTAATACCTCTTCTAAACCCAGGTAAAGACAAAACTGAGCTAGGAAGTTACCATCCCATTTATCAAACTAGTGTGCTCTGCAAGCTAGTTGAGAGAATGGTCAATCTGCATTTTGTTTTGGTATCTCGAGAGTAACCGGCTGCTTTGTAATGAACAATATGGCTTTAGGCAGGGTTGTTCATCTACTGATCAGTTTGTTTCTTTAGAGTCTGCGTACAAAATGCCTTGTTTTCATAGTGAGTAAATTTTTCGTACATCTTCATTGGTTCTACCTTTAAAATGAAAATTCTGTATTTCCCAAGGGAAATACAAACATACATTCACTAAATATTTGTTTAAAAACACTGTCATTAGATCAGAAGCTGCAACTTAAATCACACTTATCTTCGAAAGAGGTATTGTTTTGGTGTTTAATCATTTCAATTTAAGCCATTCAAAATAAGTCATTTTTAAACCTCTTTCTTTTCTCAATAAAAGCAAAATTTTTGTTACAATTGAAGAAACTATGGACCTTCACTACAAATTTTTGTTGTAGTTCATGGAATATTTCTAGACTCTCCAAAAAATAAATCATTAGAAATATTATAGTACAGTTTTTTATTTTGCCCGCACACAGTTAACAGACCAAATAATCAAGTTCTTACGGCTTATATATCTATCATTCACTAATCTAAAAACAGAAGAAGCAATAATTTAATTGGCGTACTTTTCTATACTCAATCTTTTTCTATTCTGTTCCTTCCTGAATTTTTTACCATTTTACTTCTTTTATTTCAACACCTGAAACCAATTTCATAACTTGACACTCACTTTTACAAAACATTAAAAACACATTCGTTTTATAAAGACATCCGTGTACTTAGAATATTAGAGAGCACTAAGTCCACAAAGATTTTTTTTTTTTTTAATTTCGCAGGTATTGTACTTTTATAAAATATATAAGATAATATAATTACTGAAATTACAAATAAATAATCTCAATTGTAGTAATAACATTTTAATTCCACTAATACAAAGTTTTTAATTGGAACAACAAAACAACATGTGACAATACAAACAGCTGATTGATTCATCAGCTGATAGAATCATTAATCAGATATAACAATCTTCCCCAAGATAATAAAGTTTACAGATCCAATCTTTCTGGTTTCTTGATAGTTCTTGATGATCTACGTGGAACCAAGGGCATCTTAGTCTCACTTTGGTTTGGTGTAGATTTTCTTACTGGTGTAGTAATGACAGTGTCGGATGGTATAATTTGTGCATCTTCCTGGTTGTTGATTTTTGTAGTTTCTGTCTCCCTTAAACTTCCTTGAAGTGTTTTTGGACTACTTTCATGAATGTTACTATACACAAAAGGGGTGCTGCAATTCCTCTCTGGATTAACTAAGGTTGGTCTTATTTGATCAATATGACGTCTGTGGATTTTCCCTCCCACACTAACATCATAGTTGCAAGTACCAATTCTTGAAATTACAGTTCCAAATAACCACTTTTCATTTTTGTCTACATAGTTTCGTATTTGAACGTTATCTCCTGCCTCCAATTGTCTCAGTTTGCCATGCGGTTGATCCTGTAAAATTGGTTGGCTCTTAATGAGATCTATACGAGTTCTGATGTTACGTTTTAACATCAGCTCGGAAGGGCTTCTCCCAGTTGTTATATTGATGACTGTTCTATTTTGAATCAAAAACCTGCACAGGTTTGTGTGAATAGCTCCTGGTTCTTCAGTTAAGGCCTTCAGTTTCTGCTTAGTTGTTTGAACGTAACGTTCTGCTTGTCCATTGGAAGATGGATGATACACAGCCGTTTTCTTATGTAGAATTCCATTGCTTAGCACAAACTGTCTGAATTAATTTGAAATGAATGCAGAAGCATTGTCGGTTACTATAACACAGGGAATGCCAAATCTTGCAAATATCTCTCTTAGAGCTCGAATCGTTGCATCACTAGTTATACTTGACATCTCCTGAATTTCAAGCCACTTACTGTATGAGTCTACCACTATTAGGAAATAACATCCTTTAAATGGCCCAGCATGGTCAATATGTATTCGCTCCCAGGGAAATCTAGTTTTCTCCCAAGGCTGAAAAAATTTGGAGGGGTTATTTTTGTTTAAAGCACATGGTTTGCATGAATTTACATACTGTTCTATCTCAGTGTTGATTGAAGGCCACCAGCAATATTGCTTTGCTAGCTCCTTCATTTTAGTTATGCTTGTGTGAGCGGTATGCAATTCTTCAAGTATTGGTTTCCTTAATGAACTGGGAATAACGACATGTATACCTCTAAATATACAGCCATTATTGAGTGTTAGTTCACTTTCAAGACCCTTGAAATATTCAGGTTTGTCAACATATGTGTTAGTTTGTAAAGCATTGTAAACTAAACTCAATTCTCTATCTAAGGCAGTAGCTTTCTTAATTTGATCAGCAGTCACTGGTAAACAATTCATTTGTACCTGTA
The DNA here is from genome assembly GCA_963513935.1 of Aphrophora alni. NCBI lineage: Eukaryota > Metazoa > Arthropoda > Insecta > Hemiptera > Aphrophoridae > Aphrophora > Aphrophora alni. Next base: position 58,257,995 of record OY740768.1, read on the forward strand.
AAATAGCTTTATCAGACAATGAGTCTTCAAATGAGGCTTCTTGATTGTCACTAACTGGAAACCTAGAAAGATAGGCCTAGTCCATATTCTGATGGTCACAAGCCTTTCGATATTGAATGGTGTAATCAAATCCTGACAGATACATACCATAATGTACCATTCGAGTGGCAGTGAGAGGAGGTAGGGTTTTTGAAGGATGAAAAATGGATGAAAGAGGTTTATTGTCTGTAATGAGGGTAAAATGACGTCCGTAGCAGTAATGGAAAAACTTGAAAACTCCCCAATATATAGCAGTGGCTTCCTTGATTATATGACTATAATTACACTCGGTTTTACTCAATGTCCTGGATGCAAATGCAATTGGTCTCTCTGAACCATCTGGCATTCGATGGGAGAGAGTGGCCGATAAACCATGTGGTGAAGCGTCAGCAGCAAGCAAAAGTGGCAAATCCGATGAAAACGGAACTAATACTGTATCAGCAACAATTTCTTTTTTTATCATATTAAAGGTATCTTCACAACTTTTTGTCCAGTTAAAATATTTGTTTTTCTTCAAAAGGTCATACAACGGATGAAGTTTATTAGCCAAATCCCTAATAAACTTACCATAATAGTTGACAATTCCGAGAAATTGCTTCAACTCTGTAACGTTAGTGGGCTTAGGAAACTTTAAAATAGCTTCAACCTTCTCAGGAGTCTTGTGTAAACCTTTTTCGTCAATTATGTGCCCTAGGTAAGTGACAGATTTAAGGAAAAACTTGCATTTTGCCTTGTTTAAATGGAGATCATTCACTTTTAGCCGCTCAAGAACTTGAACTGTGCGAATCTTAGCTTCTTCCAGTGTTCTTCCTTGAATAATTATATCGTCGAAGAAAACAGCCACACCATCTAAACCTACCAAAATTGACTCCATATACCGTTGCCAAATACTGGGGGCGTTGTTAACTCCAAACATTAATCTATTGACCTTGAAATTACCAATATGTGTTGAAATTGCTTGTATTTCAGCGCTCTCTTCATCCATCTGGAGATGCAAGTAGGCTTTGTGTAAATCTAGGGTTGTAAAGTATTTACCTCCACTCATGTTGTTTAAAATGTCTTCAATGCGAGGAATAGGGTATCTATCACAATGCAGCTGTGGATTAACGGTAATTTTGTAATCGGCACAGATCCTTACAGTACCATCACCCTTTAATATGGGCACAATAGGCGTTCCCCAGCTAGAACTGTCCATTCTTGATATCAAACCATTTTTTTCTAACTCCTTGAGCTCTTCCTCAATTTTATTTTTCAAAGCTACAGGAGGTTGGCGATGTTTTATAAAAACTGGTCTAGCATTGGAATGCAGTAATAGGTTTCCTTTCAATTTTAGTATGACTCCTATGGTATCATTAAAGAGAGGAGCATATCTAGCATATATTTCATCTTTAAATTTTTGAGAATGATTGGTGATGTTCTCAGAGATTTGATGGATATCATGTATTGAAACATCTAAAACACGAATCCATTCTCGGCCAAATATGCTGTCAACATCATTATCTATCACAAACAAGCGGCCCTTCATGGTTTTACCATATAAATTTACCTGAACATCACTTACACCCCGCAGTTGAATAGACTCTCCTGTATAAGTTTTCAACTTAACATTATTAACTTGTCGAATATCTTTGGAAGGAAAATATTTTTTAAAGTTGTGTAAGGACATAGATGAAACTGCAGCACCTGTATCATATTCCATTTGGCATTGAATATTATCTATTATTGGAGTGAGCATATACTTTCCAATTATCTTAGAACTGTTTGTCATGGAATGTAACTCATACGTCTCCAATAAATTTCCCCTGTAATCACACATAGAATCGCTGGTCTGATTTTGCATCGACCCAGTCTCTTGGTCACACTGCAAGCTCTCAATACATTGTATGTCCGTCTGTTTTTGAAAAGCTTTCTTATGTACAGGTTTATTTATATTAAGACATACTGAAGCAATATGTCCTTTTACATTGCACTTAGAACAAATCAGATGGCTCAACTTACATTCATTTGCTTTGTGGTTACTTTTGCCACACCTAAAACATTTACCAATAAGGTCTTTTCGAGAAATGCGTGGATACTCTGAACTGCTTGCTATTTTAACAGCTACTTTATTTACCTTGGCAGATGAAAACATTTGATTGCTTCCAAGCCGGGATGATTCCATGGCTAAAGCTAAATCAACAGCTTTTTGCAAATTCAATTCCCTTTCCTGGAGTAAGCGCTCACGAATTTCAGCATTGTTGAGTCCCCTTATGAACTGTGTTCGCAAATGTACCTCAATAGTATTTGATTTGCAATGCCCACATGTAAAATTGCAATTTAGTGTCAATGCTCTAAGACCCTTTAAATATTCTGCTATATTCTCCCCTTCATATTGAATTCTAGAATAAAATTTATGTTGTTCTGCTACTTCATTTGGAGGAGGACATAAATAGTCCCTTAATAACTTAATAAGGTCATTAAATGATCTAGATTTAGGCAAACTAGGTGCTGTTAATTCTGTAAGCAACTGGAAATTTTTAGGACTTAAACAGCTTATCAAGACTTGGACACGCTTTTTGTCAGTTTCTTTGTCATCTTCTTTTAAATGATTTATGTCTAGATAATTGTCTAGCCTTTGTAAATAAGTATTGAAACTTTCATTGTTTTCATCATAAGAATCTAACCTATGTTGGATAATATTTCCTGAAGTTTTGTTACCTTGAATGTTTTGTTGGAGAAATCTCAAAAGTGCAGCATTTATTTCTTCACTCGTCGCCATTTTATTGTACTTTTATAAAATATATAAGATAATATAATTACTGAAATTACAAATAAATAATCTCAATTGTAGTAATAACATTTTAATTCCACTAATACAAAGTTTTTAATTGGAACAACAAAACAACATGTGACAATACAAACAGCTGATTGATTCATCAGCTGATAGAATCATTAATCAGATATAACAGCAGGATAGGTGGAAAATCTTCAAAAGACAAAGGGAGAAATCCGCTCTTCCCAATAGTGTGAGATTCTTACTCACTAAAAACCACCTTCCTTCCTGTTAGTACCCCTATCGCGTGGGACAAAGAAACAGGAAAGGTTTTCCTTGTACCAAGCTGAGAAGCTCTTTCCATGGGCGTATCGAGATTGTAAATGTGGAAGAAAGCAGAACGTTATGTATCCACGCGAAGGGCGAGGTAAAGACCTGACTTGACAGAGTCCAGTCAGGTAAAACCTCGCGACAGATCATGCAAGAGCCCAGGTTTGGTAGATGTGGCGTGCAAGGTGAAGGATGGGAGTTAACTTACAAATACCTTCTTAGTGAATTTATTGGAGGAGCTACTAGCTACATCTTCTTCTGCTGCCAACTCGATACTGAAATAAGCGTGCAAGATTAGACTGCATGCAACTGCATCCTGGTGGCGACAGCTTGGCTCATGTCGCTGCGGTGCACCCTTTGATCTGAAACAGAGCTAGAAAGCAAAGAGGTGAAATTTAGGTATGAAGTAGGCCCAAAAGAGAGATCAAGGTCGGTCGTGCGAATAAGGACAGCGGCCGTCTGTGTTTGTCAAATGTTTCGTATGTATCTAGTGAAGAGATTGGGTGTGCATGTGCCCCCTTGTAGAGATTAGCTGATAATCGTTGAATGTGTTGTTGATGAACGGTCCTTTATGTAAGGTCCTAACTCTGGTGCACATTGGTGCTTTAGTGATTATTCTCAAAACCTTGTTTTGGAATATCTGTAGCCTGCGCATGTGTGTGTCCCCAGACGGGCGCTGCATAACCACAAAGATAATGGACTCACAGCAAAGTCTGTCTAGCGGATTTTAAAGGAACTAAAAATAACATAGTTAAAGTGTTTAGCATTATTCAGGCAGACAGGCGTTGGTTCATAGAACAAAATGAGGGAAGAAAACATTTTTTAAATGAAAATGTAACTTCCACTCTTCATTTGTATAGAATTTTGTTCTTTTCTCACAATTATATTTCACCGACTTATAATAAAATTAATAAGGCTTGTTCGTTTATTTTCAAATTAAATAAAATTGAAAACACTGATTGTGAAAATAAAATACTGTCAATCATGTTACATAAATACCACAAACATAAATCCTAGTAATCAGGAATTTTTTGCTTTTAAGTTAAACGAAACTCTAGCCATGAGACCAACCAGGAGTTCTGGCAACGGCCTCTCTTACTATAAACGAGAACTACGAACTCAAATTTAATAAAAATAGACCATTTATAGAGTTTAGACTTAGGTTAAGGAATTGTAAAAGTTCCCAAATTGTCCTGGTTTCCTGAGCTGAAAAAGTACGTTAACCCTACTTATGAACATGTTTGGTTGTATGTTAGTTGATGTTTTTAAGTCAATGTTTTCCGTCATTCATCCTATTTACATGAATTAAAAAAAAAAAAAATTAAATGTCCATCTCGTTTCAAAATCTTTACTAATTTTCGCTCGGTTATGTATTCGAATATCAACAGTTTTTGGATATCAATTTGAAACTCATTATATACATTGAAGTTTTTTCAAGTATGATCTCTATCAGGTCGATACCTTATTAAAAGTTCAGACTACGAACAGTGGATACCTAAAAGAAGTCTAGGAGATTTGATACAAAATATTTTGAGAGCAGATTCATATTGTAGACATGGCAGTAATAGGTACAAGTAGAATGATCTGATCTCCATTACTTACATAAAAGATTCAGGTGAAGTTTCAAGGTAACAGTTGCTTGTATTGTATAAATTTTGATTTTAACCTCTTATTCGTGCTCAGGAGTCCTTAAAACCCCCTAATTATCCATTTTTATACATTTATAAATTGAACTACTTGTCAAATGAATATTTACATATAAACATGTCATTTTGATCCTGGTTTTATAAAATTTCACTTTGACCTCATATTTTTAAGCTCAGTGATTTGAATAATCTCTACAGAAGTTTATAAAATAGAATTTTGTTGTTTTACTACATAATATTTTTAATTTGGGCTCGCCATTTAGAGTCTTGCTGCTTGAAATTTAAAGTTTTGGCGTTACATTCATGTTCAACGACTTTACCAACACTTACATAAGATTGTTAGACCAATTGGACTTTAATCTTTAAATTATATAAATTGTTTACATGTTGATTATAATCGTTTACAATAGCTGAACGCAAACTATAATTTTTAATTATTGGAAAATAATGTTTATATCGAGACGACCAATAAAAACAAAATCTTTGCAATCGAATTAAAGACAAAAAATTTGGACTTTTTACTCATTTTCAACCTACTTTCCCTGATTATTCCGTGTGCCGTGTATTAAAATTTATTTATAAAAAAGTAATAGGTCATTTGGATGGTACTAGTGGCAGTTTGTAGAACTACAATTTAAAAAGTTTTCTACATGATTTGTACCAGTTTCTCGGCCTATAATGACATCTTAGACATTGGCTACGTCATAGATTTAGTTTTTTTGTATTTGTATATTGTTATCTGTCTCTACTGTTACTGTTCTGTGTGTGCTAAGTGTGCTTGTTGTATAGTTATAGTGTGTGGATGGAGTACAGTAAGTACCACTTGCGCCGACTCAAACAAATTAGGCCTCCCATCGTTCATTTTTTCTGCTATAAATGAGAGACTATAATTTCAATTATTATGTTTTTGTTTAACTTATTGTGAAAATAAGTAGATTAATTAATAAAATCTGACTAACATTTTATGTTTGTTTTCTTGTTAAAATGGAATAATTGTTAAATAAACATCAAATGAGCCATTCTTTCAAGGCTGTACATAATGATTTTAGGAGTGTTTGGTGCTGGGCACCTCTTCAGTAATGACAATAATAGTACTTCTACTCAACCTGAAGGTAAGTTTCATCAATTTATTTAATTATAAATCTTGCGAAAGATTATTCTTATTTTGTTTTACAATGTTTCTAGTGCTGACTTTAATGTTTGATAACAATAAGTTATTGAATCTTTGATGGTAGGGTATTAAATTTACACTTGGAAACCTTATAACCTAGAATTTTCACTTTATTTTATACAGTATTATTTAAGTACTAGATTAAAATCTGGCCATCTTATTTTACGCTTCGTCTTCATCAATTCCTTTGAGTAGGTCTATCACATTAGCCTTTGCAAATACAGGTCAGAATTGGTTTTAGGTAAGGTAAATGTCCAGTTGATACAGCTTTACGATTTAATAGAAATTTTATGAAATTTTTTTTTTTACATACCTCATTATGAAACAATTGGATCATCCTTAAGCTGGGAAGACCATTTACAAGTATGAAAATACATTATTTGAGCCTAAAATAAGCAATTGAAAAGTTTTCATTCAATGGTCAGAATAAGTGATGAGGATGAGCCTATTCGTCTAGGTTTCATATAAGTCAAGAATAGCGTGTCATCAAAAGTGTCTTAAAACAGATATGTATTACTACGCTATATAATTTCAAAATTATGTGAACTAGATCTCGGGAAGTAAATGTATAGTCTATAATCAGTTTCTTTACCAGGTCTGGTTAGGTAACTATATATTTAGCTACCTATCCAGACCTGTCTTTACTAAATATACATTAATACATTTAATTACCTATCTGGACCTATTTGCTTTGTGCGGATGAACATAAACATCGAGTGATGAGTCACTCAGGTAATTGTTTACAATTACTTTGTCACCTTTAACTTCTTTAGTATTTAGATATGTTATCAACAATGGACTACAAACGACAGATAAACATGTTAGATGGCCCGGAACAACTAGAAAATACCAGTTACACAGGGTCAAAGTCTTATCAATGCTGCGATATGAAGCGGTCCTTTGCAGTCAGTTCTAATGGAGTCGTGTTCCGGTTTCAATCCGTTTGGCCAGGTGGTTATATATATACCTGGCCAAACCTGTCATGATAGCCTATATAATTATCTCGCAAAGTAAGCATTATTAACTTAAATAAACATACGAAATGTTTGGGCTGGTGGATGGGTCAGTTCTAATGGCGTCGTTAACCGGTTTCAATCCGTTTCTGTGTGACAATTGTGAGCTAACTTTAAGTAAGTTTATAGTGACTTCTAAAGTAAGTATCCCACTTTTTTTACTTTTCCGGGCCATAATAAATGTTATTCCTTTATTTACAAACATAAATATGTCAAATGTCTTCATACTAAAAAAAGTTAGAGGTGACAAAGTAATTGTAAACAAATACCGTCACTCAATATATTCGCAATCATTGACATATGATTTACCTTAACCTAATAAGGCTAGGATTTCCTATTTTTAAATTGCTCATTTTAGACATAAATAATAGATTTTCATACTTGAAAATAGTCTTCCCAGCTTAAGGATAATCCAAGTGTTTAATAATGAGCTATGTAAAATTGGTTAGACCTTACTATATTGTGATATGCTTATTGGTATTAATTACGTAGAGTTGGTTAAACAAATACCTCTAAACTTCCTTGGAATTAATGGATGTTTAGCCTATTGATACAAAATTTGGTAATTATGCATCAAAGCTCATCCTAGATTTTAGTCGCTATCAATCATGCAAACTTAAACTATTTATCTTCCTTGTCATTAATCAGATATTTTTAAATAACGTGAACCAGTTTTCAAGTGTATAAATCCATTAATAGTCTATCAAAGAAACTGACACTTTTTGACACAAGGAATTAAAACCTATTTAGGTTATTTCGAATGTGTACAATGACAACTGGAATTGAGTTTGTGACTGCATTACGAGTCTATGTTTATATATATAGAGTTACCTTCCCAGACCTTTGTCCTTTAATTTACACCCCATGATTTACACTAATGTAACTTACAGTGTATAACATAAACAGACTGGCAATGCAGTCACAAACTTGACAATAGTGTCATTGTATACATTCGTCATAATCCTAAAAAGCTTAAATGTGTAAAATTGTAAGTTTCTTCAATATTATACATTGTTCACTCTCGGATTGCGGCTGGCGAAGGGTTTCTACCTGCCCCAGTCCCACTCACGCACGTAGGCCTACACTCACAAACACCAGCCCGGCCGCCCGGCCTGGCTCAACAGGCTTTTACTTTCACCATGCCGTGAATTACCGGTTTATGAAACGATAGCCACTACTGAATATGTTGATTTAATTAAAAGGAAAACGCTTCAAAACAAACTAGGCCTATTATAAGGGAGTTTTGATTTTTGATCGATAGATTATGAAATTAGCACAAATGGTATTTTGGTGTTATACTTTTATTGTTTAAAAATATTCTACGATAAAAAATTTAATAATAAATAATAATAGAGCTAAAATAATGTAATATACAAAGAAACATACGTCCTTCAACGTAATGTAAAGTTTTGTAAAAATAAGATATAGTTAATAATACAGGTACAAAAAACATTTTAAAACAAAATATGTATAAATCAACAAACTTTAATAAAAGAAAAATATATATAAAGGCCAACGCAATATAAATACGGAGTTTATTGGGCTGTGTGAGTACTGTGTTTATGTCAAAAAATGTCTATGGAACAGTGGATTAACTTACACGAAATGTGTGAAACTGAAGTCCAGTTCGTCTTCACTGTACTCATCACTGCTGCTGCTACTGATGTCTTCATTGCTATCCCCATGCATCAAGTTGATAATAAATTGCTGAACACAATGGTGGCCGAGTCCTTCGAGCTTCCAGTCGTTGTCTATAACGTCCTTCACATGTTCCACATATTTCTTACATTGGTCTGAGTTGAAGTTCTCGAAAGTTTCCAGAAACAGATTTTTAACGTCCTTAATTTTAAAAGTCATGTTTCTCTCCCTAACATATCCTTTGAGATTTCCCTTTTTTTGAAAGATTTTTTTTAGGGTTCTGAGTACAATTGGTTGAGGCTGTGGCGTCATTTGGGTCTGTCCATCTCTTTCCATTACTTCCATGTGCTCTTCTTCGTTCTTACAGGGAAGATCTGTTGATTGATGCGACATTTTACAAGCTTCGGCTTTTATTGATTGAACTAATTGGAGAGAAATTCCACAGGCATCTGCAACACGTTGCAAAACCTTCTTAACGCCTCTGAGAGGTCCTTTGTTATTTTTTCCCCCCTCAAAGTAGTTTATCACTTTAGCTACCATTGTTCTCGCTTGAGAGTGAATTATTTGACGCTTCTTTGCTGAATTCATTGTAGGAAAACGCCCATAGTCATTTAAATAAATAGTAAATAAAATAACACTTACAACTACACAAAAAACTATTTTAAATTACAACTGCGAATGTCAACAGAGGATCACTACATAACTACTACGACTGAATCTTTACTGAAACTAAAATTTTTAGAGTTGTTGAACTGGGATTGTTTGTAAATGAGTCAGAAATTCACAGAAATTTTAATCCGTTTTACTGTTTTCCAAGTTGTGAATCACTATATAAACATATATTTGCTAGCAAGTAGTACGAAACTTAGAGATGATTTAAGTATCCCTTGAACTGTTTGGTAGCATTTTTCTTATAATTTTGTTCTGAGATCAACGGTATCATCAGTTTGTATAATAATATTCAAATAACAATGTTGGTATACCAATAAATATTACTCAGTAGGTGACTAACGCGGCGGGTCAATGTGTGGTCTTAATCCCCTTCAGCGCAATGCCCTCGTTTGTGTGCATGAGGGCTCCGTTTGTGTGTGCGAGCGACCGACCCTTCGCCAGCCGCAATCCGAGAGTGACCAGAATATAATGGATTTTGAGACTTGGGAAAATTGTTTTGTGTTGTTAAACAATATTAGAATAATGATAAACAAGGTAGCCTAAATAGTTTAAGTTTGCACCCTTTTTTAGAGACTATAAGATAGGGTGAACTTCAATACATAATTACCCAAATTTTACCACCATTTAAACATTATTCAAAAATCTGTAATAGTTTGCTAATACCCATCTTTATCTTACATTGAAGTTAAAAAGAACATGTCTCTTATGACATTAGTTAATATGAAAAAATATTCAACTAGGCTAGTTGAACGAGAAGAATTAGCACCTGGTTATTAGTTCCGCTAACTGAGAGAACCTATCTCAAATTGACAACTTTTTGTGATGCTAGGCCCGACTTTTAATTATCGCTTTCTGATTTTTTCTCTCCCCAATTCTCAGAAAACTTTAAAAAAGTAATATATGGTGGATGCTTCAGTTATAGCTTAAGACATTTTTCATATTTATGCCAAATTATTTCACATAAGTAGTATTTCTGATTTTATAAAAATGATGTGAGATGTATTTCAAACCTATTGTTTTTTCATCTATTCTTTTACCATTTTTCATACTAAATGTTAAAAGGCAAACAAAAGTATTTTAGGATAGTGCATTTTTCCTAAGTGATATTTTGGCCTCTTATTTATGACCATGATTTCCCCAACTTTTGGCCTCTTTTCATAATCATTAAAATTTTAAGTTATTCATGTGGTAGACACACAGAGATAATAAAAAATAACACTTTACAATTAAAACATATATACAGTATATTTGAAACTTGGACTGGATATCAATATAAATAGCAGGCATACAAAACAAAACATAAAATAAAACAAAGTAAGATCATTTTTCCACAAGTACTATCATTATCATTTTGCTGAAAATAATTATAAAATCAATAAATTATATGAACAGAATTAATTTTATTCTAAAGTAAGTAAGAAAAGAGTTATTTGGGAATTAGGGTAATTTTGTTTAAATGAAAATAAGTAGGTTATATAACAAAGGATTAATTTCGCCCAAAAGTGTAACATAACCCTGAAATTATTTATTTGTTTTTTAAAGTTCAGGCCCAGATAATTTGACAAGAATATTTGTTATATTCATTGAGAAATATCATTTTTAATATATATATATATATATATGCAAATCGAATATCAAATCTCAAACTCACACTCTGTTAACTGTTTTAAACTTATTAAAAATGGAATTACAGAGTTTCTTGCCAGTCAGAACAAATTGCAATAGGACGACGACTCCTCTTTTTAAATTTTTACTTTATATAATTGTAGTTCTTTTTAGCCAATGTTAGATTTAAAAGGAATAATGTGACAAATGTGTTAAATATAGATTTAATTAACACCAGTAATAAATTACAATAAGCTTTACACAAAGAAGACCGAGTACAAAATTGCGTACATACACTTATGACGACATTGATGAACAACAAAACGACAGTGCTATCAACTTTCTTTAAACTCAACACAAAATAATGTAACTAGTATTTTAAAGGTTTCTTCATATAACACTCAATGCCAGCATAATATCTATACTAACAAGTAGTTAAATTATTATACTAGTTAAATCTTGGGAAAAACCGGGAGACCAGATGGTATTTGGACTACTAACCACAAGTATCATTTAAACCATGAGTAGCCTATCACTAACATCTCATGCCCAGTGGCACAACATAATCCTAATTTTCCATAAATCAGCGCCACAAGGTAATGCAAAGAATGTTTCTACTCCTAATCACTTCAATGCATAATTGTTGATGAAATGATCCAAAAAATAGTAGAGTATACAAATACTAAGTATGTATACATTTTTTAATATACATAAATTATGATATTAATGTATAGAAATAATTTTGATAAAGAAAGAGACTCAAAATTCACAAATGAACTTGAAATAAGAGCTTAACTTTGGATGTTGTTTCTTGCTGGTGTATTATTAAAATTATCTAGAAGAAATGTGGGATAGGAATAGTCAATATATCTAAAGATGAGTGAGCACCATTTTCGGTTTCTAATGCAATGTCTCCGTTTTGATGATATTCATAGTAGAGAAAAAGGAAAAGCTTTAGACAAACTTGCTCCCTTCAAGGAGATTTTTGATAAATTTGTTTCAAGTTCTTAAATATCATTCAAACCTTATAATGATACAAATAAAGGATAACACATAAAGCCTAGAAATTCACCATAAGTAGCCTACTAAGTTAAAGTTATTACTTACCCAAAAGTATGTAATAGATAAATGTGATAGGTATCTGCCTAGAATTTATGAGACCTATGTATGATATTTCATTAGGCTTCAACACAATAATATGATTTAGGAATACCATGAAAGTTAACACAATTAAACCTATTTGAGGTTAGACGGAAAGTAGACGTATGAAATTTTAACCGATAAGAAAATATGTAATAATTATAAGGTAGCCTTTATATCAGATTATCTCAAAGAAAATATTTATAAAAACTAGAATAGATTTTGAATAAAAAATACCAAAAATTATTTACAGGAGTAAATATAAGGAAAATGTAGGTTAGCATTTTAATACTGAATATTTGTTAGAAGTTGAAAAGATAATAGCCATATCTCAAATCCAGAGTATAACAGCAGGAATGCATTTTATATAAAATAACTATTAAATTAAAATAAAGAAACAGACTTTGTCAAAATACAATTAACTAATCCAAAAGTGAAATTTGAGTACCACGTCATATTACTTTAATGAAACAATAAATAATATCAAAATGAACTGTGATTAATCGTATTTCCAACCCAGAAGACAGACGCTAAGAAACTACCAATCACAGCACAGATGGCGTAGTGATACATTACGAAAGTAGACGTCAACCAATGAAAAGCAAAACATGGCTGAATATTACAAATTCATACAGAGGAGACCGGGAAGTTTGAAGCAACTGTGTCTTTTTAGTGTGAAGCTACTTTCAGAACAGACAAGATTTATGAAGTTTGTATGCGTTCATTGTTAAAACCAGTAATCGAAATTAAAAATATTGAACAGTTTTTCTTCATCAGATTGGTAAAAGACATCTAAGTTATAAATTATTTAATTATATGAACTATTTTGAACAATTAAAGAAAGTAGAAGCCAAAACTAAATTGGCTTATGCATTGATCTCTAAATATCCAATCATGAATTTACATTACAAAACTAATAAAAAATTTAAAAGTTCTAAAAAAAGTTTTGTAATTTGGTTTATCGTTTAAGTTTAGATTCATTTAAAGTTCTTTCAAGAATTTAGAGTTCAAATATGTCTTTTTTAATTTATATAATTTATATAGGTATCTGAGTTTAATTAATTAATATTATTCTTATTACCAGTCTGTAGACACACTCGTCGATCGGTATATTGATAGGAATTATAAATAAACTGTTTTAATAAATTCACCAGAAAATGAAACGGGACGTGAACATTTCAACATGTCTTGCTTCTTCAAACTTCTGGGCATCTCTGAATCTCGCACCAGACACAGAGTTCACAGGCTGATTTCCATATTTTTATCACAATTCACTTTTTCGTTTATTTATTATTTCAATTAAAGAAAATAACGTATTCATATTTTGTTTAGGAATTTTATCATTTGATTTGGGAACTATTAGTTTCTTTATTTCTATTTATTAATACTGTACAACCGCAGGCATACATTGGTTTGTAGTTTTGAGATTATACTTTTAAATGATCATGTGTTTTTACAGACTATTAAATGAATTTGCTATTATTGTTCTTATTCTAACCTATTTGTGCATTGTGTTTAGGTCAAGTGAAATACGATGTGTTTAACTCTAATTCTATTCTGCTTTTGCAACTGATTTTTAAGTTATCTGATTTAAAATTGCCTAATCTTAATCTAGTTTTGTTATTGGTTATAATTTTGTTTGTTTTCTTTCAATCTAACCCTAACCTCTCTGTTCTAGGATTTTTGGTTAAGTTTTACAATATTCTTATATCATATTGTTATTATTGGATTTAATAAAGTGACTTTAGGTATTAGGCTAACTTATGCTAGCCCTATAACTAATTGTGTTGAAATAATACAAATAATAAAATAAAATAATACATGGGGCGAGGAATAAATTCTAGATTACATAACAACATTAGAACATTATTATTAATTATTAATAGCAACATTAGGTTTTTAGGTTATGTACTATCTTAGAGATTTTTAACATTATATTAGGTTACATATAACTTGTATGTATAGTCCTACTTTTCAGTTTTATTCAGAGTAGCCACTCAAATGTTTTTATGATCTGAAACATTACACATAACTTGTTTCACCCTACCTTTCAGCTTTGTTCAGAGTAGGAACTCAGATGTTTTTCTATTTGAAACATTAGGCCTACAAATTGAGTATTTGCTATAGCAAAGTCAACAATTAGGGCCTACAATTAATAAAATTAATTAGGCCTATACGTTTTAGATATTATAAAAGTGTTAATGCAAATTATGGAAAAAATGCACCATTTTAATACAGAGTAAAATAACTTTTTTTTAAGTATAACAAATTTTATGCTAGGTAAGTAGTCTTTGGATTAATTTAACAATATCAAATTAGATTGTCTTTTGGTTGATTAATGATACAATGGTTGAATACGTCAAAATGTTTTCTTTATTTTAAAAATACAATATCTCCGGGAAGGGGAGCTCGTGGTGGCCAAGAAATCCTGTCTTATAAGCAAAATTATATACAAAAGAAAAGTTATTTAAAATTTGATATATTATGAAAAGAATTTAGTTGAAATTGTTCATTATGTTGTTTCGTTACCAGTATTTCTAGGTTCAACTTCGGTAGATATGACCGCGAAATTCACTTTTCCTCGCACAAAAAAAAACAAAAAAACATCTTGCTCCTTCAGCGTTTTTCTCAGCAGTTCCAAAAAGGACGCTACGGTCTTTTCAAGCTTGCCGGCTACAAATGCATTGATTTGAGTCGTCCATTCTTATTGGCCGGTAAATCCGTTGTCAAGGCAACGAGTTCGTTATGTCGTGAAATTATTTTGAGTGTTTTAACTTTTTAGCTTGTAATATTTCATCTCACAATCATAACAATTTATTATTTAAAATAGGCATAACAACGAATAGACAATTGGAATGTGTTAGTAGGGTTCAAATACTTATAAACAGACACACGGAAAACTCTATTATCGGAAAACTGCAACTACCAACTAGGCCTAAAGCAAATGATAGAAATTGATTACGACCCACCAAAAATGCACGGAGTACTTTTTATTACAAGAAATAATTTATAAACAACCTATGCCACGATAATCTCCAATAATTTTCCTATCCAACGATACCATGTTCCACATAAAACTTAATCGGGAAAACCATGAAATAATGAATTAAAATCGGCCGACCGTGCGAAAATGAGAGAACTGCCATGATGTTACCGTATTGAATTTAAGATTACTACGGAACCAAATAACGTAGAGAGATTGGGAAATATCTCAAAATTTAGCCCATGAAATGCTACATCTAATTTAATTAACACCTCATCCCATAAATAAGCCAGACGATTATGAAAATTCCAAGAATAACGAAACATCTAGGCCAAAGGTAAATCAACAATAAATCACGCTCTTTTCGATTGTGATTGGTCGATGAACATATGACGCAAATCTGTTTAGCGGACTATTTATCGCGCGCTGTATTTAAGTTAAGAATAACAATGTAATTAGTTTAAGTTTCAAAGGAAATATTTTTCAAACCAGTTAGTAAAAGATTCTAAATTTTATTCTAAATTAATTATAATATTTACATATAATAAACTAAAATTTCTCACTCATCACGAAAGTAACTACAAAGATTAATCCGCAACTATTATTGTGAAAACCAATAGAAGGTCGACTTTCACTAGCATGGAGCGCCTACAAACGAAAGACGAAGCTGGATTCAAAAAAACGTTTTTTGAGACTCGATGCTGAGCTGCGGGACGAGATAGACACTTTTGACGAAGGACTAGGCCTGGACAAGATTTGAACCAATTTTGAAGAGAGGAATTAGTTTGATTTTAATAAGTGCGAATTAAACAGTGAACAGTAAAGAAATCTAAAGTCGTGAAGTTTATTTATTAAATAAGAAGAAGAAAAAACTATATAATATCAGAGACACAGGACTTGGGTGAGGTTAAACCATTACCATAGTTTGACAACATTGTTTTTCAAAATTAACTAAATTTTATTAACTTTTATGAATATTAACTTTTCAAAATTTAAAACCAAATTTATTAAATCACCTTATAAAATATTAAAGCATTTATGAAAATATTACTAGCCTAAAGGTGAGAGGGGTCTAGTCAGCATGAGTGCCCCAGCCTGAGATTAAGATTACTTGTAAACAGAGACAAAAGACAATACTTGCATATTGATAATTGTTTGAATAAACATTAAGGATCTCGTGAAGTACATAAACTATTTAACATAATTTATAGGCTATTATAAGAACCCGAGAATATATGAACGATAAAATCGAAACCAATAGGCTATTTGGATGTGCCAAAGACTTTAAATGGGTGATTGTAGAGAACATTAATCTATTGTAATAGATTATTCCAATTAATAGAAAGTTTGGAATCATTGAACATTCTAAGATATTAATTAAATGAAATGAACAATTACAGTTTGCAAATACTATTTATTATACTGAATTTCTGAAAATAAAGTTTATTAAATGTTTTATTAATTCTAAAGAAAGAATACTTATTGTTAGCTGTTAATTTAATTAAATACTAATAATTAATAATACAGCTTTACTGTATTGGATATCAAGTAAGTTTAATAATAATAAAAAAAAAAAAAAAAAAAAAAAAAAATTACAATTTGGCACTCCAACGTGAGGGCAAAGTTATCGTATCAAAATTTACTATATCTTTTGTTAAGTATATTTACAAGCTATATTTTAATTCCAAAAATGATTTGTAACAATTTTAATTATTCAAATCATATATCGAATTATTACTTTACATCATCTTTTTTAATATAGGTCAAAATTTTACCTTGTAATCTACACTCTGGCTTGGCTACAATTAGAATTCAAAATGTCTAACTTTCTGATTATAAATTATTTGATAATGGCCTAATTTTACAAATTCTTATATTTTACAACCTACCAGTATTTGTATGGTTTCTTACATTTTTTCAACCCAATTTTTAATTTGGGAGAGGTTATATGTATTCCCTACTTGTTTATCAGACTTGCTTCTATTAATTTGTACCATTATATAAGTCAGTATCAAATTGATGTCCATGAATGTGTAATGTACTACAACGAAAAAACTCTACCTTTTTTAGAGTCAGACTAATTACGCCCCCTATCTTTATTAATACGTAATAGTCTCGAATCCTGAGATTTTTAGCCTACAGGATTCGTTCTCGCGTGACAAAAAGAATAAATTATTCAATCCACTGGAAGTTTTTGGCTTATTATCTTGCTGGCCTGGATTGAATAACTTCTTCGATAATTTGAGTTGCCCCAAATTACCGGTACCCCCCTTTTTATTTATGACTTCCAGTAACTGTATTTAAGATTACCCTATTTCTCAGGGAGAACACGAATTTACTTTATTTTCTAATTTTAATCTCGTAGGTGCGTGTCCTTAGGAATACCTCTTTGATACAATATATTTTACCCTTTTTTATTATAACAAACCTGAAAATATAGCATATAATTGTGTGACCAATTCTAAATAAAACACAGTTTTAGAGAATATATAAAAAAATTAATTCTTTTAATTACTTGAAACAAAAACAACTGGAAATAATAATCTTGACACAAGTCAACAAATAAAACTCAAAAACAATTTCTGTAATGAGAATTAACTGATAACAACTAAAATATTTCTTTTTTCGAGCAGAAGGCAATCACTCATAACTTTATTAAAATTGATCTATATAAAGATTTCTATTTATATCTGAATTCAAATTATTTAATTTATCAAATTTATTTATCGATAAAGATTTTTATCCACACATGAGTTTAACATTATCTATTTTAACACATTTATTTAATTATATAAAAAAAAAATTTATCTCGGGAAAATCAGTGATACTCTAAAATCGGGCCAATTTTGCCCTTTAAAAAGGAAATTTGGATTTTTCTCAGACCTTGACCGCCGTGTTGAAGATCCTGAGTCCTGGGATGCTGATGGTCTTCTGGTGTCTGGTTGGTTGTATTTAGCGATTACAGTTGTCTCATTTCTTTTCCATGGAGTTTAGAAGGCTGGCTGGTTGGTTCGAATCTATCACCTCCTATCACTCTCGATGACACTTTTTAATACTTTGGCATAGTAACACTTAAACTTCTTTACTGAGAATTTTGAGTCGGCAAACTGGCATAGCCACCCCTGGCACTTCTTCCACAATTTTTATTCGAGAGACCCAGTGAGATTCGTGCGGCTCTTTTTATAGCCAAAAACTATTGTATATCGATACCAATTTTTCTCTCTCTCTGGACCGATACGATAGTTCCATTTATAGTGTCTTTCAATGCAATTTTCTTGATTATTTTTGGTGTAGGTGATTCAGTTATTTATTATTACTTTATTTATTACGTTTACCGTTTTTTAATTGTCCTTTTTTAATTACTTTGCTCTATTAATCCTTTAATCAATTTTTGCTGTAAGTTGGTATTCTGGCTCCGCCTACGACTACGTCACTTATCCTTGAACATTTAAACTCTGCAACTTGTAACTGGCCGATGTAAAAATCTTCATTGTTTTCTTTTAATTGTCTATAACACTTTTCCTAACAGTTTTTACGTAACCGGTATCTTGTAGCTCTCGACCGCGGCAATTTCCCGCACTTCGAATGACATTTGTCGGACTATTCATTCGCCTTTAATCGCTTACGTAAGAATTTGCGTAATTTACAGTTTTTAATTCTCACACCTTTAAAGTTTTTGTTTTCAAACTTTGTCACTTTGTTTATTCCGTGATTTCAACGCACTAGCCGTGATAACATAACTCTGCGACTTCCCGTAGTGATGTAATCCAGCGCGTTTTTTCACACCTGGTTTGGGGTTTATTTATTGACTGATTTTCCTGAAATTTACACAACTCTTAGATATTAGGTTTTTAATCATTTTTGCAAAATTTCCACTTCTCATCTTTTTTCGTTTTCATACTATAGCGTGAAAACTATAACTCTTTTGTTTTAATCAAATTAAAATTTTTAATTATTAATTATGATATAACTTTATTTATTTAATTGCTTCTATACAATCCTTTTCTCAAAAATTATTTTTATTTACTTTTATTAACTTTCATATTTATGCTTTTCTGCTAACTTTTTAAATATCCATTTTTTCCAAATTTTAACAAGAATATTTATTTCTTAAAATTACATTTTATTTCCAGAAATACCAAGGTTTTTTATTTTTTATTAATTTTGAAAATTTTTAAATTCTTCATTTAAATATGCCGTAACGTCTGTTAGTTAATATGAAATAACAGTACTAGTTATGTATTGCATACAACTTGTATTACAACTACATATCCTTATACATTATTATTTCACATTTTCAAAATTCATAAAAAATGAT
Source organism: Aphrophora alni (assembly GCA_963513935.1). Lineage (NCBI taxonomy): Eukaryota > Metazoa > Arthropoda > Insecta > Hemiptera > Aphrophoridae > Aphrophora > Aphrophora alni. The sequence continues at coordinate 58,277,302 of OY740768.1, forward strand.
TTTTCAATTCAAAATCTGCCGACCTAGGAATTTACTGTTAGAACAAGCCGGCAAGAGTTGACCTTGGACCATTTCATAGTTCAATCTTACCGACCGGCTATAATCAGTAAAAAGTTCTACAAAACATCCAAACCTTGCATTGGGATTATTTTTTGATATTTTTCTTTTTTGACCAAAATATAACCCCATACAACGAATTTCCGTTGTAGTACTTATAGTGTTATTAGTGATTGTTTCCGTCTATAGACACATCCATTACTGGATACTATAAATGTTAGCTGTAACCTCTCTCTGATTTAGTTGTAATTTTGCTTTGTAACTGTCACTGATGATGATGACATTGTCGTCGAAATGCGTCTGAAATAAAGTGTATATATTTGTGAGAATTGTGTACATTTAATCATTTCCTAATATTACGTTTCTCTCAAGCCAAGCTCAAATGTATAATTATAAGAACCAGTGTTATGCAGTATACAAAAGAATACTAGGTAATTTGTAGCAAATCTTATTCATATACTCAACTCCCCTTGTTGCCCTTTTCTTAGTGGGGTCGTAGATATATTACCAATGATTTTCATATTTATTATCCACATAAAAGGTTGAGAACTTTACTGTAAATTGCATTCAGTACTGGTTAAGTAACTTGTCAGGTGCTGTGTGATAAAGTAGGAAAGGCTATACAAATTTGTCAAATTCGCTAGAACATGAGAATTTTATGATTAATTCAGGTTTTGTTTTAAACAAATGTTTTATTATAATACATTTTAATTTAGAATAAAAACAAAAATATAGTTTAGTCTAAGTTGGTTGAATAGCTTATATATTTGTCTAGTTCGAGAAATGTCTGCAATGAACAGTGGAGCTCCAACATCAGCTGATGCCTGTTTAAGTATTGTACACAGCCTTATGTGTCATCGGCAAGGAGGCGAATCTGAAGGGTTTGCTAAGAGAGCCATTGAAAGTCTAGTCAAAAAGTTAAAGGTAATTTTTAGTCATAGAGGTTATATGTATGTAAAAATGTATAATAATAAAATTGAACTTCCATCATTAACAAATAACTTCAACAGAGAATAAACAGTGAGTTAATATGTTTTATTAATAAAATGTCAGTTAAATTCATCATAAATTATTTACTCACCAAACAATACCAATCATCAATCACAATCAAACTACTCATACAAAATTATCACTTTTCAATAATAATCAAATTACTCATCATGAGTTCTTATTTACCAAACACAACCTCTCATCAAAGTCACAAAAGATAAATTTGAGTCACAATGACAAGAGGCTAAAAACACCAAAAATACTAACTACCTCTCATCAATCATAATCAAAACACTTATAATCAATTACTACTCACAAAACACTATCAGTCATCAATTAAATGAAATTTTTCATCAATCATAACTCATAAAACCCTACTACTCATCAATAATATACAAAGTGCTATTTATTACTACATATGTCTACTTGCCTTGCAGTATCATTCATCAATCAAATCAAACTACTCATCAATTATCACTCATCAAACACTACCACTTTTCAATGATAATCAAACTATTTATCATTTATTACTACTCTTCAAACACCACCATCCATGTTTCATGATAATCAAACTACTCATCACAAATTACCAGTTATCAAACTATACTATTAATTACCACTCATCAAACATTACCATTCATCAATCACAATCAAACTACTCATCAAAACCACTCTTTAATCATAATTATACTACTACTATATTCTTAAAATAACAAATTTCCTATTTGCCATAAAAAAAAAAAAAAAAAAATTGTTTCCAAATATTTTACCTCATATTTGTAAAAGATAATTTTTGATGTTTTTTTCTTTTTATAATGTTAGTTTTGACATGATGTTCCAAAAACTACTTGTTAATCAAACAAATTATAAGCCAAACATTTATTAATAATTATCATCAATAACATGTATTTTAAATTTGTAATAATTAGTACTATTTTGTCACTATGCATTATAACAAATTTAAAGGTAGGTACAAATAGGGATAGCATCAACAAACAATTACCAGATCAGATTTTAGGCCTAACCAGTTGAAAGTTATACAAATGTTAATAAAAGTAATAAAACTTATATTAAAGGATTTTACTAATGTTATTATATATATATATATATATATATATATATATATATATATATATGAATTAACTTTATAGAAAATTAAATGACAAAAGATAGATAGATACAAAATCAAAATAATAATAAAAAGTGATAAGGCTAAATAAAATAAAATAATGTTTAACACGTTAGCTGCCGAGGTCTAATACGATACTCTTGCCGTGAGTGCCACGATTACCAAATTATTTTTCCATTATTATTTTTGCATCTACCTATGTTAAATAATATAAGGCAATAGTATTTACTAATTTTATTTACATTTATGCATATATAGTTCCGAGACCGATCGGACCGAAATACAATATTTCGGCTTTAATTTTAATCGTAGTATAACGTTTAGGTCCGATCGGACCGAGGTAATTTTCGTGTTAAAAAAAAAAAAAAAAAATCTAAACGGGCTATTTCATTTCTTTATGTTGGCAAGCTCACTATTTTATTTGTCTAATATTTATTTTATAAATACATATATTCATTTTACAACTGTATTCTTTGTGAATTATTCATTACTAAACCAAAATGTTTTTGTATAATTTTTAATCGGTCCGATCGTGCCGACAAAAAAGTGAAAATATCCACTGATTTTAATATTATATTGAGTAACCATGGTAATGGTTATTAAAGCATACAATATTATATACTATGTCTAACACACGTCTTTACCCAATCCAGAGAATACCAAAATATGCCGATAGGTTGCTGCACTATCGAACTTTGAGCCACAAAACAAAACATTACGCCAGTGACTTTATCGGTCCGATCGTGCCGTAACGCTGCATGTACAGTCACCTTAGTTTCGGTCGGATCGGACCGATATGGCAGCTAACGTGTTAAACGATAATATAGTTCATTTTAAATTTTAAAATGAGATTATTATAATTTAACTATCCTAACCTCCTCAGACCCATGAGATATTTTGTAGAAATATAAGAAAATCGTTGCTAACATCCAAGTCTATAACTTCTTAAGATTTAAAAAAAAAAAATTTATTATTTTTATTGCACCTATTAATAAGATAATTGATGGTAGCGTATATGCTACATTGAGTCTGACTGTTATTACTTATACGAAACATATATGCGACATTGGGTCTTAATTTAATAAATCATCACTGCATTTTATTTCAGCACAAGATTTTATTATGTAATAAAAATGTAAATAAAGTGGTTCTTTTTTTACAAACAGAAATGTCAATCATTACTTGATGATGTAGTTATACTATTACTTCATATCATGATATTTTTGGAAGCAGTACCATCCTTTTGTAAGGCATAGTTTCATTTTGCAAGTGTTACACTCAATACGAGCCCGGTTACTTCTACAACCAGGCATCCTGCAGCGAAACCAGTTGTCTGCATCTGGTATTGTGGGCATGTGGAGAGTCATTGATGTCCTAAGTTCTGGTGGTGGTTGAGGAATCGCAGGCTTCCTGCGCTTCTGTTGTTGATGCTCATTGTCTTCATCTTCTTCGTCTTGTCCAACTACTTCGTACATGGCCGCAGCTGGACCAGTTGAAGAGTAAACCAAATGCTCTGCTACTCTTGCGAAACTCAAAGGAATCAAGTGTATTCCGATTAGGGGTGTTTTGTTGCTTTTGTTGTCTCTTGTAAAGAAACCAGGATCCCACCAATGCAAAGTCAAACAAATGGAATATGAGTCTGATTGTCCACTTCCTAGTCCTTGCTTTCATCCTGAAAAAGCTAATCAACCGATCAAGGAGATCAACCCCTCCCATGTGGGTTTTATAGCTGATAATGGCAGCCGGACGGGCTACATCAACGTATACCCTCTTTTTTTATCCCATCGACGACAAATATCAGCTGGAGAAGTTCCTTCACTTGAAGAAGCGATAATTACTGGATTGTTGTCATACCATTTTATTACAGAAATTTGGCCCTCACCTCTAACAACTTGATCCCAAGATCCTCGACCAGCTTTCAACAAAACAGCATGTGACATGAATGTTATTTCCTTTGGGATCCTCCTTTTATCCAAAGTTCCAGTGGTTTGCATAGACCTTTCGGAATGTAACAAATCAAGGAGGTAAACAGAAGTAAAGTAACGATCTATGTACAAAGTGGAACCTTCATTGAGAGTTTCTGCTAACCGCATAACTACCTTGCCTCCTATATTTAACAGGGTGCAGGCACGATCAGCTAATATAGTATCTCCAGCCCCTTGATAAATAAAAAAATCAAGAGGTAGACCGTCAGTACAGGTAGCAACAAAGATTTTTATACCAAATGGGTTTGGTTTATTTCGAACAACTTGGCGAGCAGAGCATTTACCCCAGAAAGGTACCATTTGTTCATCAATTGATACCTTTCCTGGTCTGGGGTTGGCAAGACAAGCTTGTCTGACAGAATCAACTAAAGGTTGTACTTTCCAAAATTTATTTGATCTTTTTTCTATATCAGGTACTAAATTATCATCAACCAACTTTAGATTTCTTCGTAACAGCATGTACCTCTCCCTACTCATTTGTTCACAGATCATAGGTATTCTAGTCAAATGTGCCCAATACGTTCGAATCCTTGGAAATTTGAGGTAAGACATTGCTATGGTAATGCCTAAAAATTAAAACACATGTGCTTAGTGTATTGAAAAATAGATTATCAGGAAAGTATCAAACATAATTAGAGCCCAGGGTATCATCATACATGGCTAATCATAGTTCATAAAAAATAATAGCAAAAAATTGGCCTGAGTATTGAGTAACATAGAAAGTAAAACATTTCAATTTTTTTGTATTGAATAACACACTTTATTTATCAGCTAATTTTCAATTAAATTACAGCCCATGGTGTCGTATAAGACACATCAAAGTTCATCAAACGTAATAGCTTGGAGCCCGGAGTGGCGTATATGATACCACACAGTTTAAGTGTTTGTTATTTGTAAATTAATGGGTAATTTAATTACCATATATGATTATTCTAATCCTTAACATCTTTAAATGCAATATAGAGCATATTTACTGCACATTATCTCCTATTTCATAGTGAAAAATTATAATTACCTTTTCGAGACATGGCAGCAGCAGATCTATTGTGTCAAGCAGCAGGCAAATGAGTGTAGTGGCTGAAAGACCAAACATAACCTCAAAGTGAATATCACTGCCGTGTGCTGCACTCTCTGAGCTACACAATGAACTAAACAGAATGTTGGTAGCCATAGAAACAAACTTTACAGAAAATACCAAATCCATGTCTCACATATGCGACCAAGGGTCCAAGGAGGCTAAGAAAGGTGGAATAAATTATAAAAAACAATGAAGTATAAGCTGAAGAGAAGAGCATTAAGTGTATTACTGAGAGTAAATAAATATATACAATTTGAACCAACAAATAATAGAAACTAAAAATAATTCCATATTTAAATTTGACTGCAGGCTGAGGTAGTATGCTAGCATAAGGAAACTAAGAACAGAAAAATAACTTACTAGGAAGTTTGATAAATTATAAAAAAAACCAACATACATTTATATAAAAAACATAAAGCCATTAAGAGCATGAAATAGGACTTTACATAAATTTATACTAAATTTGGAATTGATATTTGTTAGACTAATAAGATAGGGAGTTATTGTAGAATTTAAACTCATAATTTGACCCCAAGAGAAAGAACCCCATAAATAAATACCATTAAAATTTAAATTCAAATAGATGTTCTCTGAGAAATTTGTTAAATAATAGTAGCCTTAGTAATTTGTTGTATATGAAGTATTATTTGATAATTAAATAATTGTTAATTGTTAAAACAAAAAGTAATTTCTTTGTTCATTAAAACATCACAAATTGGCATACCAACGTAGGGTTCGAGAAAATAATAGGCTCAATATAAAAATAATAAAAAATATTTCGGCTATATATATTTTGTATAATAATTAATTATCATTGAAGATAAGTATAGTAATAGATATATTTAATATAAGAAATAGCAAATACAACTTGAGAACAAAACAAGCATCAAAGAGACTTAATAAAAGGGAGATGACGAATAGAAAAGAATGAAAAAACAGAAAAGACATCAACTAGAGGTAGAAGGAACTTTAGTTAATTTCAAAAAGGTGGAGGATGATGAAATTGAAATGGTGCAAGACAGTGAGGATATGATGGGACTGGAAATGGAAGAAGGTTATAACATCATAGACCAAGCAAGAGAATGAACGAATATAATAGAAGTAAGGAGACAGACAATATCAACTACTGAGGATCCAATGATAAATATGATTGAGATGATAAAAATATGGATACGAAAATAGATATTATGGAAGAACATAGTAAGAAGGAGATGCAAAGGATAGAAGAGAGCTTACAACAAAGTCTGAATAGAAACAACTAATAGATGGATGTGAACATGGAAGAAAGTTTAAGTAAAAGGTTAGAAGACAATAGGAAGGATACAGATCAGATGAAAAAAGAGATTAGAAAAGTAGAAAAGAGTATTAAAGATGAACTATTTAAGAAAATAGAGCGGAGGTCACAGAAGAAATGGGTCTTACTGAAAAATAGTTGCAGAGTGAAGTTGAAAATAAGATGTTAAAGGTACTATGTAATATAGATGCAATAAAAAGTACATGTGATGGTAAAATACATAACAGGAAGGAAAAATAGTAGAAAATAGGGGACAATACTAATAGGATATATAAATTAGATTGCAATAGCAATGAAATAGAAGAAAATTTTTTAAAAAATAAGAGAGAAAATATAAGAAAATGGCAAGGAGGTAAGGCGGTTAAGCCTAGAAAATATTCCTACTATTTATGTATGAAATGATGAACTAAATTTCGAACAAAATGAGCCAAAATTCAATGGGAAGTCTAATAACCCAATAGACTATATAAAGGATCTCAAAAAATACAGTGAAAATGGTCCTGGGAAAAGGTTGAAGGAGAGGGGAGTTGATGTAAATATAAACAGTATATTGGACAAGAGTTTGGAAGAAGGAGCTAACAAATGGTGGCAAAGTATTAAGCAGGACATATATATTGTATGGAGGAGTTTGAGATACGATTTATAGCCAAATACTGCAGTAATGAGATACTACATGAATCCATGAAATGTACACTAAAAAAATTCAGTCACAAAAAGTATCACAAGGAAGAAACTTGAATGGAGTAATAATTATTATATAAATTTATACAGAGGAGATTGCAGTAGGATATTTATGATTAATAAGATACTTATCTTCAGTATAATTAAATGATGGGTAATATAGATAAATATTTGTTATATTAATTTATTGATTTTAACGCTTATACATTATTTTATCAAGCTAGTATTATTAATTAAATAATTATTTCAATTGAAAAATATACGATCTGACCGGGAATCGAACCCAGGATCTTTGGCTTTACGCGCCAACACTCTACTAACTGAGCTATCCTTGATCGCTCCCCAGCAAAGGGCATACACTTCTCACTTGAATTTGTTTTTGCTGCAATTTATGAGTTATGACAGATAAATTACCTTGTTACAAACAACATTGAATCTAATCTGTATATTTGGCTTGCAGCCTTTACGTATGTATTTTAATTACTTTAAAATATATATGAATTAAATACATACATAAAGGCTGCAAGCCGAATATATAGATTAGTTTCAATGTCGTTTGTAACGAGGTAATTTATCTGTCATAACTCATAAATTGCAGCATAAACAAATTCAAGTGAGAAATGTATGCCCTATGCTGGGAAGCGATCAAGGATAGCTCAGTTGGTAGAGCATTGGCGCGTAAAACAAAGATCCTGGGTTCGATTCCCGGTCTAGGTCGTATATTTTTTACTTGAAATAATTATTTAAATATTTGTTGTATTATATGTTAATGGTAAAGAATTTATTGTTTTTATATAGTATATCAAAAAAAGTTAAAAAAAAAAAAAAAATCTAAGGTGACATTTATAACAAATTTAAAGGTTAGGTATAAATAGGGATAGGTACAACAATTACTAGATCAGATTTTAGGCCTAACCAGTTGGAAAGTTATATATACTATTCATATGTTAATAAATGTAATAAAACCTGTATTAAGGGATTGTACTAATGTTATTATATATATATATATATATTTTTTTTTTTGACAGTTAAAGTAAATGAATGTTGCATTATTACAGTTTTAATCATAGCCTACCTTTGAAGTTTGGTACAGAAATAAGTTAATTAACTTTTAAGAAAATTAAATGACAAAAGATAGATAGATGCAAAATAAATAATAATAAAAAGTAATAAGACAAAATAAAATTATGTTTAAACGATAATGTAGTTCATTTTTAATTTTAAGATAAGAATTATTAAAATTAAACGATCCTAAGAAAATGGGAATAAATTATTTAAAAAAATCAATGAAATATAAACTGTGAAGAGAAGAGCATTAAGTGTATTACTGAGAGTAAATAAATAAATAAATATATAAAATTTAAACCAGCAAATGATAGACAGTAAAAATAATTACATACTTAAATTTGACTCTGCAGGCTGAGCTAGCGTAACTAAACTAAGAATAGAAAATAACTTACTAGGAAATTTGTTATTGATATTTGTTAGACTAATAAGATAGGGAGTTATTAAAAAAATTTAAATCGATAATTTGACCCAGAGAGAAAGAACCCCATAAATAAATAGTATTAATATTTAAATTCAAATATATGTGCTCTGAGATATTTGTTAAATAATACTAGCCTATAGTAATTTGTTGTATATGAAATATTATTTGATAATTAAATAATTGTTGTTTTTTAAAACATTACAACATACATGTTTTACTAGTTATATACTATATGTATAACAACAAAGGTCCTGGATTCAGTTACCAGTCTAGGTTGTATATTTTTCACTTCAAATATTATACTGTGTGTCCCAAAAGTCCCCCCTCCCATATTAATATTTTAACGGGTGCAAATAACAAGATTCACTTCATTAAAAATTCTTAATGTCAACCTCTATTGAGTGTTGATAGACCTCAATCAGGTTTTGATAAAGGTTAAATTCATTTTAAAGGTTTTGATAAAATAAGAAGAATGGTGCCAACTAGAGGTTTCTAAGTCAACCTATCCAACATAGTAACCAATCGAATTTTGAATTTTATCCTACTAACTCCTAATATTTTTTATATTACAGACTCCTTTATGGTGGTAAAATTCTTAGAGCCTTACCTTGATTGTTTAGTTCAGATTAACTGTTTGACATGACTACCATTTACTTCTTGGCAGAAATAGAGACTGGATTCTAAAGCTTTGTTGCACGTTTCTTGAAATTTCCGGTGTAATAAGCTAGGAGACATTTTCAATCCTTGTTCTTAAGTTATCAAGGTTTTGTGGTTTCATCTCATAAACTTTACTTTTGAGAAACCCCCAAAAGAAAAAATCAAGTGGTGGTGACCAAAAGATAAACGTACAGTCTCGTGCAAATTTTTCCCAGCTTCACCATAAAGCATAATCATCTTCCACTTTATCTGAATTTGACCGATCCATTTTTATTATTCACAAAATAAATAACCAATCACTTGCAAAATAACTTGCCAGAATGCTGCACCACAGAGTAATAACTACAGAATACCTGATTAAGCCCGTAGTAGGCTACTATGGGATTCCCAGACACTGGACTTTCACCAAAGATAAGGTAGTTTAACAGCCTCATTGTTGTTCAGCCCTTTCAATCTTAAGTTAATCTTGTTAATCATATTTTAAAAGTTTTAATACACAAAACATTTGACGCACTTATTTAACATTACAAAATGACAGTTCTTCAACAGGGAAGTAATTTTGAATTCAATTTATTAGTGTAAAATTCAAAATTCGAATTATCGTTATGTTGGATAGGATGAACTAAGAGACCTCTAGTTTTAACCATTCTTCTTCTTTTATCAAGACCTTTAATATGAGGTATCACTCAGTGTGGGGTTGATTTTTGAATATTTTTACTTACTCTCCAAACCACATTTTTTGGGTGAGAGGTTGAATTTTTTTAAATACAGAAAGACTCCACCTTTGGTCATTTAAACATTCCCTGAAGTACATCTGGTTTATTTGCACCCATTCAAAAATTGATGGGGGGGGACTTTTGGGACACATAGTATGTTTTAATTAGTGTTAGTAGATAATATATATAATACAAAATTTTAAATAATGAAGTAATTTTCATTAAAAACAAATTTCAGGAAAAACGTGATGAGCTAGACAGCTTAATAACTGCGATTACAACAAATGGATCACATCATAGCAAATGTGTTACAATACAAAGAACATTGGATGGACGGTTACAGGTATGCATTATCATAACTTTTGTAGAGATTTTCTATATATTTGATGTATACAATATCGTTACTCATATCTTTCTTTCATTAACATCCATACCAACCATTTAAGAATGACCAGTCACAGCTAAAATCCACTTATTTGTTTGGATATTTACTTGAAGCCATATCCGGACAAAAATATTAAAAAAAGTTTATGTTACATAATTTTTCACTATTGTATTTATGTTTTGTCTAACTCTTTTGCAAAGATGTTTTTGGTACAAAATGATTTTAAATTGTAACATAGTAGGATTTAATTCCTTGATTGTTATTAGTTGTTATGTATATCTATAATTAAAGTTTGTTATTTGTTAATTTGTTAATTGTTAGTTAAATTATCTAATTTTGGTTTAGGGTCTATAGAAATATAGATTGAAAATATAACTTGAAAGCTACAATTTCATATACACACTTTATGTACAGGCTATGGTAAGCTGATTTAATATTGTTAAAATCTTTGGTTAAATCAATTTTAATTGAATCTAAGAATGCTTTACTTTGATTTACTGTGATTTAAATTGATTTATTTCCTTTAGAAAATTTAACTAAAATCTTGGGTTAATTTATAGTAAGAAATAAGCACCAAAATATGTTTTACACAATAACCATAAAAGAAAGAAAACTTTAATGACATAAATAATTATGGTTCACAAATAAAATTCAAAATCTTTACAATTATTTTAAAATATATTATTGTCTCTGATCCCTTCACTGAATGTTAGTTTGGTTAGCTTGGGATTCTCAATCACTGAATTATACATAAAATTCACTTGAAATTCTATTAAAATATTAAAAATATCATTTATACAAATTGAGTTATTAAGAGAATAAATTATAATAGTCTCAGTCGGGTTTTGTTCATATTTTAAACTTAAATTACAAATCTCAGGCTAGGGGTATTCGGCCGGATCCATCCACACCTACAGTTAATTACAGTTTGCATTTAAATCTTAAATTAACTATTAACTAACTTAAATCTAGTGAGAACATTACCATAAAATGTTCATATAATTGGTTTTCTCTCACCCAGTATCTGTTGTCTTCTTCCTAATAATGATTCCTGGACGTTTTGAAACGTCAAAATCGAATGAAGAGAGCCGGCGTGGATTTTAGACGTCCATCCCGGTCAAGCGCCTGCTTAGGAATCAATATAGCGTCCTTTTAGAAAATTAATACATAAATCGGAGTTCACTTTTAATCTCATTACCAAAATCGTTAGTACCGATTATTTGCATGGGCTTTAAATGGATACAATTTTTGGTGACTGAAAATGATTTTATGATATGATGATTATCCTAATTTACATGTTCTAACTAATTCTATTTAATTTAAAACTAATTTTTGAGAAACAAACTCTTTATTTATGCCTGAATTATTAATTTAGAAAATTGCTAATCTCTAAGACGATTTGAAGATCGCCGTCATGAATGGCGTCAACCAATTACAAAGCGTGCTGGAGGCGGGGCTAAGCTTCATCTGTAACTTGACTAAGTAAATTTCCCTGAGTTCATCACCTTTGAAGACTTCGTATTTAATTGAACGGACCTTTACTAAAATTGTGAGGTGACCATTTGAAAGATAATTTAATTCTTCATTCCACAGTATATTTCGATCTTTTGGGATAATTCGCTATTATGCCTTATTTGTACTGGCTAGGTCGTGTTGTCATGGAATATTTGCTTTCACTGGTATTATGTTTGTCCACTTATCCCTTTATTTATTTATCTAATGGCTTTGGTTTATGTTTCGGGTTTTTATGGTAGATAGCCAACATATTAAAGTTTCAATAGGCCAGGTTTTCTTTTATCGGTTTTCCCTTGCGTATTTATTATTAATTTCCTTCTGATGGGACTGAATCATATTTCCTATATTTACAAAGTTAAAATTTAGTTGTCAACTTCCGCGGATAGATTGCGTTAGTGTTCTGTTTTTGTGTCAGTTGGGGATTTGTTTATGAATTATTTGAAATGTAAATACTGAGCTGTTTCAAAATACTGAACTGTTTCAAACTTGCTAGTTTGGGCCTAAAGTGATTAGCCTAGAAATAAAGAGGTCCATTATAGATTACATAATAGATCAAGTTTAAAGAACATCACACGAACTAAAATAATAATAATAAAAGCCATTAAATAGAATCTCATTCCATTAGACAAACGTTACAGTAGTAACCCTAGATTGCAAATTATAATACCTTTGAACTTTAAAAGAAATAACACAACAAAATTTCACTTCACACTAAACACATTTATTATAATATATAAATAAATTGAATCATCTAAATTTCTTCTTTTAATATGCTGTTTTAATTATAAACAAATTTTGGATAGGTAGATCGGTGACAGTTGTGATGTGATGTCACACAATACAATGTGATGTAGAATACGGAAAAAATGTAGAGCAACAAGATTCAAAATAAGTGAGGGAAAATAAGGCATAATTAAATATAATAATAATTAATAGAAAAAGAAAAAAACAATGAAAGTAATTAAGATGTAGTAAAATTAAGCTGTATAAATGTAATACATTTAAGAAATAGTGGTAGCAAGTAAAATAAATAAAAGTGAAAAGTGATTAAACTGTTCAAAAATTATTTCTTAATACTTTATATTTTGTTTTGTTTAATTAATGGAAAATCATTAAAATTGTCATTAAAAAAAATTAATGATGAAAAATATAAGCAAACCAAATTATAGATAATTTTATGTTTTTTAAATTCGATGCCTTGACTTTTTTTGATAACATGTTTATTTACAGTGTTAACAAGAAAATATAACTTTGACCTCCCTTTGAGAAATTTTGTCTCTACGATAGATTTATTATTATTTTCAAACTTATTTTCTCCATTCTTCTATCTGACGTGACTTGGGTTAACAAAATCAATTCTAATATCGCGTTTGTTGATAATAAAAAATAAAATCTGCCAAAACTTAAAAAAAAAAAAAAAAAATTACTAAATTTGATAACAGAATAACGAGATGATAACCATTATTCTAATTTCAATAAATTTGATTTTATAATGAAGTATATATAATACTACCAACTTCCTGAGTAATTATGTATATATAACAATGAAAATGGAAAAACTATTTTTAAATTTCTTGTATCTGAAACTTTTTCTCCTATAATAGGGCTAGTACTATTTGAACGCTAGAAGGAGGCGACATTATACTGGAAGCCTTCTAACTCTCTAATGTGGAGGCGACATTAATACATTCTAACTCTCTTTACATTTTTTTTTTGTGGAGTGAATAATCATCTTTATTATACTCGTAATTACATATTTTTATAGTTGTAACAGATTATTAAAATTGAGAATCATTTAACTTTCCGTTTGTCCTGTATTGTTGATATCACACATGAATACAATATTTCAACATAAATCACACTAGTATTACAATAAAATAAATACCATTCATTTATCGTAATTTATAAATACTATAACATGATTTCTGTAATATTTAAAAAAGTTAAAATCATATTCTTGTATGTATGGGAATGATTTCCCTTTCCCCTATCCAAGTTCATATATACTTATGGGAGATTTTTTAGGGTGTGTGGGATGCTTTTAATACCAATGGACTGAACACTCTTAAATGATTGTACAATATTGTATTTATAATATTTATTTCATCAGTGGGACATTCCATCCATCAAATAAAAACTAATAGTGTAATCTAAAAGTAATTATTAATACAAAGTTATTTTGCAAAGAAAAGTTATAGAGCATTTTTTGTCACTGGAATATACATCCACTTTACTCATAGATGTTGTCGTTTTTTGTAACATTAAATCTCATTATTTATTCGTTTCTTCCTAGGTTGCAGGACGAAAAGGTTTCCCTCATGTTATTTATGCTCGAATTTGGCGTTGGCCGGATTTGCACAAGAATGAGTTAAAACATGTGAAATATTGTCAGTTTGCGTTTGATCTTAAATGTGATTCTGTCTGTGTTAACCCTTATCATTATGAGAGAGTTGTTTCCCCAGGCATTGGTAAGTAATTTTTAGTTTTGTAAAATATTAATAGGAAATAAAAGCCATTTATATAATTATAACATTTTGTTTATTTTTTTAAAGATCTTTCAGGTTTAAGTTTACAATCGGGCCCAAGCAGATTAGTTAAAGACGAGTATTCTGCAGGAGTGGTAGGAGGAGCTACTGCTACAAGTAGTAGTGTTGGGATGGAGGTTGATGCAGAAGCAGGAACTATTCAACATCATCCCCCTGCTCCACCTCAGTATAATATCACCCTTCAAACAGGTAAATTATACAATCGTTATTTGTAAGCATATAGTAATGATATATATTTGATGTTTCAGTTTATTTTTATTTAGCTCCTTACAATATTCTATGTTTTATTATTGTTTTTGTATATCTTTTGATGATTCCGTTTCACACTGTATATTGATATAAGTTATATAAAAATTGATATAAGATTTTTTATAAAGAAGTTTTTTATTAATTAATTTACTGACGTGAAATAAATTGAAGAAATATGTTTTAAAATACTTCCAGATAAATTAACCTAGTTTTTGAATTACCTTTATTACAGATAAAATAAATATTAAACTCATCCAGCTGAATCAAATACAACAGTTTTATTTATAGGGTGTACGAGTTAGCTATTATTCTTTAAAAATTAAAATTGATATGGTTAGTTGTTCTAGGTTTTGAATAATTAATACACCTAAAGATAGAAAATACCATAAGTCACTCGCAAATGATATGGTTAGGTAATTAGTGAAATTTATATTAACAGATTTAATTTGAAACATCTATTTCATGTTAATTAAATATATATATTTTATACTTCAAGTTACAAAATTGAGAAGTGTTTGTCACCTAATGGTAATATTCAAAAAAAGACTCTGTTTATATTTTCTATTAAGAATGAATTTAGATATATAATTACAATTTTGTAATCAGTTTTGAGTCATTGTGGTCAACATGTGTACAAAAAATTGTAATTTTACTAAAGGAGTTTCAAAATTATGTTGATTTAAAATTTTTAGATCAGATTTCTTTAAAACCATTGGTTTTCAACAAATAGTGGAAACATAATTTGTTGTCCTCTTTTGTTCTAAACTGCAAGATAACCAAGACATTGATAAAAGATTAAGTCTTGGTTAAACATGTAAGTAATTATCCATTACTTTTAAATTTAATATAGTCTCAGATTTTAAAAATTTTCCTAATTAGAAATAATGGGAGAATTTGTTTTGCCACATTTTAATAAAAATAGTTTATAACAATGGTGAAACAAATGAGATTAAAACAAAATCATATCAATGTCGACAGTTTAATAAATCTTTGAAATTGGAGTTTATTAAAGATTGCTCAGAAGAAATGTATCAGAACCATGTTACACGCATGATTCTTAATAATTTAATAGAAACTATATAGGTAAAACTATTTTATGAAGAATATATTAATAAAAACTGAAAAATTTTGTATATACAATTTATTACAACATGTAATGAGATTATGGCCAGTGATGTAATGTGTACTAGTAACAAAATAGGAAATATTTCTAAAATTCATAGTAGATACTAAGAGATTCCACCCTCTATACATCTGTTAGATCGAGTGTGAATTGCACGTGTAGTTTGTTGAAGTGCACGTCAGATTCCTTTTGAAAGTGTAGTATTCTAAAGCAAGCAAGTAGTGCTTTTCTAGTTTGTACTTTGTCTTATACACTAGAGATTTAACCATCCCAAACAAAATAAAGTAATCTAAAGGATTAAGGTCAAGTGACCATTTTTATGGACCAATTGTGTGTTGTAGACTATTACCAAGAATTAGTTTTACAGTTGTAATTTTTACTATCCAGTGAATATGATGTTATAAAAATTAATTTTCTTAGTATTTTTAGTTCTTATAAGATTATAAAAAGCTAATTTTTTTTTAGTTTGGCTACTTAAATTTTATTAGTATCAAGATCGAGATCAGTAAATGAGTGAATCTTAAAACAATAATAAAAGGAATTTGCATTCTATTTAATCAATATACCATCTGCGAATTGAATATTTTTATTTATAACCACATGCAGTGTATGTATGAGTCAACAGATCCAATTTAGTTTTAGCAAATACAATTAATGTCAAATAAATACAATTTATACAATATGATTAATTAATTTTGCCTTTTTAAACAAATAATTTTAGGTTATAAAACTAAAAACAAATAACATCATATAATTTACAAGATTAATGTAGATAAAACAATATTAATTAATTATTTTTATAAACTAAAGTTTTTAATTAAAAATTATTACCAAGGCCAATCTTTTTATTAGCTTCGACTATGGTTCACCATTATTAGATTTGGTTATTTCCATATTACTAAAATAGAAAAGAAAATGTATTATTTATTTTTAGTTTGAAATAATGATTTATTTCAAAGATTTATTATTTTTGTTTAAATTTTAAAAGGAAAAAAAAATTAAAAAATTTTTGCTCATTTTAAGTTCCGGATTAATGTGGCGCCAGCCGATCCCGATATCGAAAAATCCGGATCTCGGGGTGGCTATTTTTATATAGTTAAAGTGGTTTTAAACATGAACAAAATGTAGCAAATTTACGTTTATAGCGCTAAAACGTGTTGCGCTTACGATAAATTGTAGCTTTACCACAATATTCTAAAAATTAACTATGGTTTTCCAAATTACTGTAATATATAGACGTTACGTTTTAACTGTACTATTATTTAATTTGCTGTAGTTTGCCGGTATGGTAACCGGTAACAAAAGTACCAAAACAACAAAAGATAGGTTAATTAAATAAATATTACAATAGCTATGTTTAAAGTTCTATTCTTTTAAGCTGAATGAGGCTCAGCATAAAGTACACAAACAACAATTAATTAGGTCTACAGTGTTAACTAAAAATATCAAACGAAAAATGAAGATTAGAAAATAAAACAGTACAATAAATATGTACAGGATTGTATACGTGTAATTTTGATAAACGTACGATAAATGTTAGTATTCATTACAGTACAGTAATTTGTACTCACGTCAGTTTTTATTAAGACGGCCGGATATCGGAGTTTCCGGATATCAGAGATCCGGATCAGAGAGTGTTTACTGTATTTTTATAATTGTGTAATTGTATATTTTGTATTTATAAAAGAGTAGTTAAAAATATTGGTATTTTGTGCAAATAATAAATATTTTATCTGGAAATGAATTTTCTTTATAGTTTATGATTATTTTATATTAGAACAATCTTAAAAAAAAATTATATATTTTTGAACCAATATAATTTAATTTTTATAATTTTGTAGTTTCAATTTATTAGTAAATCTGTAGAAGGTTTTTTATTTTATAGCATGTTGTTGTGCTAGTAGCTTGATGTTGCATGGCTTGATATAGGTGGGGAGGGCAATGCAGGGGTAGGCGGCTGTGTGTTCCCGCCAAAATGTGAGCCTCACACACATCTACCACCTCCCAGTGAGACCCACCAGCGACACTGGATGCCTATACATATACCTCATCATAGTAAGTATGCATTTATTATATATTTTTATGCTTATTTCTAAAAGCGGTTTTATTTATAAAAATTGTAATTTTTTATAAAATAAACAACTTTTAAACTTTATTCTTGATGTTCAAAATCATGAATCAATAAACTAGTTTTGTAAAGGTCATACTTTTTACCATGTTATTATTATACGTTTAAAATGTTATGTTTTAGATTTTGTATGTATAGGAGATACAGGCTTACCTTGGAAAGTGGTCCCAGGTGTTTTGAATCTAGTCTTCTTTTTATACTCTGCTGATGAGAAAGTGAACAGTGATTATGAAATATTTCAGAACTTTAGTGTGTGTGTGTGTGTGTGTGTGTGTGTGTGTGTGTGTGTGTGTGTGTGTGTTTCTTACTTGTATACTATTATATAATACCAAGGATCACTTTCCAAGGTAAGCCTGTGTCTCCTATCCATACAAAATCTAAACTAATAGGCTATGTGGCCTATTAAACTCTAACCTAAAATGTAATATTTTTATTGTTATCTTTATGCCTGTTGGTCTTTTTGATGTAATTTAAATCCCTGAACTCTATTTAGTACAGGGATTAAAAAAATAGATATTTTAGAGACAAAATAATTCTTAAAAATGAAAATATGTCTAGAGGTTATCTAAGTCTTATATTTTAGATACTGTTTAGAGTGGGATTAAGTTAGGGGTTTTTCATAAAGGCCAAATTGTATTTATTTTCTGCAAATATCTTTAAAAAAAAACATTGATTTTGGACATACATAAAAAAAT
Organism: Aphrophora alni; assembly: GCA_963513935.1. Taxonomy (NCBI): domain Eukaryota; kingdom Metazoa; phylum Arthropoda; class Insecta; order Hemiptera; family Aphrophoridae; genus Aphrophora; species Aphrophora alni. Next base: position 58,296,019 of record OY740768.1, read on the forward strand.
TATCTTTATAAAATTACTTTTTATTTGGAGTTTTGAATTTTCTTTATGGTAATAATTGACCGAGATTTGGTTATTTAAAAAGGAGAATTATCAAACTCCTATCACAAATGCAAATTCACATTTGAGATTTTCACTAATAAATAAAAATGAAAACTAATAAATTCAAAATTTTTGTATTTAGTTTATGGAATTACCTTTGAATTTGTACTTCTACCTTAAAAATTGTATCTGTTAATCTACATTTTTTTATATATCTTTTTTAAAAAAATCTTCAAAACTAATGGAGTTGGAAAAAATAATATATCAAGATTTTTGTAGCTTGTGAAAACACTATTATTTTTATTTTAAGAATATTCTCTGTGATTAAAACTGACAGAGTATATGGGTTTAAATTTTAAAATCTTACTTTCAAAAGGAGTCGAAAAGGCATACAAAAGGCATACTCCTGTCTACAATGGTATGTAATACTTAATAATAAAAGGTACTCTATCAGTGTTCAAACTGTAAGTGCAGCATAAAATTAAAGCAATCTTATGATATTTGCTATACTTTTTACAACTAGTGCTTTATTTAAAAGAATAAATTTTTTAAATTTTCGCAAAAAATTAAAGAGTATTTAAAAAAATTGCTGCTTTATTATTTACTTAGATAATTTAATGTTTCTAATACGGTAACTCTACTATGTATAGGTAAGCAAGTATACAAAATTTCAAGACTATCTTTAACAGTTCATGAGTAACATGTACCTGAATGTTAGTAATTTAACATGGGTGATATACATATATTTTCAGAGTTTTTTTGTTCATTATGCAACAAACTTCCTATATTCTCAAGTGATAATTTTTACTCTTTGACAATAATTTTAAGTATTTGGAATGTTACATATTATATTTCAAATAAAATATACCACAATCTATACTCGGTAATTTTACAGTTTTCACAATTTTTTCATGTCCTATGAACATTAATAATATTTAGGGGTTTTTGGTTATTTTTTATCTTGCTAGAAGTAATTTTCTTGCATAACCTAACATATTCTACTACTTACACTACATGCAGACTCTGAATGACCCCCCTCTCCCACCCCTAGATATCTAATACTCTAAGAACTTCAGGGAAGAGTTGGTTAGGCCAATATCACATGAAAATATTAGTGGATCTAGCTAGGTTTCTTTAGGATTGCCAAGCCTGTATTCACTAAAGTGAGCACCTCTGTCACTGGAGGGGGGGGGCTGTCCAGAACAGGTCATTACTAGATGTCATGGGTGGAGAGTACGTCTTTATGAAGGCTTTTCTGTAAGTTTTTGCTCTCGTGAGGAGTGCAAAGAAAAGGATAACTCAAATTGAAATCGAGGCAGTCTTGTCTGGTACACAGACGACTTTGCCAGCAAAGTACAGCACAATTTTCCAAGCTGAAGTGTCTCCAATTCTCGCTTGTACTAACTTAGGAATAGCTAAGTGTTATATTAAAAAGCATAGTAATTGTCTCTGACAGTCAAGCTTCCCTTAAGGGTCTTGACTCAGATCAAATCTCTTCTAAGTGCTATCAGTTAATACACTAGCTTGCGACAACTCCTTAAACCTAAGCTGGGTATCTGGTTAAGCAGGTGGTCATGCGGGTATTCATGGTAATGACAATGCGGAACAATTAGCCAAAAGAGGTGCTAAAATACCCTTTCTAGATCCAGAACCTCTCTGTGGCTTAACAAAGTCTACTGTCTACAACGTCATTAAGAGATTGTGCAAAGTCAGGGATTGTCAACGCTGGCAGAATTATTCTTAGCAAACGCTCAGTAAAAAGATTGTCAGAGGCATCAACTTACGAACTGATTAGTGAAGTTGAGTAGAGGTTATCTGAACACTGGACACGGCCACTGGAAACATCTGCTTACACTCCGGATCATCAATAGTGATCCTGTTTGTAGGCTATGTAAACAACCCGAAGAGAATGCTAAATATAGAACATGAAAGGTTCGAGATTAAGAGAAGGGCTATATTCAGAGCTTCACAACCAGGTGATGATTCTAATGGTAGCATTGGGCGAAAACTCCTAAGCCTCATTGAAGGTACAGTCATTGTGGCTTGCCTTGCTTATATTTTCTTAAGGGTGTACAACAAGCTTAGGTTGACCTATAAGGATCTTGAGTCTTCATATCCAAATAATCTACTCTAATCTAATTGAATGTAAGCTCTCAGGGCCAAATTGTTTGTTTTTAGTAAAATTTAAAAACTTTAAAAATGCCAAGATTAACAAGTATAACGTAATAATTAAATTTTATTTTCTGAAGTAAAACTTCTGCTTAGTGTTTGTATTCCTTGTGTAGAATTGGTAATCTATTTCCTGCCTGTAATTATTATCTCTCCTCGTCTCTCTTACACGATCGCTGCTTCACCTGGGTTATTCTGTCCACCTTTTTATCTTACCTTAGAGTAAGTCTCTGCCAAAAATAGTTCTATTATTTATTATTCTATAAAAATCCCCTTATTGATTGATTATTTAAGTTGAGTTATGTTGATTTGTGATGTGCTTACATAGGGTGTTCAACAACTGGGAATTACTCAAAAAGCGGGAATTGTACAGGAATTTAATATGTACAGGGAAAAAGTGGGAATTGTATGTGATTTTTAAAAACTCTCTTTGAAAAAAAAAAAAAAAAATCTAGTTTGAAATGCCTTTTCTTTTGTCAAATTATATGAAACAATAAAAATTTGAAAGTTCATTTTAAAATTTTTTGTAATTTTATGCTATGAAACCTAAAAAAAAAATTCTTGTTACATTTGAACTAATCATAATACATCAGTGAAAGAAGAAAGAAGTACAGTATTACTATCAACTGTCTTAGTTACATTGTTCTGATCGGAAATATTTGCAGACACAGCACCGATAACTTTTTGTTTTTTTCCTCCTGACTAGTGAACTGGTGCCCTCTTACTTCCGTCTTACTTATGTTTTTGTTTTTTGTCTTATTGAATGATGGAAGGATCACTTTTGTGATTATGGATTGTCAGTTTTGTCTTAGTTCACAGATATCAAGAATAGGAAGTTTATCACCACATTGATTAACTCGTATTTAATCAATTTTGGTGATATGATTATGTCATAGTTAATATTTGCAAGTACCAACAACTACCGATGGAATGTACAGTGTTACAGCACTAATTGGTACCTTCCAGTGTTCTTTTTTTTTTTTTTTTTTTTTTTTTTTTTTTTTTGTGTGTCTGATTGAAAGAGGGAAATGTTAGTCTTTGATTGCATTATTGGCAATAGATAACAACAGGAGTTGTATCACCGCACTGAATTGTGTTTAATAAGTCAATTCTAAATTAATGTACATAATTTTTGACTGAAAGACTAGCATATTCGTCCTAAAAAGATAGAAAATGACTATAATGTATAGTGTTGTAGCATTCAGATATAAAATGAAAAAGATTATAGCTATAAAACGTAATTAGTTATTTTACACCACTAAAGAGATCGAGCATAAATCAAGTTTCTTGGAAAAAAAATTACTCCAATTTAAAAGAAAAGTTAAGGATGTGCGATGAAAATAGCTGAGATAATATGATTTTTTTCATTCACAAGAACTGAAAGTCCATATGGTGAAATTCTAGGCACTTGTATTCCCTCACTTTTTGCTACTTTTTCCACGCTGAAAGGCAAAAAACCTCTGAGTTATCATCTTGTAAAAAATAGGAAAAAAAGAACATGAAATAATCACCCATGTTTAAATCCTTCTAATAGTCTAATGGTGTCGAGAGTCAAAAAACTTGAATGTAAGATTTTGTTCAATGATACAAGTTTAATCTTCTAGAATTTATAAAAACTAGTGTAATTTGGCCCAATTCTTGAAAAAATTGAATATTTAAACTTTTAAAGTTATTTAAGAGAAATAAATCTAGGTACCTCTAAAAAACGTGTATTTCAGAATAACCCGATATGAAACTAATTAGTTAATTTGATTATATTATTTCTATTGTACTTGATAGGTATTAATTCCAATATAGTATTGCTTTGATAAATTATTCACCCAATTTATAGTGATTAGACATTAGATTATGATACTGAAAACATAACCTAGTCTCTTGCACATCGATCATAGGTTTATTGTGCTTCCTTGCCAAGGGCGAGTTGTTGAATATGAGTTGTTACTGAAGACTGTTTCAAATAAGAATGAATAAGGCCAGCTAGGGCTGATGTTTTGATATGACCTTTACGAGTGGAGACTGTTAACATGCACAGTTGATTTAGTATAAGATATATCTTTATGGATTCATTGCATAAAAGGTCTGGGATCATGCTTAAAGAAAAATTTTAACATCTCTAATTTGGGGTAGTTACCAAAAAATTCTTTACTTTAATTACTTGAATACATTAAACAAACAAAAAACCTCCATGGAAAAATGTTAATTTTGAAGTCTAGTCCATGATCAATAGTAGAACATAAAACAAATTTATTGGCATATAATTATTAAACTAAATGAATATTTAAAAAAAATTTAACATATAGATTTTGTTACATGCCCATAATGTTAAAAAAAAACAACATTTTTATGTTAATTTATTAAGTATGTAGGCCAATTGTTTAAGGCATTTACTTAACATGATAGATAAAAATGGAGTTTGTTAACAAATTATAATTTTGTATTTTAACTATAAATTTTTTCTTTTGAAAGTGAATATTGTGTTAATAAAAAACTATACATAATCTTATAATATGTATCTTTAATAAGTATAGTGAGGTGGGATTTCCGAACCCCGCTCTAGTCCAAATGGTTTATGAATATTATGAAGTTTTCATATTGCAACTTTTAGATTTAACAGCTATTTGCTCTGACTCAGTAGGTCAATTCTGAGTTACGTGTACTGTCTACTGTGTGACGAGGTAGTGGTTTGCTCACATGTGTTTATTGTTTGTATTAATTTTTTTTTTTAATATACATTTTGTGTAATAAAATTGGGTTTTTGCTGCATTCCTTTGTTTTTAAATAATCCATTAATAATCCGAACAATTCAAGTAAACAATTATTCAGATTAACTGTACGTCTTTACATTAATGCAATTTGTATTTTGTTTCTATTCTGATATTATTAATCAAACATTACTACATATCAAATAAACATGTTTTCACTAAGCTGTGCTTAGAAGTTCCATGTGTAACATAGAGCTATGTTGTAGGGCCAGTTGGGTTACCGTTACTAGCTTCTCCTGTCAGTGTACCTTCTCAGCAAACAACTCCAGGGACTCCACTTGTTTCTCCAACACAGACTTCAAGTTCAACACCAGCTCCGTTTTTTACACCTCCGCAGGATTCATTATCACAACCTGAGTCAACTCCAAAGCATAATGAAGAAATATTTACATGTAAGTTTTATTAAAGTTTTCCTCCTGTGTACCATACAAATATTAACTAACATTAATGTTAATAGAAATTATTAAAATATAAGTAAAGCCGAGATAAAATTAAGTAAAGTAGGCATGAAAATAGTTGATGGTGGTTTCTGTTTAAATATGCACAATTAAATCTTAAATTCTCATGGAACTTTTCTTCTAATTTTTTTTTTTTTTTTATATTATTAGCTTGTGAAAAAAATTATTGATCTTTATGAATAAACTTTAATCACATCTTTCCTCAAAATATAATTAATTATTAATAGGTTATCCAAAATCGAGCATGTCAATAGTGAGTTATGACATAAATTTTGTTCTTGTCTGCCTCAAGAGTTGCAATCTTCATGGTTTAGATTTTGTATGGGTAGGAGACAGCTTTACCTTGGAAAGTGGTACTTGGTATTACCCCTAGTAGTACACAAATAGAAGAACGCACAATAAAACACTAAAGTTCTGAAATATTTCGTAAACACTGTTTACTTTCTCAATCAGTAGAGATTATAAAAATAAGACTAAATTGTGTAAGCATGGGACACTCTCCAACCAGTAATTAATAAAACATTATTTAATATTAATAATATATATGAATTAATGTTGTAGCACATGTTAGAATACTTTGTAAGCAATCATATATAAAATTTAGATCTTAAGTTAATAACCTAATGAAGTTCAATGTTGTTTTGTTTGTCTTTATAATAAAAAAGGAGATTTCATTGCTTTTAAGATGACTGGCTAAGTTCATTGTGTAGACCATTATCACATATATGGAAACAACTGCTAAGTACGACCAGAATGTAACCCTACCCTAGGTAAAATAAAATAGTAGATTGACTAATAGTTTTGTAAGAACGCAGACTTACAAAATAAAGTAACTTGATTTTAAATTAAAAGCTCTTAAAGCACAAATTAAATTAACTCCTCTTACAATTGTTGTAATTCAGTTGCAGAGGATGGATTTGTGTTGAGTGTTGAACCACAGTTGAATGTATTATTATTTTTTGTTATTGTTACTATTCCATTTTTTAAATTAATTATATTCATTTTAACTAAGTTTGTTGGGAGATGATAAAGGATGATTATCTATGTTTAAAGTTAGGGGTTCTCTAAATTTTGTGACCTATTGATGAGACAGTTCTCATCTTCTTAGTTTTGATGGGTTGCATTCTGGAAGGAGTAATTTTACGATTTTTGTCGTGAAGTAAGTTTTAAAAGTGGCAACGTTGTGTGTTGCTGTTGGTTTTTCTTTATCCATGATTTTACATCGTGTCTGTGGCCATTTATCCTACTGCTTAAGTTGTCTATGGTTAGGCCAATATATTGAGCCGGGCAAAACCTGCACTGTAATTGGTGGATAACATTTTTTCTGGTACATGTGTGATGACCTATAATTTAAAAATTCTTTTCCCCTGGAGGAACTATTGAAGTTGTTGGAGGGAAGATATATTTTGAATCTTGACCTTTTGCATGGAAAAGATCCGTGGTGAAAGTTAGGTTGTTTAGGTTTGTTGGGATCTGGAAGCTTGAGGTGAACTAACATGCATGTCAGATTTGTCGGCTGTTTAAACAAGATTCTAGGAGGTTCTGTGAGAATATTCTTGGTATGGTTGGAAGCTTGTAGAATTTTGAATCAATCACCTTCATGGTTCGATTAAATAACCCAATAGGCAGGACCCAGGACACCTATTGTAGATCTTCTTTTGATAGGTGAGAAACCGAGCCTAGGTACTTTATTCAAGTTACCTGTACCTACTGGACAGCCACCAAAATTACCGACACCTCCACAAACATACATAACAATATCACTAAGAATGATAACCATGAATCCATCATCTGGTCAAACACAGTTCTGAATATTTACAACCACACTCTCACTGATAGTGGATACCCGAGTTATCTCCAAAGGTCTTATACATTTACACCTACTAGATCAATTTAAATTTGGAAACGATGTTTTCAATTTTTCCAAACAACTCAGAATTGAATAATTTTTTTCACAATCACATCCTTTTCTAAAAAAGCTAGATAAAATAACTAGATTCTTGCGTCCTGAAATTCAAATCCCCATCTAACTGGGATCTCCCACCACTACCTCCCAATCACCCAATTAAACTATATATCAATTTTATAATGCAAAGTTTAACTGAAATGTTGTTTTAAATAGCCTAAAAACAAAGCATAACCTTTCCATATATGAAAAATCAGCAATATATTTCCTAAAACTAAATGAAAAGATCATGATACTACCATCAGACAAAGGGTCAACCATATTGGTCATGTACAAAGCAGACTACATAAATGAAGCTAACAAACAACTATCAGACAACAATACTTACCAACCGCTAATGGACTATATAAGAGAAAAATACAAAAAATACTTTTAGAAAGGCTACAATATGAAGCACCTTTACAAAATATTTCAGACTCTATTCTCAAACTCCTATAACAATGGAAATCTGGCAACTCCCCAATTCTATATGCTACTTAAATCCACAAAAACATTAATCCTCCATTAGGTAGGACTATAATCGTTGGGTGCAATTCCTCAACAGAGAGGATTTCGGCTTTCCTAGATGCACATCTACCAGCCATTAGTAAAAAATCTTCCCAAATACATCCAAGACATATTAAATATGTTCATAGACACTATCTTCAATACCACAACATAATGCCTTCAACATAATTCTTGTAACCATAGATGTTGCATCTTCATACACCAATATCCCACATGGTCTATCAGCTCTAGAACATTTTTTAAATAAATGTCAGAACAATTTTTGTTTTGGTGAATCTCGCTAAGTTCATTCTTCAACAGAATAACGTCCATTACCAAGGCAAAAGCTGTTTACAAATAAAAGGAACGACAGTGGGTGTCAGAATAGCTCCATCCTATGAGAATCTTGACATGGGTTAATGGGAGGAAACTTTTCTTAAGAGACAACCATATCAACCTTTCTGTTGGTATAGATACATTGATATCTTTTTAATTGGGACATCAGGAGAGTTAAGCCTAGCTCACTTCTTAGAAAATCTTTCAAACTATTCTATTCCAAATTTCATCTGGACTAAGTCTACTTCACAAGTTACTTTTCTGGATGTCAATGTAAAGTTAAGGGATGCAAAAGTTCAAACTGGCATCCATGTTACAAACCATCGATAACACTTTCACTTCAACAGCAGCTATCCTATGAATAGAAAACAAACCATTCGCTTGCAATAAAAGTTAGGCAATTAGAGCCAAAAGGATTTGTTCCGAGAAGAATAAACTACACAAATTTAACAAAAAAATCCTTCTGCATTTGTAAAAGGTTAGAAATGCATTTGTAATCCTGAGAAATTGGTTAGAAATCAGATTCGTTTGGCACAAAATATAGATAACACACCTAAGAAAACTTGTTTATCTTTCTGGTCACTGATTCTCACCCAGGCCAACAGTGATTAAACAACGTACTAAAGTAACGCTTCAAAATTCTTTGCTTCCAACCATACCAAGAATCTTTTCACAGAACCTTCGAAAGTCTTGTTTAAACAGCTCGTGAATAATAACACATTTGACTGTGGTTTAACACTCATCACAGATCCATCCTCTGCAACCAAATTAAAACAATTTAGTCCTCTTTTTATACTCTCTACTGATTGAGAAAATGAAATGTTTACGAAATATTTCAAAACTTTAATGTTTATTGTGTTTTTCTATTTATATGCTAATAGGTAATATTAAGGATCACTTTCCAAGGTAAACCTGTGTCTTCTATCCATACAAATTTGAACATAATAGGCTATGTTCCCTATTAAACTCTATCCTAAAACGTTATGGTTTGAATCTTTAGTGGTAAAATTGGTTTTTCCATGCAGCAAGTTGCTCCTTTGTTATTAGGCTAGTAATGTTAAGGAAAAAAATCAAGAAAATCTGTGAAAAATAATGTGACAAATCTGGTATCCGGTAGTAATTTCTATGCCGATTTTCGTGGGCAGGTAGTGGATATTGACAATGGATGTCAATGTTGATTATTTGCGAATTAGGGTTTTCATCAGAGAATATAATATTCAACATTTTTATAGAGCATTAAATTAAATACTATAATCTGGATCTGTCGTTTTAGAAGGAACTCTATTATAAAACAACTTTTTTCATGGAAACCGAATAATCTAAAAAGACAAGAGGTCGAGGAGGATTACTATACCAAGAAGAAATGTGGTGAGAGGGGTGAGGACAAGTAATTTGAATGGCTAATAGTAAAACTGTTATTTTCCTGTTATTAGTGGCATAATTATATTGATAGAGAATAAGAAAATACAATATTTATTTCAATCAAAAGACACAGAGTATATAGGAAACCACACTGAACTCCAATCCTAACAAACAAAGCAAAACAAGTGAAGGGAGATGTTAGATGAGATTTAGATGTTATTGGCAAGAAATAGACAATCTTAAATAAATAATCCGATAAAATAAATACAATCTGTTGTCTTCCTTCAGACTATAAAATTAAATTATATAACAGTATCATTTGTCTAGGCAGATTAAAAAAATATATTTGTGTGAAAAGTGTTTACAGGTTAACAAAAAAATCATATAAATTTTTTAACAATATATTATTTATTTACTATTAAACTTTGTACATGGGAGAGGGGGGGGATAAAAAAACAATAAACTGTGTAAAATATAAATACTTAGGAGTTTGGACTGAGCCAATAATAAAATTAACCAAGTACTTATTATAGATTCTTTATGATCGATACCTTTGATTCCCAATACTGATTTTAATACAAGGAATGGTAAAGCAGAAAGGCAGTGTGGTGGGGGTAAGGAGGAAAGAAGAAGCTCTTATTCATTTGAATTAACAAATTGCTATCTATGATGAATTCAATTTGATCTACATTATAACAAATATTGTGTTAAATCTGATATGATCAAAATTTTAGGAAAATATAAATTTGGAAATTACATGAACATAATATATAAATAACCATCCTTGGAACTGTGACTAAAAAATATAAAACCAAATGAAATTTGAACTGCTATATGAAATTTATTACTGATAGGAAAATGTGAGAAAGAGTACAAAAATTACTGTTAAAAAGTTGCAGGAACTACCAACTGTTAGGGATGAGCTAGCACTCAAACTTTCGAGCCAAGCCGAGGGCTCAGGTCGAGCTCGAGTTTCGAAAAATGACTGGAAAAATTATTGAGCCTTTGAATGTTTGAGTTTGACACGATCTTCCGAGCCTGGTTGAATTTTATGAGCTCGGCACAGTTTTCCGAGCAGGTCGCTTTTATGAGCATGGCTTGGTTTCCGAACAAGGTGCAAACTGATGGAATAATAGTGCAATAAACATGATAAAGCGTGAACGTATAAATGAGAAGAAACAGTCAAAATGATATTGGAAACAGATATAATTGATATCGGAAATGAAATAAAACACATGGATATGATATTTATCTTTAGTCACCCTTCTCATGAGATAAAAACTAGTTTTTATTAACATGTGTTGTCAGTTGTTAAAGTTATAACAGGAAGTTACCAGGAGAAAGGAAGTAACTTAATGTCGTCCCCACTAATCTAATATAATACCACTAATATAATACGGTGTTGGGAAAAATAATTAACCTAGAACATGTTTGCTGTATTTCCCATATTATACAGCTATCTTATTGCTACAAAAACTTGCAATTTTCTCACATTTTAATTTGTCGCACATATTACTTAGTATAAAAGAAAAGGAAAAAATAATATATTTATAAATTTTGACAAACCTCAAAATTTTTCGATTTTTAATAAAAAAAAAATTACACCAATTTTGAAAAAAACAGTTTTCTCAGTTTTTTTTTTTTACAAATAATCAAACAATTATATCAGAATTAATTGTACTATTATTAAAGTCAGATGTAAACCGTACGTTCTCCTATTATAGGAGATTATAAAACGTATGTAAATGGGAAGTTTTGTCTGTTAAGGTTCCTAGACATGATAAAAAATAATACAAACACCTGTTCAAGGGAACTAGTTCTCCCTTCTACTTGGCTTAACGCTAGTCATTGTGTTAACATTTTGTTAATTATGTTATTGAATATTTAAATTTTGTGTAAAATAGTTAACCAAAATTTGCACTCGACAAGTTCACATATTCATGAATTATATTACTCTTATTTACGAAAACAGAAATTTTTTCTTTTATTTGGCTTGATTTATTTAATTTTTTTCTTGATCCGAACTATCTTTATCTACAAATTTATAATTAATGTTCTGTAATAAAATATGTATTTGTTAGAAAGTACGTGAATGAAATGGGTTTGTAATATAATTTTACACTAAAGGAAATTTTTATCCTATGGTTCGATCGAGAGTGTCATTTCCCGTCAATTACAGCTACAGCGTCAATTAACTTGGTCAAAGCTTGAGCTCAGCTCAATTTACTGAAACTCGGCTTGAGATTGGCTCCAATTAAAAAATCCGGGCTCGCACACCCCTACTAATTGTATCTATAAAAATATATAGTAGTGTACAAGATCTCCAAAATCGATAGTTGTAGCGAGGAAAATCTCTATCTTGATGTATCATTTTGCTGTATTATCTTAATCTTGTTAGCTAGAACAGATTAATTTCTTGGGTGTATTTTGTCGATTTTGCTAAAAATATCCTGATTCATTTAATTTTTTTTATTTTTTAAATTTGGATTGTTACTTTTAATTATGTATGTTTGAAAGACGAAGTTTATTCATTCATTTTTCAATTAGGTGTGGGGTAAAATCACCTAATTTAGTAAAATTTAGTAAAAATTTCCTAAACACAGGTATATCACAGGAAGACATCTGTGGAGTAATAGAATGAATCAAGAGAAATTAGAACATTGCAAATGATAGAACTCAATGTTTTCCGAATGACTTGATACAGAAGATGTGCCAGTTCCTGAAGAGTCTAAAGTTTTCTGAAGAAAAAATCAAACCTGAAAATTAGGGGTAGGTGAATCATAGAATAAAGTCAATCGGATCGAATAGAATAAATTTTACCCTAGTAGTTATTCAGTTAAAGTGCATAATTTATGTTTATTCCTAAGCTATTGTTATGTGGTGTTCTATAATAATATAAAATGTGTTGATTTATTTGTTATTATTGTCACAGGATACAAGCCAGTTGACATAATATAGTTTCGACAGGTCTGAATAAAATAGAAATAAAAAATGTAGTTGAATTGATTCTGGAAAACAGTATAATTGAATAATGAAAGGTTTACAGAACAGTTAGATGGGGGGGGGGATTCAATGAGGACTATGGGAGTAGACAGTGTGGAGGGTTGGGGATGGTTATGAATAAAATTGACTTCTTCATTAAGAATATAAAATAATTTTACACTGGTAAATTGGTGTAGTTTGAAATCCTTTGACCTACATAATCAATTAAAAAACTTTGCTTTTTCATTAAAAGAAGGAAATCTTTTGTTTCTTGTAAAAAGTTTGTAATGTTAATGGTTTACAAGATGTTCACATTTAAACAGTTTAAACCTCTACTATTTTGGAATAAAAAAAATCTAAGTCTTGGTTTTTTGGTAAAAGGTTACATAAATAATGTGTAGTTCCAAAGATTTAATATGTTTTTGTTAGAACCCTAAATGGACAATTTAAAAAAATGAAACTTTTCCGGGCCTATGCTTATATTAATTTTTTTCTAATTTTTCCTAAATCAGCTCCCAAAATATTAACGTGTAGTTTTAATCACCCCGTTTATTTTGCTATAACTAAAATATTTATAAACTGATTCGTTTAAGTGATAAAATGTAATCAAAGCAAAAGCAAACATGACTTAAGAAAATGAATAATAAACTACAATAGGTAGAACTACAATAATCTCCTAGAGCTTAGTAGAGTTTTCAAACTGGACTATTTTTATAGTTATTGTACTAATAGTGTTAACATATATTAACTGGAATATATAACTCATTTTCAGACCCATGTTATAATATTATACAAAAAACTATATTAACAAAATATAAATTTAAAACAATTCAGTTCTTTCATGTAAAGGAATAGTGAATGAAAAATTCATAAAAATTGTTAAAAACACATTTTTAAATTGTAAAAAATTGATTAATCAGTTTTTGAATACTAACGCAAATTTTTAGTTGAGTATGTAGCATAAACTACCATTCAAAACTGTTATAGAAAACATAATCTCTACACATTTCATGGCCTGAATATAGTTATGTCATGAGGACAATTCCATTATCTCATTTTCCAATAATAATATTCATGTTAAGTTTATATATCTATGATTTGTTACAAAGAAGTAATTAATTTATTCTCTATGTCTGTTTGTTGTGGCATTATTGTAAGGAAGGAAAGATGAACTACAAGGCAATCTTGGCTTTATTTTTTGTAGGTACTTAAAAAAAAAAAAAAAAAAAAAAAAAAAAATGAAAGAATATTATTAACCAAGTACTGTATTTTATTAGACTATATTATAATGGAATCCTTAACAGGTTATTAGCCCAGCACAACAAGTATGACAACAGTTATTAGTAAGTAATTGTTACAAAAAATATATCAAATCAAATTGATTAGGCCTGGGTTAGGCTAGAATTAATTTTGGTTTGTTTCCATAGTGAAACTGAACACAACTTGTAATTTGTAAATTTCTAACAATATTAAAAATAAATAAGTTTTCTTAACTAAATTAGGAAAATGAGTACCATTAATAATATGCCATTAGAAAAACTAATAGGCAGGGAGAACTCTGCAGGTAGTGATTGGAAACCTATTTAGTGATTTACTCTGAAAACCTATTTAGAATTTGATGACTTATGGGGTGTAGAGGAAGCTAAAAAACCAAATGTTTTAGCAAAGGACAGAAAAAAGCACTGTCAACAATAATCCTGTCAGTTTCTAAAATTAATTATTCACACATTAAAGCTGTAAAAACATCAAGAAGTTTGGACATCATTAGAAAAAGTTTTTGGGGATTCAGGACTGACAAGAAAAGTAGGTGTTCTTAGAAATATAATAACAACTCGACTGAAAAATTATAAATCTATAGATATATAATAGTATCAATGGCTCATAAATTAAATGAAATGAATTTTAATGTTAGTGATGAATGGCATAATACATTATATTACTAGCAGGGTTACCAGAAGAATACAAGCCTTAAATACAAGAATGATGATTGGACTTGAAAGTTCTGGAGTTAAAATAGCATCCCATTTAAAATTGTCGTAAGATATTAAATCACCATTTGAGGTTAAATCAAATGATGATTCTGTTCAGTACTCTAAATCTGTATGCCTAAATAAATTTAATAAAAAAATGTTATCTTTGTTACTTTTGGATGTAATAAGGTAGCCACATTCAAGGTAATTGTAGATACAAGAAATAGAAAACCTGAGCATAATTCTCCAACAAATAGGGACAATAATAGCAATACAATATTGTTATCATATATGACTGGAAATAAATTTAATAAATAGTGATTTAATACTTAGACTCTTGTGCTTCTCAACACATTAACTAATAATCAAAATAATTTAATATATTCATCAACAATTAATAATTTTCAAATTTGGTGTTAAAAACAACAGCTTATTTCAATAATATGGACAATGTAAGTGCAATTTCAATAGCTGACAACTATGTTAATTCAAAAAGAGATAATATTAGATAGAAAAAAAACTCGTACACAAGATCTCACAAAAATTACGTTTACTTAATCAAACATGTTTCAACGACAAAGTCACCATCTTCAGTGATACATGAGCTACAATAACAAAACTATAACTGATTAAGTAAAGGTAATTCTTGTGAGATCTTGTGTTCGAGTTTTTTTCAAATCAATTTCCTGCAAAAAACTTGCAAGTTATTAATTTTATAACAAAAATGTAAAACAGACTTTATAGTGTATTTTACATTTTACACAACTAGACTACTTAAGGAAGAAAATATTAAAAATTTATGAATATCGCTTCAGCCATTCAAGTTGTGTAGATAAGCTATGATTTAATCAAAACTATACTTTTTATAAAAAAACCTTTTGTTATAAAATCTGGTTTCAAAGTGTGCAACTGTCTTATCAAAGGACAATATTAGTGAAAGCAGAATGGAAATTGGTTCCATCATCATGCTGATTGTCGAGAGGACCACAGATATGTAAAATAGGTACTATCATCCACACACCTTCCTGTTTCTTTTGGTTTTGTTTTTAAATGGTCAAAACAAACAAAAACACCCAGTTTTGTTTCAATATTTTAAGTGTGCACCACAATCCTAAATAGCAATATAAAAAGATGTTCTTACAATAATATTACATTCTATTGGTTATTACTAATGACGGAAAAATAATAATTTTTTAATGATGTAAATCGCTTTCTAATACAATTTAAAATAGGTACATTATATTCTTAGTAGGAAGTAAAAATTATGTTTAAGGGTAAATTTTTAAGTAAGAACCATCACAGAAAATTTTATTAAATGAACAAAAGGACATTTTTTTGGAGAAAACAAGCCATAATATTTTGAATTGACAGAGTTCACTTGATTGTTTTTTGGTTTTGTCAGATATTTGGAATGATGCCCATTCTTGGATTACCATTTTGTCTTAGGTGTGTCATACCACCAATGTTCATCTCTGGTCGTGATGGGGTTGATTAATCTACCACTATTTCAGTCCTAGCACTCCATATATGACAGCAGGATACATACGATATTTGTCTTAGAACCTACCTGGTCCAAATCTTTGGTATACTACAGTTTAACAGAAACAGTGTCATAAATTATAGATCATGAAACTAGAGTGACAGCCTCATGCAGTTTTGATTTGAAACTTGTTCATTAGTTTAAATAACTCATTTGTTACTTTTTTCCAAACATTTTTTTCTATTATTAAAAAATTAACTATATAGTTAAGAAATAGTTAACGGGTAAAAGCCCTATAAATGAAATTCTGTACATAGAAATTAATATGGGATATTCACTGAATTCTGTCTTTGATATTGGCAATGTTCTTTTCTTGTGGAGGGAATGTTCTTTTCTATAAGAAGTTGCCACAGTTCCTTAGGTGTCAGTCATTATATTTATCAATAAAAATGTATAACTTTCTTAGTTATTTTACTTAATATGCATTCAGAGTTATTGTTATTATTATTTGGATTTATATTTTACTCCATAATTTTGGATACTCCAACAACATACTTTATTTATATTTTAAATTAATTAAAATGTTTTTCAATGTTTTATGCTTGATATCAGCTGTAAACAATTGAAACGATTGATTAACTAATTAATAAACTTGTACAGATTTGATAGGGCAACAAAAACTTTGGGGTTAAAATCACAGTATTTCAAGAATCGGTAAAATAAATCTGACATTGACACTATTGTTTATATTACAATTATTTCTAGCTAATTTTCTAGAATTAGGTTTAAAATATTTCTCTATAAAATAAGTTGTTAGGAAATGTTACACAACACTAATTGTGTCAGGTGGATAGGCCTTGTTGTTATTATTTTTTATGTGCGAGTTACTTCATTATAGGTTAGCACATAATAAAATTTAACAATATTTTTATAACTGCCTATGATAGTTCACCATAATAATAAGCCAATGTTATCTGTACTTCATGTGTTTGTTTACTCAGTGAATGCAACTGAACAAGCTGTCCATGGACATAATCACCAGAATGGGTTCAACGCAGTGACAGCTACTGTGAGTTCCGGAGCACAATCTCCTTCATCAAACCAACATTCAGCAACACATTATACTGGGACTCCAGCTCAAGCAACATGGACTGGCTCCAACACCCTCACCTACACACAGAGTATGCAGCCACCACACCACACAACTTACTGTGAGCATTTCTTTCCTTTGCTCACTCTTTATTCTTCATTCTGCTGTCACTCTTTTTTATTTTATTCTACAGTAATTTGAATGTTTAGATATGATGCACTTATACAAGTGCTTTTACACACTGTGTCGTATGAATGAATGAATTTTTTTCACACATATAATGTAATTTTTCAAAGATTTTAAATTAAATAATTTTTTTTAAAAATTAATAGCAGATTTATTCAATCTGCTTTGAGCTACTTTTAGTTTACAGTTCATGTTTCATAAAACCTAAATGATAACAAAAATCAAATAAATAATTTTATTAATTAGCATATTATGTTCCTGTTTTTCAAAGTTTGACACTGACATTTAACATTGAAAAAAAAAGTAAAAACTTGGTAACTTTAGTTTCAGACCTATCTAAGAACAATTCCATAAAAAAAAAAAAAAAAAAAAAAAAAAAAATTATTTGCTAATCAGTCTAAAATGGGTGAATTGATTTTTATGATGTTCTTTGGTATATAGTTGTGCATGATTAAGCCCTGTTGGAAATTTTTTGTTTTTGAACTTAAAAACACCATTCTATCTCTCATTTTCTGCTATAAGCAGTAATATATAGGACAAATCGTAGAATTAAAAAATATTTTTATTTTTTATTTGTATTGATAAATCTTACTATTCCCATGACTATAAAAACATTATCCAAATATTTGGGACTAACTTTCTCAATTTTTTTCATTTACTGAAATATAAAGTTATGTCAGTGCTTGTTGAATTACACTCCAGTCTTGTATATTTTTGTCACCAAGGTTACTCGACCACCTTTTTTATCTCACTAGTTGTTCTTGTATATTAATATCAATCACATTTCAGAGTAGGAAGGATTATCACTGAAAAATGTATGAAGTTTGGTATAAAAAAAAGTGCATGGTTTCACAATAGGAAATAATTCACAAGTTTATGAAATCTACCTTAAATTAAAAATATTTGATTATATTAATAAACAAATTGTTTATCTAAAATAGGATATTTTAAAGGTTCTTAAATAGGTTATGTGTATTATGGTGCAGCATATTGGTATTTAAAATTTGACAAATAAACAGTTAGATACATCTATAAACAGATGAAATTAAGCAAATTTGTCATAAAATAAATTTATGATCCTGCTGCTCATTCTGAAAGTCTGTTAAGGAAATGTACATTAAAACTATAATAATGAAATCTAAAGGAAATAAGAATTAAACTTATACTTACATACCAAACACTTATGTATAAATGTATAACTTTTTTACAAATCTGAAAAATTGATAACATTCAAAATCTCAACTTTTAAAATAATTGCAATTAAAATAATTTGTTGCTGTATAAACAATTTCTTCCATTAATATAATTAAATACACTATTCAAATAAATATACACGATAGATCAGTAAACACTAATTGCTGATGGATTAGTATGGAAAATAATGTGAAATCATGTGCCAAATTAATAGTAGGTTGTAAATTACCGTTTTTTCTATCAATGCAATAAAATCATTTTATGTCTTTTATATGTTTGTCTTTTATCCAAAAGAAAAACAATATTTCATTTAAAAAATCAAACAAATTTTTGTAAACAATTTAAATTGTAATATTAGTTTGGAACAGGAGGTGTGAAAGAATTTAATTTTGAAAATGAATACAAAAGTTAATAAACTAAAATTTAAACAAAAATAATAAATAATTTATTTTTAAATTTGAATGTTTTAGTTCAAAATATTCTTCATAAGATGTAACCATATGTTATAGTTTGATACAGTAGGGCTCCAATTATCTGAGCTAATGTGGACCAGATAACCAGAAACTCGGATAACACGGGCAGACAGACCGGCGAACGAGAGCGTCCCCTGCTGCCATTGAAATCAATAGTAGTGTGTGGGTTTTCGGCCGCCAGTCAGCGTTACAAAGACGTTTTGGGGTTGATAAAGTAATAAATAAAGACGTAAAATTGAATTAAAATATTGAGTTCACTTTATTACGAAACCCACAGTACTGCACTGTACTAAATATAACGTTCATAATATAAAAAATACAGAAATATGCTGTACTGAACAGCAAATAAAAATACAGTTTTGGTAAATCAAAATTCTAGCCTAGAAATCTAAAACAAGATCAATGGTGAATATGAAAATACACTTAAAAAGAGCTACAGTATTGAAAACTGTTTTGTATTGGTACTTTACCAATGAAAATTGGATTTTAAAACTAAGCCTACTTATTGAAAAAGTTCATCAGAGTTTTCTGCTTTACTGAACTGGCCTGCTTCTTTGCAGCATAGTAAAATAGCGAGTAAAATGACCGAGCGGTCACCCTACTCCGCTCGCTCGCTACGGTACTGTACGGTGTACAAACACTCGGTTAGTCAGTTCTTGGATAATCGGGGCCCTACTGTATTATAATTCTCTTCGTTGATTTAAATGAAAGTCTTTATATGAAGAAATATTATATTCTGTACAAGTGAGAATAAGTGTGAAAGTAAAAAAGAAGCATGAAATATTGATATGGCTTTTGGCTAACTAGACTTGGCTCTTTCTATCTCTAGACTTTATTTCCTGCTTCAGTTTATACACTAACAAAGCTCTAGAGTGCATGAGAATCTTCACTTCTTCCTTCTCTGTCATAAAATTAACTATCAAGGTTTTAAAATTTTAAAATAAATATGCATTTACATCTGCTGTATGTACATGAATATTATATTAAGGTTCTTTACGCCAGTTTCATAAAGGTATTAATTATTAATGTTATAAGCTTATAATTAAGAGTCTGCAGGTAGTGATTTTTCTAATCTGGTCAGTAATCATAAATAAACATTGGGCTAGGTATCATGGAAATCGTCTGGTCAGGCTTGATATTTGGAATTAAAAATTATGTGTCTCTTCTGTCAAAAATTAACATTCAGCAGCCAGATAAATGAAAATACGATGGCAAAGTTGTAGTTTTGAAGTATTGAAAAACTAATCTTATTTATTTACATTATGTTCAATTTTAAAGATATGAAAGTTTTACAGTTTATGACTTGGGTATTCAGTAGCGAGTGTCATTTGGAATACTAAATGTTAAAACAAACAGATTTAATTATTATGAAAACCATGTACAAAGTGATAGGAAAGACCCAAGCCAGTGTAAGGGTTTGTTTTGTTTATTGTTTCTTAGAATTGCACAATGTATCCATGATCAGTTCAAGGTCAAAAGTTTACCTTTATTACATTACTTTATTTCTCTCAACTTCCTCCTATACATGTTAACTTCGAACAAAATTGGAGCAAAACTTAATTCTCTTCTATTAGTTAGCATATTCATGAAAAAATTTCACAAATGAGTTGTTTTATTAATTTTCTTTAGTTATGTTTTACAGAGTGATTTTTATTAATGCTTTCCTCTACTTTTTGTAACAATTCCATACCAACACCATTTCTTATTAGTGAATAAAATATAAATACAATATTTTAAGGTATTGGCCATCAATTAGGATTACTGAAACTGAAATAATAATTTGAAATATGAAGAGGATTTTACGGTACATTAAAAATTATGTTGGTTTTTCATGATGAGAAGAATGGCACAAACTGTTTTTTGTCTTTTTTGGTTTTAAAGTAATGTTAAAAAAAGCTCAATTTACAGATTGAACGAATTTAGCCATCTTATAAAAAATTCAAATAATGTGATATTGAAAAGTGGTTTATGATATTATTCTGACCATGGCATAAATGGCGGAATAATTTAATACGTTCTGAAACATCTTTTAACATTTGTTCATATTTAACATTTTTATTGCAATTTTAAGATTGGATTAAAAAATGTGCAATACAGCAGCCTCGCGCTAATCCGGTATATATTGATCATCACTTTTGCCGGATTTCAAAAAATGACGGATAAGTGGAAAATGAATAAAAAAGTTTTTGGTATTGTCAGTTAAAAAAACAAAGAATAAAACATTATATACTATATCTATACAGTAGGCCTACTTTTATTTTAATAAAATAACATTTTTACATGTGAAAACTGATTTAATTGAAATACTATACTAAAACACTTTAAAATTACCATGAAACTCTGTTCTGTACTTTTAAATATTTTGTGCAAATAAATTAAAACCACACACACTTTAAACTGGCAATAAACTTAAATTAACTGTACATTATTAATCGTTGTCAATGGTTTTTTGTATTACAGTAAAAGAACTTATGATAAAGTTTTATGTTTCTGCTTTTCAGTAGGTCTAAACATTGTGCACTTCAGTACGTTATGTTACAAACTCTAACGAAAACAAACTGTAGATACACACTAACCCGTATCTTGTGATGTACATTTGTATGAAATATGAGAACCAACAAGTACAGTGACCCACAAAAGTGTAGTCAATGTCTAAATTTAGAACAAAGTTAATGCCAATGCGAGTATCGTATTGCATCGCCTATTCGGCGTCCGATTCATATTACATACGAACCCTAAGCATGATGTAGTAACCGATGGAGACTGCTATTATATATAAAAAAAAAACTTTGTTTATTTATTTTAATTATCTACCCTTTGTGTACCAGATTTTTAAAATTTAACTTAGACAAGTTTATAATTACAATATTTTATTAATTAATATCATACACAATATTAAATTTATAAATTTTCTCTTGTCTTGAGATCTCTTTCCCTTCTGGATTTTTATGGGTCAAATTTATTTCAATATACTTGCGTATAGTTTGGTTGAATGCCTCATATTTAAAAAATAATATCTTGTTTTTTAAAAATCTGTTACAAATTTTCAAATTATATTGTCCTTATTTAGTTCCAATTTCCTTTGTGCTATATATATGTGTTAGTCCTTTTACAAATTTAAAATAAATTATGATAAAAAAACTTTTTCTATTTCTTCCAAAATATAATGAAAATTTTGAGTCTTAACTACTTACTTCTTTAATGAATTTTTGAAATTTAGGTTATTTAGTGTTTCGTTTTAAGTCCATTCCTAATACATACAATACCCATCACAAATTTCTTGTTTCTGTCTTCCTTTCTTCCAACAATTATCAATTCTCACTGCATAAGTTGCATTTACTTCTACTTTCTATCATAAAATGTAAATTTAATTTTCTTATATCAGCTAAATAAAATGATCTGCTAGCATCAGAGCAAGATGAATATCGTCTTTTTCATTGTTGTAAAAATCTTGCATTTCAAATTTTATTTCCCTGGTATTTCACCTTGTTTACAAAATTTTCTTATAAAATGTATTATGCTTTATAACTGCCAGCTTTGAATTAGTGCCAGTGAGATTTGATTGATTAATCTATTTATTCCAATTTTGACTTTATTTATTCAACAGTATTTAAGTAATTGTTTTTATTATCTGTTTATGAACTTCCAATAATTGAATGCGTATTGAGAATATAGCCTATCGTATTGAAATGTATGTGTGTGTCTCTAAATCGGGTGTGTATTACGTGGTTACTCTAATATGGCCTAAACTTGGTAATTATTATTATGAGAAGTTTACAAATTTTTTACTTCTTCTAAATTAATTTATTCACTATCATTATTATTGTTGAGTGTATTTTGGTTGAGTTCCCTATTCCAAGTGTACATTTAATAGCCTCAATCCAAAATGTTAATGATACATTTTTGTGGTTATGTTTGCTAAGTAATGAATATGAAATGTGCAAATAAACAAAACATATTAAATAACTAATTCAAAACTGCATCTTAATATCTATAGTGGGTCAGGAATTTGTTACACTATGTACTTGAATATGTAACCATATAGGATATATATATATATATACTGATTAGATATAGTGTTATTTTGGAATTGATTTAACTTGGCATTTAAAATTTGTATATCTCTCAAATTTATTATTAAAACTAATTAAATGAAAACTTTATTAATGATGATTAAAAGTGTCTTTTAGTAAACAAATATTGTGGTAATTACACACAAAATACATTCAAATTTCGAAAATGAAATATATTAACCTAAAATTGCACAGCCTACGAAGATAGTAAACATGAAAGCCTATGATATACAGTGTATATGGCTTATAATGACGTTCAAGGGACCGTGTAGTTTCGGTTATTGTGACTGATATTTGTTAAAAACGATAAGGCTATACAGTAGTCTGTAACTGTTCAAAACAACTGCATAATATGTAGGCATATATTTTAAAATAAATAATGTAGTACAGGATACTGAAATAAAATAATTTATTATGTAAATACTGTACGAACACTACAAATAATTTATGTTACTGATAGGCACTCTATTAATTTATATATAGTATAACCTTTATTTTGTATAATGACTTTATTAAAGCCTCCTCAATAGCTTTATATGTTGGGAAGATTTCAGAAGCTTCATTTTCAAAGAGCTGTTTTCAAAAAGAGATTTGATTTTGTTTTTGTCCATTCAAATTGTTAAAATCGCAGACAAAAACTTATTGTTTTACAATATCTCAGTTAAAATTTCCATTTTCCCATCTACATATGGGCCTTTTCAACCCTCGACCTGGCGCATGTTAAAAGTTCTTTTTTATTTAAAAATGCATTAAAAATATTAATTGTATGCAAAATCTAACTTGTAAGACATCATTTCTCTCAGAAAGATGCATAGAATTTATCTATGTAATGAAAAAAAAATTATATGAAACGGTTTTGGAGTAAGTAGGCCTATGTTAGGAATCAAAAAATGAAGTTACATTATTCAGAAAACTTACATCAACCAAAAGAAATTTCTTATCACTTTTTTCAAGATATACAAAAGTTTTGTAATGCAATGTAAATAATTGTTGATAAAAAAATAATTTGTTAAATTTTCAAAAAAAAGCTTTTTATGAAATGAGGTAAAATGTTATGGCTAATTTGAAAAAAAAATCACCAAAAATAGTAATATCATGGAAAACACAACTTCTAATTATAATTTTTTTTAGAAAGGTGCATAGAATTTAGCTATGTAATGAAAAGAATTGGTAGATGTAAAAAATTTGGAGATAGTATGTCAAAAAGCAAAAAATCGTCCAGTAACCGATGCAAAAATTACACAGAAAAAGGTATATATATACCATACACAAAATTTTTTTGAAATGTTTCAAGTAATACTAGATATTTGTAATATATTTGTGAATAAATTGCTAAAAAGAAGAATCAATTTATAAAATTTTCATTAGACATGCTTAATTTTTACGTAAAAAGTGCATATTCGCTCAAAAGTTAGGCCTATTTTCAAAAAATCACCAGAAATATTATTATTATTATGCAAAACCCAAGTTATTATGGTATGCGTCAAAATAAACAGTAGTGAAACTGAATCAGCTGTAGCTGCCTTCTCGATCAGCTGTGTCAACTTTTGATTGTTGCCACATCTTTGTGATTATTATTTCTTTCTTATTTGAGGTTAGTTTTTGCTGACAGTGCTAAAACTACTGCAGAGAAAACTTTTATTGTAGAGCTTTATTTTCGCTCATACGGAATTGGACGTGCAGACGGGCCTAGTTAGTCACACACTGAATTACGTTTTTAGCAACATTTTCACAAAAATCTGTCTAGTAATGCTATGATTATTAGTGTTGTTCAAAAATTTCGAAGAACAAGTAGTGTTTTGACACAGTGGAAGGGTTATTAAGGTCGCCCAACTAATGTCTGTACAAATGAAAACCATGGAAGAGTGTTACAGCAAGTGCTAACAGTCACAGAAAAAAAGCCTAAACCGAACATCATTGAAACAATATAAGCAATACGTCGTTGAGAAGAATGTTTAACAACACTTTTTTGGGGGTTTGAACATCCTGACAGTGTTGTAGAGAGGCCACAGCATAGTAAGTGTGTAAGCATTTGGTACGCTGTGTCAGGGAGAGGCATAATTGGTCCATACTTTGTTGAAGACAATAATGGATGTCCTCTTACTGTAAATCAGGACCAATATAGGGTCATTCTTGATAGTTTTATAGGAGACCTCAGGAGATTTTGTCATGCCCGAAACCTGTCTTTTCATTCACAATGGTTCCAGCAAGATGGCACAACCAGCCACACTACCTTAACCAACATTGCTTTAATTCAAGATGAGACGAAACTTTTGGAAACCTCCTCATCTTCCTTAGAACAAACTTTCCTTACCCAGCCCACTCTCTCGATCTTGCAGCACCTGACGCCTATGTCTGGGGAATGTTGACGCCTACGTCTGGTAAGATTTTTCCGTGAAGACCCACCAGCTACCATCATCCAACTCCAGGAAAAGATAACCATGTGTATAAGGAGCATGAAACAACCCCTCTTCACCAAAATTATGCAAAACTTTCAAAAATGGTACGTAATTGTATATGTGACAGGCCAGGGGAACAGGAGTGTCAAAATCAGGTTTGTAACATAGTTTATCAACTAAACCGACCATGAAGTCATACCGTCTTCTATACTGTGGATTCTGTGCCTTGAACAGAATCCAAGCATTAAAGATGGCCATGTAGATGAAGTTTAAACTATTTTACGCCAATATTTCTTGCAGGGTCGAGAATAAGTTACATGATATATACTCTTGTCCTTGTTATCGATCCCATCCATAAAGGTGTTGTAAACAAAAATTATATGATCAATGAGATCACATTTTCTTATATTGTGAAGAACCGTAAAGTGGTCCTCCCTAGCAGCAAAACATTGCAACCTCATTGAATTCTTGAATTTGTAGCTTTCATGATAAGGATTTTTGGTTACATTATTATAAAAGGTAAAAACATTACCTTTACCATGATATATAACACGTCCTGATACAATAATATTTACTAGGCTCAAAGTTGAATTGAAAAAAAATTGATTTTTAAGGTGTAAAACTGTGTTTAAATTCTTGATTTTG
The DNA here is from genome assembly GCA_963513935.1 of Aphrophora alni. Taxonomy (NCBI): domain Eukaryota; kingdom Metazoa; phylum Arthropoda; class Insecta; order Hemiptera; family Aphrophoridae; genus Aphrophora; species Aphrophora alni. The sequence goes on from OY740768.1 coordinate 58,322,089, forward strand.
TTTAATTTTTATAGATTAAAAACTATAACAGTTAGAAAGATTTGGAAAGGACAGATCGAAAGTTGAAGAATCGTATAAAACAGTGTCACTGTAGATTTGTTAGACAGAAATATGGACTTGTGGAAATTAGACAAAGAATGATGTAAATTTTTGTTTTACAACTACAGAGTTGTTGTGGTTATCGTATGCTGCGAAATGCACAAACTTCCAATTAATTAAATATAATTTATTTTGTTGTATGGTATTTTTATTTATTTATTTATTTTTTAACATGAATATGAATGTTTGGAACATTAGTTTTATAATGGCATATTCCTTATTGTAGTAGGATGATTCTTAGTGGACGAAATGTTGAATTGCAAAAAGCGTGTTTGTATGTCGATTATTGACACAGCACATTGTTCAAGAGTTTTTTGTCGACAGAAAGTTCATTTTTGCTAAGAGCCAGATATAGAAATTTTGTTTTGGTGTTTGGTAATTTGATACCTCAAATTTGAAATTACTTTGAGGTAAAGTAAAGAAATAAAGAAAAAATTGGAGATAAAAATTCTTCGACTTTAAATAAAGGTGAAATTTTGCTGCTTATATCAAAAATGGGAATCTTGACACTATCGAAAACTAAACTCTTGAAAGAGAGGGGAAAAAGGTTGTTTACCTCGATAAACAGTTAGAACAACTGGCTCCATCCCTTACAATCAGTTGCTTGTCGTCTTTTGTGTAGTGTAGGCTTGTGTGTTTGTTTTTATCTGATCACATTTGTATTTACTGTAGTCTTAACTTAGATTTAATCTTACAATTCATGTACATTGCTCGGCCTAGATATGGCTAAGTTGGACCTTAGTGTAGAGATCAGTTTTACCGTAGGGTGCTTCATAGTGCTGGTATAATTTATAAACAAAATTGTGTTTCGAAGAATCCTTGTTTTTCCTTATTAGCTTTGACCGCTTAGGCCTAGACTAAAGCTTGAGTTCTATTCTTAAATTATAGATTTAGTTTTAGTTTCTAACTTGGCCCTAGACTATTTTTTGACAACCAAGTAGTTCATTACTGAGCTTGTTACCTACGTGAGAAGGGTTCATTTTTGCCTAACCCAGACTGTCCTTAGCAGTGAAACAGCTGACTGGGTAGTTTGGTTGAGTTAGTCAAAACCGGGAGAAGGAATCCTCTGAGACAGCCAGGCAGATGTGGTGTACACTGTACAGTGCAGTTTTTAACTTTGGTTAAAATATATATTTTTTCAAAAATTGCAGCATGGCTAGTTAATTAATTAGGATCATGAGGTTTTTCCGGATTTCCAATCCCCAACTTGTGTTAATTCGTTATTTAAACAAGAGGAGTTGAGAATAATGGCTAACTTCTTGTCTCAATTAGTAATTGTGTTGTGTGAGTGTTTAATTAATAATAGTATTAATTCGGTAATTTATTATAATTAAATTAATTTCTTCAAAACTGGCAACCTAATGATGCATAAAGACTTGGGGTTAACGAAGTTTGCTTCGAAATGGTCATGGGCAAGATAACAGTATCATTTCCAAAATGCAAACCATAGGCTATGTCATAGTTCTAACATTGATGTCTCAAAATTAGGCTGTGTTAATGTTTTCTCTTTTATGTTTTTTTATTAATTTTCTATACGCAAATGATGGCAATTGTCAGATTAAACCATATTAATAAAATTAATTATCTGGAAAGTTGCTTGTTAAAAATACATCCAAATATAATTATAATTTTGTTTAAAAATGAGCTATACATGAGAAATATTTACAGTTAATAAAACAGTAGTGTGGATCCTGGTGCTCAATGGTGGGTGTGGTGTAATTTAGTTGAGGCTGTATTTTGTAAGCTTAATACAGGACACTAATTTTAATCAATATTGTAATTTCCATTATGCTCTGTGACTTGCTTTAATGTGATGAATATTATTTAACTTACGTCAACCAGTCATTGTATAAGGAGTTCATTTATTCTATCATAACAGTTGTTTCAGTATATCTTATACCACCAAACAAACACAATTACACATACTGAAGACTAATATTCATTGTAAAAAAACAAACAAATAAACATAATTAATAAAATAATTGGTACTTTAATACACATCAAAATCCGTATTCAAAATATTTTAAGGCTTCTGGGCAACATGCTACACTTATTGTAATCATCTACTTAATATGGTTATCTTAATAACTGGTTAGATTTTGTTAGTTTTTGCTATTGTTGTCTATAATTAGAGTATCGTATAAACAGTTGTGTGCAAAATTTAGTTTATAATTTAATAATGACTGTTTGACGTAAGTAAATAATATTTATTATATTAAAATAAGTCTCAAGGCATTATGGACATTGTTTATTTTGAATATAGTTGTTGTTTGACAAACAGACAATGATGTTAATGTTAGCAAATAAATAGTCTTTGATACATTATTCATTTGAATGGGATTTACCATATCACAGAATGAAAACAGTTTCATTTCTTATAATAACTGAATGATAATAATGAAAACAAAAATAAATTAATTAAAAAAAGAATAATGAAACTATTTAAACTTTATATTTATTAACATAAGTACAATTTAATCTTGTGTCTTATTTATTTATTTATTAATATATTTTTTTATTCGATTAAATAAACTAATTCAAATCTTCTTTAAACGACAAAAACTTCTTAATCTTTATACTATAAAAATAGTCTTTTTATATTAATTTATATAACATTTATGGAAAGAAAAAAATAATGGGAAGATTCCATTCTATAGATCTCAAAGACTGGAATAGTGACAGATTCAGAAGAAAACAAGAGTTGGTCAAAACAGTTTTCATGGCAAAGATGAGAGAGAATGTTACAATCCAAAATTAGATGAAGAAAGTTAATAGATCCAGTTAGGTATTTCTGGATTGCCCCCACCTGTATTCACTACCACTAAGCTACATACATTACCAGAATCAAATTGATCTTTTTCAGACCTTGGCTCTGTATCATATTTCTCGGTTTGTGGTATTGACCCGCGATCTGGCACATGTTAAAGGTTTTGTTTTCTTAAAAAAATCATAAACAATAATAATTTTATGGAACACCTAACTTGTAAGACATCATTTTCTCAGAAAGGTGCATAGAATTTATCTATGAAGGGAAAAAAAAATTATATGAAACGGTTTTGGAGTAAGTATGTTAGGAAACAAAAAATGAAGTTAACATTTTATAGAAAAGTCTATTAAAAATATTTTTTTTTGTGATATACTAAAGTTTTGTATTGTAATTTAAAATTTTTTTTTATTTATTATTTTTTCCCCCACAAAATGAGGTAAAAAGTTGTTTCTAATTGAAAAAAAATTACAGGAATAGTAATGTTATGGATAATACAACTTCTTTGTCATTTTTTTTTTCTTCAGAAAGGTGTATAGAATTTACCTGTGTAATGAAAAACAATGTATATGTAAACAATATGGAGTTATTATGTGAGGAATCAAAAATTCTTACAAAAGCCGAAAAATTTATTAAACTTTTTTTGACGTATTACAAGAGATTTGTAATATAGTTGTGGATAAAAGTTGGTGTAAACAAAAATAAATAAATACATTTGTTTCTTTGTATTAACCTGCATAAAGTTTTGCATACTAGGCTAGGCTAGCCTATTATGTAATAATAAATACACTGAATATCTTTACATACATACATTGAGGATCCTACCTACATAATAGAAATACATTGAGCATCCTACGGTAACACAGACAAGATGACAATAAAAGATCTGAGTAAGGCTGTTATAAAGGACATCTAATATTCACTGCTATATAAATACCACGCCCATGAACTAGATAATTTTACCAACTTGTAGATCTAAATTTCTTCTTCACCATAAAAGAAAAAAAAACAAAAAGAGTATATAAAAATTAAAATCAAAATCTTTAAAGTTGGCTAAATACTCACAAGAGAACAGGAGAAGTAAATTTTTGGAGCACATCGTAGAATGGATGTATCTTATAAACTGTTTAACTTATGATAATTTCGAATTCGTAGTTTGAAAGAGAAAGAAAAATACCATAAGATATCTTCTACTTGTGGTATTTGGACAAGAATTACCATTTTGAAAAATTATATGATCCGTAAGTACACATTTTTTCATATAAGGCGTGTTGTGTCAGGTGGATCGTTCTTGCGGAATATTAGTAAACTTTATTGAATTCGTGAATTTTTATGTTTCGTGAGAAGATTTTTGGTATACATGATTATGAAAGATTGAAAAATTACCTTTACAATGATATACGTTTCGATAAAATAATATTTACTAGAATAAAAGTTGAATAAAAAAAAAAAAAAAAAAATTTATTTTTAGGGTGTAAAAATGTGTTAAAATTCTTGATTTTGATTAATTTTTATATATTAAATACTATAACAGAGAAAGATAAATAGAAATATTTGGAAAGCACTGATTGAAAGAGGAAGATGTGATCTATATAACAGTGTTATGGTAGATTTGTTAGACAATAATACGAATTTGTGAAAATTAAAGAAAGAATGAAATAATTTCTGTTTATAACTGAGCAGTTATTTCTTTGCTTTTACGCATGAAAAAATGCAAACTTTACCAATTAATTAATAAATATTATTTATAATGTTTTATGGTTTTTTGTGTGTGTAATATGCATCTGTGGAACATTTTCTTTCCAACGGTATTTTATTTATTGCGATATATGGATTCTAAGTGGGTGAAATGTTGAATTGCAAAAAACATGTTTTTTTTCTGATTTCAACACCAAGTGACGGAATTCGGCTCAGATTGAGCCTGAAATACCGAAGAGAGAAATAGCTAAAGCCTCACGTTGACATGCCAAATTGAAATACAATTTGTATTTACTAAAAGAAATACTAAAGGTTTAAAATCCTTTTATCAATTTAAAATTAGTCTAATTATGAAAATCAAAATCACATGAGAACACATTAAAGTTTTAGGTTTATCCACAATAAATAATAATGATTTAAGAACAAGTACATAAATTATATATCTCAATATTCTGATAAAAAAGAAAATGAACTTAGAAATTATATATAAATTATTTTAATTAGTCTTTCAGTTCATTAATTTAAGGACACAATTAATAAAGTTCTTATTTTATTACAATTGATTGCTCAGTTTTTTTACATAAATATTGTGTCTATCAAATTATATTAAATTTTTTATGTACTCTAGAAAAGCTGAACTAGACTTTCCTTAAGGAAATACTCTTATCTCGGGGTTGTTTAGGGTTGGTGCCACCTTTTTCCAAAATTTATGGAAAATACATATATAAATTAACAAATTTGGACTAAGTCTCAAATATCTTAATCTTACAAGAATAATATCAAAAGAATTGTGTGTATTAAAGTATCAATGAAATGTCAATTTTTTTTCTTAGGAGTCTGAATTGAAATTTAATTGTCTATATCAAGTTTAAATATTATATTTTCAAATACAGTAGACTCCCGTAAGTTCGGCCACCTCGGGACTGGACCCTAGGCCGAACTTAAAAGTGGCCGAACTAACCAATCCCTATCTAAAAAAATGCCTATTTATTGTTTGTAAGGATCGTGTTGTGAATCGATGCGTATAGGAAAAGAATACAATAAACAAGTTAAGGTCGCGTCTGGCTGGCGCGCGCCTAGTGCGTGACTCATGCTCAGAGAGCCGGCTGGACTAAGCGGAGACCGAACTAACCGAGGCCGAACTTACGAGAGTCTACTGTAATTAACTCCTCATATATCTGAAAATCCTTCTGAGCAAAGATTAATTAAGTCTGTCAATTAAGTATAAATAGGATAAGGAAATATGGTTTGATCTCACCCAACTATTTCTTCAAGTTTTCATTTAAAGTTCTCTTTAGTATTTTGTGGGATTCAGACTAAAACACACTATATAAATAACCCACACTATCTACGGGTGCTTCTAGTACTGTTTTTTAGACTGAACACTGTGATTACTTGGTAAAATCTGTTTCAATTCTTCTTGTTAGGAAAAGCGTCCTTTCAAGTTCAACAATAATTCTATTTCTTTAAGAGTAGTGTTCCCAAGCTTTGAATTGCCCGCCTCCTGAATCATGTGGTTTTTGTATACGTTTTTGTGTGTGTATATCAAGTGAAATAAAAGTAGGCGTGTCTGTTTATTCGATCATCTAAGAAGACGTATAAAATCATCCATTTTTATTTGGGACTTGGTTTTGTTTTTAATTTATACTGAATTACTTGTGAATCCTATGTATTTATCCAAACAACTTTTTAGATGTATTAGATTCCATTCTATCCATTAATAATATTAGTTTCTTCCGATAAATTATTCTTTTCTTATAATCCTTGCGATTCTGTGGTACCTGTCTTTGATTCTCATGCTAAAGTACAGTAGAACTCCAATTATCCGAATTAATGGGGACCGGGACCCATTCGGATAATCAAATATTCGGATAATCGGAGTTTTTTTAAAAAAATTGCCATTGGAGAGAAAAAAAGCTACGTTTTGATATTGCACTATTTTTTTATTGAATTAAATGAAAGAAACATGATATTTTCACATGTTTTAAATATAAATAAAATGTACTTATGTACAAGTTTAGAAATAAAAATCATTGTTTTTCAAACATCTCCGTCAATGTAAGCTGTTTTGCGTTCTTCATCCGTTTTCGGGCAGCCAGGTCACGCATTCGCTTGACGGTGAGCAGTTGCAAGTGGTCACACTCGGGCTGACGCTCCATCCAGTTCAAAGCAGTCTCGAGGCCGGCAAATGCTTCACTAGCTGATGGTCCAGCGTCTACTTCAACATCAGCAGAAAGTTCTTCTTCCACTTCCACTTCAACATCTTCTCTCACACTTTCAACAATTTCATCGTCATTGAGAATTTGAAAACCAGGGTCAGACGTGTCACAAGCCATCCACTCTCCTACATCTTCAGCACTTACTTCTGTACAACCAGGAATTTTTACAATCATTTTTCTTATTTCCTCTAGTGGCAACGCATCTTCATCATCTTCATCCTCTCCATTTTCTTGTTTCTCATTTTCTTCAGATTCTTTTTTTTTGTTCTTCTCAGACGGTAGGCCTTTCAGTTTATTCCACGCACGTCTTAGCGTCACTGCCGTAACCAAACTCCAAGCTTCCGCTACCATGTAACAGCAGTCCTTTAAATTTATTTTGCTATGATTTGCCAAAACCAATTCAAGATGATGATTCTTCATCTTCAGCACCTTTGATCAGCAGTTTTCTCAGCAGTTGCCTTCTGTAATGGCGCTTCATTGTTTCAATAACAGACTGGTCCATGGGTTGCAGCAAACTTGTAACATTGGGAGGCAAAAACGTCGTTTTAAACTGCCCATTCTCTCTTTCCAACAGTTCTGCTGTAGGATGAGTGGGTGCGTTATCAACAATTAAAAGCACCTTACTGCCTTCATTTCCCACCGATTTTTGGTGCTTTTTCACTTCAGGAATAAACACTTCATCATACCATTCGGTAAACAAAGCTGCAGTCATCCAGGCCTTGGGTTGACTTTTGTAGAAGAGTGGAAGTTTTTTTACGTTTTTAAATGCTCTTGGATTTTTTGATTTTCCTATCAAAAGAAGTGGTAGTTTATGATTTCCAGTGGAGTTGGCACAGTTAAGCACTGTAACACGTTCTTTACTGACCTTATGTCCAGGGGCACTAGATTCCCTTTTAGAAGCCAAAGTGGTTTTTGGTAATGCTTTCCAAACAAGGCCAGTTTCATCGGCATTATAAACAAACTCCGGATCATAGGATTCTGCTGCAGTTTTAAATTTTTCAATAAAATTTTCAGCAGCTGCAGAGTCTGCTGAAAGCTTCTCACCAGCCAAATCTAACTCGCGTACACCATGCCTGAATTTAAAGTTCCTTCACCAGCTGTTACTAGCCTTAAAAGATGAATAACCAAGCTTTTCTGCTAAGATTTTGGCTTTTTCACAAAGGATTGGACCTGAAATCGGATTTCCCATAGAACGTTGCTGCAAAAACCATTTAAACACGGCATCTTCCAAATTTTTGTTGGTTGCTGTCTTCATTGTTTTCCTGGAGGAACTTCCATCTTCATTTTCAAGCACCGAAACAAAGTTTAAAAGTGTTGACTTACTGTTTTTATAAACTGTTTTTATGTCACAAATTGTTGCTTGTCCAACACCATAAATCTCAGACAACTTCTTACCCGTTACACCTTTATCGAGTTGCTCTATAATTTTCAGTTTGTCCGCTAACGATAGCACAACACGTTTTCTTTTCGAAGCCATGGTAAAAAACAATACAGTATTGTACACGCACAAACAAAAGTAAGCCGTAGCGAAAGAGTAGCGTCCTCGAGCAAGGTCAATAGCACACTGACTACAATCAAAACAAACAATTACAGGTGCGCCGTGACTGCAATGCGCCGGAACTGGAGTGGGGACTCATACCACGTGTTGTGCCTACACTGACTTCGCGGAGGGAAGGACAATAGTGAGCGAACGCGCAAACACTGGCTTCACGGGGGGAAGAATAATAGCGCACTTAGACTTTTTTTGGACAAATTTTTTTCTGAAAGTGATTCGGATAATCGGCGATTCGGATAGTCAGAGTTCGGATAATTGGAGTTCTACTGTATTCTAAGTGGTATTTTAAAATTTGGATATTTCTTTTCAGAGATTGAATCATGGTTGTCTAATAATTTTTCTGTATGAACTGTTTAATTTGGAATAATTTTGAGGTGGAGAACATGGTCTTTACATGTCGGGAAATAATTTTAATTTCCAATTTTCTTCTTGAATTCCTAGGCCTACCAGTTGATGATTGAATATTGAATTGGAGTTGATTATAATGTCCGCTAGATATAGTGTATGTCGCTTCTAGTTTGAAAGACATTCCGTAAATATCTTCTCTGCATATATATTCACTGAATACATTCCGAGTTGTTTCAAGCCATAAGGCGGTTTGAGGGTTGATGAGCTCCAAAGTATTTGTAATATATTAGAGTCAATCCATTTGAAGTGATCCAAGGGTGGTTGCTTAACCAATTTGTTAAAAAAATATATCCAAGTGGTTTACATCTGGTGGCCATTTTTGTTTGTTGTGCATGCTTATTTTAGTGATTGTAGGGGTTTATAAAAAAAAATTATAACTGAAAAAGTATTTGTCCTAAACGGATGAAACAAAAAAGATTTTGTTTGCAATTACTTAAGATAAAGTCCAGTGAACTTTTTACCTAATTCTCTTCTTACCATAAGAAAATTATATATTAAATTAAACGTAAAATTTAACTTATTGTAAAATGTTTTCAAGTAGTAGAAGAGGTATATACAGTTTTATTGATTTTTTCTATGTAAGTATATGTTATTAATTTTACCATACAAATTTTTAATGGCTATATGCTTATTCTTTAAATCTGATAAATTTTAAAATGTAAACTTAATCAATAATTGGCTAACTATAACTCAGATTGTGAAGAAAAATATCTCAAATTTGTACAATTTCTATTATTTTTGTAAGTTATTATGGCAAATACCTTATGTATTATACTAATAAAATAGTTTTAACCTCTCAAAAATGAGGAAAACTATGGTTAAAAGTGATATTTATTTAGCAAACTCAGTAACTACTTCAAGGGATTTCTTATCTGCTTTCACTTTGATACTTTTATATTTTTTATTATGAAGATAAAAAATAGTTGTATGAACATTCCAACAGCAGTGTTCATGTTATGACAGGGTACATTCATTGAGAGAAAAGTTTCTTTTTGCAACAGGCTCAGTTTTAGCTCTGCAGTTATACATAGACTCACTGTTACTAGCTTATTTTGAAAATAAAATAAAAATCTGTTATTTTTTCAAAAGAAGACGATGTTAAAATTATAAATTAACTTCTTCAATCTTGGCCAATTCAAGATCAGAGTTCAATGTGTTTGAGCGTTTGGTAAGACTTACCAGAAAATCAGTAAAAGAGCAAGATATTCTTCCAGAGTTAGCTAAAAGAAATAAAACAAGTATTAGTTATGAAATAATAGAAGGCAGTGTCCTAGAATTGAAAAGAATTGTGTTAGCACACATATTGATGGTTTATAGTGCATAACCAATAGCGTCTTGTTCGGACAAATTTAAATGAATTGTATGTCTCCAATAAAAGTGAAAAAAAGATAATTACAGTTGTATGATGAATGAGTGTCCAGGTAAACAGGTTTTGTTAGATATGTTCAACTTATCAGAAGAGAATAGTGTTTTGCCAGATACAATAACGTATAAACGGTGGGTAACAGCTAATAGGACAGAGATGATTACTGTTCTTAAGATCAAAGAAAAGTTTGCAAATCGTTAATTGAAAAATTGGAAAAGTGAAAACTCACAATTTTGCGTCAATCTTAAGCTCAGTTTTTCAAAAAGAAAAATCACAACCTGGTGATGAAGAACGTTTGGTGTCAGGTGATTTTGCAGAAAACTTCATTTGTCATTCAAGATGAGGTACAAAGGTTTTATTGGGTCAACATCCAAGGTACTGTTCACCCTTTTATGGTTTACTTCAAAGACAACGGTAAATTTCAACACAAAAGCTTTTGTATTTTAAGTGATCTTTTGAAGCATGACACAGCTACCTTTTATTGGTTTCAAAAAGTTTTACCAGACAACATCGAAGAATTGTATCCAAACATCAAAAAACTAATTTATTTCACTGAAGGAGCTGCAAGTCAGTACAAAAAGACAAAATTTAGCTAGGCCTAATCTGTGCAGTCACAAAAAAGACTTTGATCTTGATACTGAAAGGCACAAGGATCTTCCCATGGAAAAATGCCTGAATGGTGTTGGAGAAGCAGAAAACGAGAGGTAGCAAATGCTAGCCTGTAAAGCCCACTAAACAACCAGATATTGAACGTTGATGAAATGTTTCTATTTTCAATGACAACCTGAAAAATTTCAAGTATTTCTTGATTAAATCAGGTGAATTAGTTAAGATTTCAGAAACTTAAAAAAGTCGTTTTGACTAGTGAAAGAGTTGTAGATATAAGAAGCTACCACAAGTAAATTCCTGTTTTAGAAAGCATTGTAAGATGCTACTTTACTTCAGACGCCAAGGACTCTGAAGACCATTCTGTGTTAACTATTGTGCCGCTATCACTTTCTGACCACAGTGACAGGTTGTTCCAAAGAACTATCAGAAGAAAATTAATATTGTTGTTTGTTAACCATTCAACCTAACAATAAGTTTTCGGTGGATTTAATTGAACATAAATAATAACATTGCAAGAACTTCTATTTGTTTTTAAAGTGTTTTTAGAATAAATAAAGTTCTTTTTGATTCTTAGTATAGCTAAGTTGTACAAGTATCCTCTTCAATTAAGTACTAAGTTATTGGAATTGGTTAAATTAGAGGTACTGACATTGTAGACAAATTTTTAAAAAATGAAAAAATCTCTTGTAGTAATTCTTAAGCACAATTTGAGTTTTTTTTCACCACCCCATCTGATTTATTTGAAGCCAAAGTTAGCCAATATTTTTTTAAAAGTTATCAAATTTAAAGGGTAGGCATATAAACATTAATATTTTTTATGGTATTGGGCCTAACTACTAACGTAATTATACTTATAGAAAAATCAATCAAATTGTACATACCTTTTCTACCACTTGAAAAATGTACAAAAACTTTAATTTTATTGGTTTTTATGTTTAATTTAATTTGTAATTTTTTCATGGAAGGAAGACAGTTAGGTAAAAAGTTCACTGGACCTTTATTTTACCTTGATTAATTGCAAACAAAATGCTTTTTGCTTCATCCTTTAGGGACAAATAGTTTGTGAGTTATTATTTTTTTTGTAAACTCTTACAGATGCTAAAATTAGCGTTCATAACATAACAAAAATGACCGCCACAGGTAAACCGCTTAAGATAAAAATTTTGATACAAATAGTTTTTAGGTCCTAAGATACAAGAAAAACAACTGGATAAGTTTGAATTATTTTTAAATGGTCAAGCAACAACTTTATTAATTTTTTTTTTTTGACCAGTATTGCTGGATTGATCCATTATCCTGTCTGTTATATTGTGGTGGGCAAGTAACAAGTAATGTCATTCACTTTCTGAGTACGGTAAACAATATCTACTATTGTTGTCTGCTGAATTCATGTGTTTAGAAAACCCTTTTTGAAAATGATTTTAATATAAATATTGTATGAAAATCGTCTATAAATATATTAAAATTTATATTAGCATTCATATCAGAAAAGTTTTTAGAGAAGACAATGTTTTCACACTACACAGAACTGTGTGGGAATAGAGCTGCACACAGAACAGTGGTAGGACACTGCATCCCCACCTCACTTCACTAAATCTCTCACCCAACTGTACTACATCCCTTACTCTTCTGCAATAGTGTTGGAAGCTTGTGCATTCGCCTTAGACTATAAACCAATTCACTTTATTCAGAAGTATTGATTGTTCGACCTGATTTTATAACATTTAGCTAACAAATTATGCAATAAAATACATCCTCTAATCAATAAAGTAATTAGTGTATATGAAAAATAACATTGAAAATGTACTGAGTATAATGTTTCAAATTAGGTCATGCCTTTTTGAAATAATCAGTCACTTGTTTTTGATTCTTTGTGAGAAAAAAACTTTTTTTAAATTCCAGATTTTACTTTTCATAACATAATTATTTCAGAGACTAAAGGGTCGTCCTGTTTCTCCAGGTATTACAGCAGCTTGTCGACATGTTGCAGCACTGCTTCACGAGAGTCTGTACTGTAGACTACTCGTCTGCTTTTTCTTCACTTTTCTGTTTATGCATCCTTTAACATTTTCTTCTCATGTAAGGTGCTCAAATCCAAACTCATTAACATCACAGTTTAATCATTCTTGAGGTTATCATTGTTGACATTTTTACCCCCCCAGAGAACTGACTTCATTAAAGTGATAGGGTTACCCCCACAAGATCTTCCTCTTCTTCTTCTTCATTTTCTTTGTTTAGACTATATTGGTTTACTTTTTTTCTTCTTTCTTTGGAAGAAGTTTTTTCCATGACTTCATAAGAGTTCATGTTTTGACAGAATCTCAAGCAGACACAGTTTCATAAATACAATCGAGAATCAGAATTATTTCCAAAATTATTTTAGGTTGCAACCTTCTTAGATTTTTGACTGGAGCAATTTTGTTCTATAGATCCTCTTCATTGTTGCTATGATGCCTTGTTCCATAAGTTGGACCAAGGCATTGACATTTGGGGGTAAAAACTGGGTTGGACATATATTTAGCTGGGTTGGAAGAAGTATTGTTAATTAACACAGTCTTTTGAGATACAAACTTTTTCTCGAACCATTTGGAATAACTTTTGGTCTATTCACCCTTTCTTTTGGTTGAAATAGTCACTCCACTTATCAACAAAACTCATTATCAAAACAAACATTCTACCACATATTAAACACTATCAGTGCATGGACAAAACTTACAATCCACTCTCATATTCAACAGATCAATGAATTTGGCCTTGGTGACAGTTGACTCATTGCGATACTATACGTTCCATACATGATCAAAACAATAGCCCCACCAACAACCCTCCATTCTAGGAAGGTTTTATTTTAGTTTCTGGCATTGGCACTCTATTGTACCGAACCCCTATTTGATTTTTATTAATTTTTGTATACAGTATTATAGGGATTAATTAACTACTTTACTGTAGTTTGGTATTATACAGAAAAAATGGTTATGAACATAACATTATATACAGTATAGTACAGTAGTTAAGTTCAATTCTTAAGTTTTTTCTCCTACTATCTCCTTCTACTATTTTATTAAATTTGTATTTTTTCACAGGTCATACGATAATAGGGAGTCTACTGTACATTAAAATTAAATGCACCATTTAGAATGACTACATATTTTGGTGAACTACTTATTATTATTTTTTTTGGAAGTGGGGACATTCTTATCCTCAGCTTGATATACAAATTTATTGATGATATTTTAAAATCAGTTTTGTTTTATTTAAATAAATAAATTTTTGATGCAATAGCCAGACCTACTGAGTTTTCACATTTCTATATTTAAATATTTTATTTATTTAGGTTTTATGAAAACAAAATTTACATTCATTTTTTGAATTGATTTACACTACTGTATTTGTTGCACAATTACTTGTTTTTTTTCAGGGGGTCATGGAGTAAGCTCTGATGCTTCCCTTTCGGGCTTATTGTCAACACAACCTGCTCCTGAGTATTGGTGTTCTGTGGCATACTTTGAATTAGATACACAAGTTGGTGAAACATTCAAAGTGTCTTCTTCGTGTCCAAATGTCACAATAGATGGTTATGTTGACCCTTCAGGTGGAAATCGTTTTTGTTTAGGAGCGCTGAGCAATGTTCATAGGACAGAACAGAGTGAGCGAGCAAGGTAACATAAATAAAAGTGCCTGTTTCAAGGTTAATTCTATTTTATTTATTTTGAAAGCAACTTTTATTTAATTGTTACAAAATCTAATATTAACCAAGAAATGTAATTGTATTGATTTGTTTTGTAACATTAAATGTAACTTCTTTTTTTTTATTTATTGCGAATAGTAGCTACCAAGATTGTCTAAATAAAATTACCTTGAGTTTTTTCTGTCCATCTACAATCTTCTTTATTTCATTAAAAAAATACCGGTTTCGACAGAAAACATATGTAAAAGTACAAAGTTTGTATATATATATATATATATATATATATATATATATATATATAAAAAATTGAATTGAATTAATTTACATTGAAGTACACAAATGTGAAGTACCAAATATTTACAAAACATATCATCACGATACGACAACAAAATACTGTTAAACATTTTACAATAAACACTTATCAAAATAAAAGTTAAGTTTTACAGATACAACTTATTATATATAATTATAAACTCCAAAATGTTGTTTTAATGTTAGGACTCAGTATTTGTTGACAAAAGTGTAAAATGTTGATGAATAAAAATGAAGAAGCATCATATCTCATTAAAACTGAATCAGATCTAGGATATTAATTATTATACTATGTTTTTATAATAATGATTCGAATTATAGGGCATTTAGTGGAAATAATTAATAAAGAACAATTAATCAGATAATTGTGTTTTATTTTAAAGTTTCTAGTGATTGTGGTTAGGGGCAAATTCGAATCATTATTGTGAATTTCACCACAGTGCTCAACAAGATTGTATACTTTTCTTGTATACAAGATTGTTTTTATACTTATAGTATACAATTAATTGTGAACTGTAAATCACCAGAAAGGTGTATTGTTTGTACTGTAAAAAATTATAAGTTTTAAAACTGTAGCTAACTGAAAGTCTTACAAAATTTATAAATTTCAAAAGAGATAATTTAGTTTGAGAATTATTACATAATATGTTATGTGTGATACATTGCATTCACCCAGGAAGAATGTGCTGTGTTTTAAACTTTTTTTTTCTTCCTGGCCATCATTGCCTTGTAAAAAAAGGAAGAAAAGAACATAAAATAAATACTCATAGTCCTTAAATACTATTAGAATAGCATCAGGGTCGGAAGAGAACAAGAATTGGCTAAGAGAGACCTAATAGGAAAGATGAAAGAGAAGAATCTACCACAAAACTAAATGACAAAAGGTTTAGATCCAGCTAGGTCTCTTTTATTGGGCAAATGAAGGAAAGTATAAAGTTCCCACTGAAGATTGGTATTTATTTTTGTTCTATAAGTAATAAAAGCTGATCAGATTCCTCCTGGGGGGGGGGGAATCTAAAACGATTTTATTGAAGTATGTATTTCAAGGAGTTTTTATAAAAATTTTCTTTGATATGTATGGGTTTTTGTCTTCATAACATTTTTTGTTTATTTTTATAATTATTACTCTTATGTTCAGTTAAAAATTAAATTAGTTATGCATATTTTTTGTCTGTGAATGTAAATTATACTTTAAATAAGAAAAAACAAACATATCTGATAGTGTAATTAACAGATTAAAATTTTTTGAATTCAAATGTTGAAATCTGATCTGTAAAAAAAAAAAAAAAAAAAAAAATTATTAAGAGAAAACTAATCTTAACATTTTTCTGACCAGACTGCATATAGGCAAAGGAGTACAACTAGACTTAAGAGGGGAAGGTGACGTTTGGTTACGATGCCTTAGTGATCACTCTGTATTCGTGCAGTCTTACTACTTAGACAGAGAAGCAGGGAGAGCTCCTGGTGATGCTGTGCATAAGATCTATCCCAGTGCTTATATCAAGGTATTTTATTTGTGGTTTTTAAATGTTCAAAATATTACACTGAACATGTTTAAAATAAAATTTGACAATAATTTTTATTGAATTATAAAGATTTTACGTTACCGTATTTGTTCCTTTTACTACTCAGTATATGAAATATATAGTAAATTTGACAATCGTAAAAAAAATTGACCTCAGTTTTTAACTGCTCTTCATGTTTCATAGCATCTGGAAGGCAACAAAAAAGTGATTTTCAACATGCTGTCCGTCCATTGTTATTGTTGTCTATAGGTAAGCATGGTAGTGGCCACAAAAAATTAAGATAGGAACATGAAATTTGGTATAGGGGAATATAGTGTGCTCATATAGAAATTAAGAAAACTCAAATTAAAATGTCAAAATGGTGACCATTTTAAACAATGTTTTGTTTATATCTTATGTGTTATTCAATTTATACCAAACTAAATTAGATTCAGCATGTAATGCTACCAACCCCATATCTCTACAATGACAAATAGCAAAGTTATAGTCAATAATGTGATTTCGAACCAAGAAAATGTGATATTCATTTAAGTTACAATTAGGCAGGGGCGAGTCACTGATACAAGAGTTCTGATTTGAGGCTCTGCCACTTATGTACAGTTTCAAGGCTTGCTAGGACTGAGACACAACATGAAGCGAATGGAGATTTTTTAATATACATTATACACATCTGTGAAGTCCATTAACGCCTATAAATAAATATTGAGCTTGATTTGTGAGATAACATTACATAAAAAAACTTGAACACAAGATCTTACAAAAATTACGTTTATTTAATCAAAGGGGTTTTAACGACAAAGTCGCCATCCTCAGTGATACATGAGTTACAATAACAAAACTATAACTATTTTACAAAAAATAACAAGCAAAAGAAAAACAAAATTCATGTCTACCTTACACAGAAAGTTAAATCTCCACATTATTTATTGATTTTCTATTTCTAGTTACACAACATGATAAAAATTTTATTAAAAAAACCCTGTATTTATGAAATATTATAAAACCGTTATACAAAAATCTAAAAAACATCACTGTTAAAAATAAATCATTCTTAAAAATATTTTTATAAAAACAACCTAACCTATCCTAACGTAACCTTCTCTATACAAACACAACTATATTAGACATAGAATTTAAAGTTAAATTGAAATATATAAATCATTAAATAATTATTTAGAGGAGCAACTGGATAGAGAAAGTGTCTTTCAATGATAATTCTATTGGGCACAATTGATGCATAGCATAGAATGGTGAGAGTCACACATAGGCCTTCTGCAGTTCACACATTCCAACTTGGTCTTCCTATCTTGTTGACGGGTACAGAAGCTGCATCTTTGTTTACTCTTCAGTTCTTCAGAGATTCTTACCTGCTCACCAATGGTTTGGAGCAGTCCAAAATTGTTACAACTTAGAATACAAAGACTTCTTCAAAGCGTAGGTGTTTGAAGTCTTTCAAACATATATGGTTTTAACATTCTAAAAGCAAGCTCACGAAGAAAGATGTGATGTTTCATTTTGGGATATCCTTCTTTAAAATTGTAGACGAACCATTGCATTTATACCTGTTTGGTCCAGTATACCAAAAAAGAATCTGATTGGCCAACGTAACTTCGGGCGGCAGACACTGTAAGTGTGGCAAAGTTTGTCATATGTGTTTGTTCCTCCCTTTGTTTCATTATAGAAATAAACTACTTCAGGTTTTCCTGTATGTTGATTTGTCATTTTGTTGTTGTGCATTGATGATAGAAGAATTTTGTTTTTCTTGGCAGCATAAGAAACCAACATCAAATTCTGATCAAAAGCATACAATGAAGAATCTTCCTCCTTTTTCTTCAAAAAAGATGGCGATATTTCAGTCTTATTACGTTGTAGCGTTCCAACCATTGTCAAAGCATACTTGTTAAGCATAGTATTGAATAATTCAAAAAGATGAAAACTTAAAGAGTTCTTATTTTTACGTTACTTAAATTAAAAAAATGATGAATTTAAGAGTTTATTATTTAATCAAAAATATTGCTCAGCTATGGGCGCCAGACTTTCGTCAAATTTAAACAACAAAAAAAAAAAGAAGAAGAATTTAATGAATTTTATCTCAGGGTCGCAAGTTCTTGTTATATGTGTACTATACAGTGAATTCTGGTTAGAAATGAATACACGTGAGCTGAAATTTTAACATAAAAATTTATTAAGCATGTTTATGATTAGTTTTAACATACATCAATAACAAAATATCAACATACATCAATTACACACAAATTATGATAAATATAAATGATTATTAACGTCTTGTTAATTTATGAATTTTACTGTCTTTGAAAAAGATCGATCATTTCTTTAGTTCTAAAATTTAACTTTAATTTGAAATTATATTATTGAAAAATAAAACTTGCAAGTATTTAGTCCGTTAACTGAATTTAAGAATTTAGATGTAACTACTTTACTTTTTCTTTTTTTATATAAAAGATAAAAGAAGATAAAAATTAACTATGTCCTTCATCTAAATAATATCTGGACTCATATAGATTTTTTAATGAAATAAATGAATTTCACATATATTACATACAAAGAAAGATACATATAACATATTACAAAGAATTTATATAAAAGAACAAAACCTGTAATACATGTTTTTCACCAGACTGCCGAAACTCATTGTCCCTTTAGTAACATCATTGCTGAAATCGTAGTTGTAGCAGATAAGTACAGTTGAAATACGTCTGTATTCTTCAAAGATGTCAAGTTCGTAATATCTAAAGTTCATTTCACCCACTAGTGAATATAACTATTCATTGTCCAAAATTCGAAACCACGTGCATGAGATTGCACAACATAGTTCGATTTAACACGTTTTCTCGCTTTTGAGTTAAAAGTTTATTTATGAAAAACACTACTGATCACTTTACATCGTCCACCTTGGTTGTTTTTACGAATTTTTCTCATTTTAGAAAAGTTAAACTACATTCTAAAGCACAACCCAAAACAGGTCTATCAGCAACTCTCCCCAAAGCTAGACTGATCTTACCACGTTTCTCCTCCCAAAACTAGCCTAGCTTAATGCTTTATCTCTCGCTATTGCGAACCTGTTCATCCCCCCCTAAAAACAGTTTCTATAGACTGTCCCCCCTTGGTACGTCCAATTCAAAATACACAGCACAAATTTAACAAACACATTATTTAAACAATTCATTTTAAAATTATACAGTATTAATTATATTGTTGATTTGAAAATCTATTTTTTTTTTTATGTTAGAATTTACTTTATTTAATACAAAATATTATTTAATCTGGTTACCCCTTCCCTTGCAGCCGCGTTATTCAAACATTCAAACAAACCTTAATTTTTTACATTATCACATTTTGTCTCTAATAAATTATGGAATTGATAAGAAAATATGTGAATGGAATGGGTTTGCAACCTAATATCATACCAATGGAAATTTGTATTCTTTAGTTAGATTGAAAGTGTCATTTCCTGTTAATAACAGATACTATGTATGCATTTCCCTCTTCACTGACTTCTCCCTCCGATTGGTCATTCCAATACAAAAGATCAAAATTATACTAATTATATTTCAAACCAAAATTTATCAAGCTCGTTACAGGCTCAAGCTCATTAAAGAGCTCAAGTTTGTAAAGAGCTTAGACAGGCAAATCTCATTTCCAAAACGTGTCATTTAAACATATTACTTTCACGCGATGCCTATTAGAAATTAATATATTTATATTTTATAGTAAATGAGTTAATAGATAAACAATGAGCACTATATTCTTCATCTTCATCATCACTACCTGTTGAGTTCCATTTGTTGAGGATGCCATGGAGATTGTCCCTAAATACCAAAAAACTAAACCACCTGCTGGTAATCTGGAAAGGACAAAGAATATTACAGGTCCAAATCCATTTAAATTGGTGACTAATTAAGTTTATCCGTGTAAGATTTCTAATAATAATTATGGTCAGAAATCTAAATTTAAATATGATGATACAATGTAACATTAATGGGTTGAGAAGTCATATTGAAGATCTTATGGTTCTTGTACATCCTTCTTACTTATTTGCCTGCAAGAAACTCATCTCCATCAACCTCGCTCATTTAGTTTGAGAGGGGGTATTCAGATTTCCAAACTGACTTTCCGTTACTGCAGGAAGAGCTAAGGGTGGAGTTGCAATACTCGCCCTAATCAATTCCATCTGTGGTACATCTGTGAACCTTAGGAATTCATTACAAGATCAGCTGGTTTCATTAGAGTCTGCCATACAAAATGTAGTATTGTTTCTGGAGCATTTCGTTCGAGCCTAGTCTTTAGCTTACTTGCTGAGACTGGTGAACCATATCTTTCTCGACGAAGACAGCAACTACAAAAAGCATATATTAGTAGACTGCGCTCCAAACCTAATCCTCCAGTAAGAGTGTGTGAGCCCGGATTTTTTAGTTCGAAACAAGCTTTTAAATCGAACCAAGTCTTGGTAAATAGAGCCAAGCTTGAGCTTTTATCGAGCTTTTACCGAGTTTTAGTTTTTACAAGCTTTTAATTAATGAGCTTAAATTTTTATCAAGCCTTTTAACAAGCTCAAGTTGTTGTCGAGCTCAAGTTTTTTAAAGCTTCCAATAAATTTTACATTAAATTATAATCAGTATAATTCTATCTTGTTTTGGAATGGGCAATACTCAGAACAGAAACCAGTGTAGTGGGAAAGGCGAATTAGCTGTAATTGACAGGAAAAAGACACCAAAGTATACAGACTTCCTTTCCTTTGGTGTGAAATTATACGAGTATTACAAACTCATTTCATTCACACACTTTCTTACAAATAGATATTTTATTATAGAACATTAATTATGGATTTTTAGATAAAGATAGTTCGAATCAAGGAAAAAAAAAATCTAGACAAAAAAGTGGGGGGAACTTACTTCCATTCTTCTTGCAACTTCCTGTTATAACTTTAACAACTAACAACACATGTTAATAAAAACTTGTTTTTCTCTCATGAGAAGGGCAACTAAAAATAAATATCATATATTATCCGTGTGTTTCGTTTCACTTCCGATATCAATTCTGTCAGTTTTCGATATCATTTAACGGTTTTTTCTCATTTATTAGTTCAGATTTTATTGTGTTTATTGCAGTATTATTCCATCAGTTTACACTTTGTTCGGAAATCAAGCCAGGCTCGTAAAAGCAAGACCTACTCGGAAAACCGTGCTGACTTCGTAAAATTGAACCCGGCTCGGAAAACCGTGTCAGGCTAGATAATTTTGTGGTCATTGTTTGAAGCTTGGGCTCGGGGAGGGGGGGGGGTCAGCTCGAATTTTTAAAATCCTTTGCCTGAACTATACGTATATCATCAGAATCGGTCTGTTGTTCTGAGAGGTGAGCATACGATATTTGCCCTACTCAATTCCATTCAGGCGATATTGAGGGATAATGCTGAGGTCTTTGATTGTTATTATCATTTTTACGTGGCTAAACATTTCTGTTAATTTTTCTTAAAAATAATAGATTATTGCACAGCCCTTTTTCAGCCCTGAAATATTTGTTTGTAGTGGTTCCTAATTGTATTTATCATTGATAGTATATCATTGCTAAGTTATTGCAGGACCTCTTGTAACATATTATGTTGTTACTTGTTTACAATTGTTAACAGGTTTTACTATTGTGAAGCTATTAAAATTTTGTTATTTTCCTTTTATTATTTCTGTATACGAGATTTTATATTATGGAGCATTTTATGTCTATTTTATGTAGATGATGATGACCGAACTATTTTTGCCTTATAACAAAACTAAAACTAAAACAAAAAAAAAAAAAAATTAGCAAATATTAATAGAAATTAAACTGAACAAAAAACTTATGAAAAACTGATAGACACACCTAGTCCTTTGGCTATTTCACTCTAACGCCGGAGAATTAGGAAATTACCATACACCAGCCATTGGAGTAACAATATGGCCTTCTGGGATAAGCCGGGGTGCCATAACATCTCCGAAATAAGCCCAACATTATAATTTCAAAGTTACTAGCTTAAAATGTGTACCGGAGTTAACAGCCAGCCATCTTGCTGACTGACATCTTCTCGACTCCTAAATACAAGTGTATTTTGTATGGAAGATGTTGTCGTGTGGTTTCGTGTTACATCAAGGAAGACTGAAAAGTGACTGATTATTTTTCCTGTATCCCTGATAAAAGGGATTACAACACAAGTGAAAAGAATATATAATTAAACAAAATTAAGTAAGATAAGGGAAAAAATTAATATTTATTCATACATATGACATTCCTTTGTTTTTTAGGTATTTGATTTAAGGCAGTGTCACCGTCAGATGCAGCAACAAGCAGCAACTGCTCAAGCTGCAGCTGCTGCACAAGCAGCAGCAGTTGCTGGCCACATCCCTGGACCACATAGTGTGGGTGGTATAGCACCTGCTATCAGTAAGTTTGAAATTTGAAGTGAAATATTATTATTTTTAAAGTAGAACATCTGAAGAAAAAAATCTCACCTAAATGAATTCTGTTATGTTCTTGGCACTTTCAATAAAAGTACATCTTTATTATTTTTTTATGGCAGTTTTGTAAATATAATTGGTAATACAAAAATAATTAGTTAATTTTTGATGAAAATTTCTTAATTAATTGTAAAATCCTTTATTGGTAGTCAAGGATAACAAACATGAGGATCTACTCAAGTAATTTTATGTTAAGTTGGATCTTGATGCTTTTTAAGTTTGTTAAGTTTTTTTGGATGCTGTTCTTATTTTTATATGAACATAAGCATTATTGTAGTGTGATAATGGGTGACAATCTTTTATCAAAAGTGTTTTATTAATTCAGTTTTTTTTTCTATTTGATCAAATATTGTGTGGGAAAAATGAGGAAAGATTAAAAGATTTCCTGTACATAAAAGCAAATTAACAATGTATGAAGTTAGAGAAGGGATTTGTTTGACCTAGAAAAGAAGGGTCAATTCATGGCATTTAATTGGTATTATATTTTGTTTTACAATGTTTTTGTTGACATAAGATTTTCAGCTTGATAAATCTTGAGTGCACTGTTTACTTTTATTTTAAACACATATTTTGGAGGTAGATTTTATTTTAATTCAATATTTATTTTAAATTTCAAATATAACTTGTGAATAGATAGAAAATAGTTATTAGTAAGAAAAGAGTTAGTTAAAGAGGTCGATGTAGCTTCGAATTTTCAAATCAGTTTGGACTTCGAATTGGTTTATAAAATTATTTTGAATTAAGGCATATTTTTTTTCTCTTAAAAATTGTAATATTTGTGGACATCTTAAAAGCCATTGGAAGGAAAAGGAAACCTCCAAGCTAAGCATTAATGATGAGCATCACCTTAAGTTCAAGTCCGGGTATGAAACCATTGTGTTATTTGTTTCCTGGAAAAAAGACCCATTAGGTAATTTAGATCCAAGGCTTAAAATAGGAGGTAGGACAGATGGAGCTGTTCACGAGCAACAATGTGTGATGTCACAGAATTCCTGCTCAACCCTTACCAATATCTTAAGGAGGATAGTACACTAATATCATTAAAAATAATGTTAATAGAGAACTTTTTATTACATATTCTTGACTATAACTTCAATTTAACGAAACAGTACAACTCTTATTCAGTTAGTGTTATCATTAATTTTATAAACAGATTTGTTCTTAACTATGACAATGTTACAAACAGTTCTTTAATATTAAATAAAAACTATCATTTTTTGAATACAAACTAGCTTTTACAGGGGGGGGGGATAGAGTGCAGTAATGATGAATAAGTTAACAAATACTTAGGAACTAGGGGTGTAAACTTTTCATTAAAGTCTGTCTACTTTAGTAATTTTGAGATACATTGTCTCATAATAGATAAATGAACTAATACCATTTGATTGTCCATATTACAGGCTTGAGTGCTGCAGCAGGTATTGGTGTAGATGACTTACGACGGCTTTGTATCCTAAGATTAAGTTTTGTCAAGGGCTGGGGTCCGGATTACCCTCGACAATCTATTAAGGAAACACCTTGTTGGATTGAGGTATGTTTTAAAAAAGAAATATAATAATTTTTTTTTGTAATAAAAACTAAAAAGTAATTTAGAAATAACACTTTAAATAGATAGAACTAACATGTCATAAATAATATTGGTTTCAATTACCCGGAAATACACTTAATTTATATTTTGTATATAGAATTAGATTTAGATAAATTATTTATGTATACACTTAAATTGCGTATGAATTATGTATTGAAAGCTTTGACCTTGTCAGAATATAGCCTTTATTTAGAAATGAATTAATAAATAAAAACATGTTTTGATAATAAGGAATGGCAAATATTAGCAGAGAAGTATTCAGTGCCTCTTGATAAAGGAATATCGGCAATAGGAGAATGAAAAGAGCAGATTCTACTCTAGTAGAGTAGAATAATAAAGTAGTCTAATAAAGTTTACTTTAGTAGAAGCTATACAGATTAAGAGCAAACAAGATGACTTACTGGCGACATAGAATAGCCGTTATCATAATATTTATAGGACATTAAGTTTAGACTTAAGTAACAGAATGTATTTTCAAAATTATTAGGATATAACAATAGTAAAAACGGTTTTAAAATGCAGGTTAAAATTAATATATATTTTAGGCCGTGGGTACAGGGAGTATAAAATATACTATAACAATTAATGTGCTTTGTGTAACAATGGAAAATGAGGATCTATTCCGTTTCATGGAACCTTGTTCTATACTGAGGGAAACATGAAAACGGGTTTTTGTCAACATATTATCCAGAGTAGAATTTAGTCAATATTTTAATGGGAGGGACCGGGATGCCTTACCAACTATGTGGCAATATAGAAGGCATTTAATAATTGAATTTCATTATTTAAAATATATGATAAACTGTATTCATTTGACGATTTGTTTCCTAATGTAGAAATTTCTTATTTTTTTTATTTATTAATTTATGTTATGTGTATCAGGTGTGATAAAAAATAACACAAATTTTTAAATTTCATAGGCTTTATAAATCCGATTTTCAATTTTTTTTATCTTGTTGGTACACATTTTCCTGACAATATTGACATTTGCAGCCACTTTGAATGTTTATTTTATTTTAGGTACCTAGTCAAAAAGATAACATGTATTTTGGTGGAATCGGCAATTTTTTACTTTTGAAAATGATTGATCTAAGAATTGGTATTAAGTTTTGCTTGAAAAATCAAATAAAGTGCAGGACTCTATTCAAAATGGTGAATCTACTATGAGTAAGACAAGAGTTTATGAGTGGCTGTGAAGGCGTTGAAGATGATGACCACTCCAGCACATCAACAACCAATAAAAACATGGGAAAAGTAAAAGAAATAATTATGAACGATCACCGAATCACTATGAGATAGGTTGCTGATGATGTCGGTTTATCATTTGCACCATGACAAGAAATGTTTTAGATATTTTGGGCATGAAATGTGTGGCAGCAAAGTTTGTTCTGAATTGCTGAATTTTGAACAAAAACTACATAGTGTGAAAGTTGCTTAGGAATTACTGAATGAACTTATCAATGATCTAGACCAGCGGTTCCCAAACTTTTTTGATGGCGTACCACCTAATATGAAGTCCTCCTTTCATGTACCACCAGTATAAAAATGATTAATCATCATTCCATTGCCAACATAGTAAAGTTTGTAAATAATAATTAAAAAAATAACATTTAGCCTTTTAAGTACTTTACTTTAAAACAATGTTTATTTAGTTCTTTGCAGTTAGTTGTAAATAAATTAGTTAAAATTAAACTTTTCATAGTTATAACCAATGCTTATTTTGAAATAAAAATTAGGATGAAAGAATATAAATAAACTTTAAGGTGTAGAACAAAACTGTATTTGTAAAACAATACAACAAATTCAAACATAAGTACACACAAGTTAATGAGAAGGATGAGCTTGTAGCGATTTGCTTAAAGTTGCAATGTCTGGTTTTATTGGGCTTAGCTTCAAACGCAAGTCATTTTCAACACAAGCCAGCCTATTTCTGTATTTGTTTTTAAGGTAACAAAGAGAAGAAAACGCAGCTTCACATAAGTAGGATGTTGAAAATGGGAGTAAAAACTTGACTGCTCGGTTGGCGATTTCACCGTAGTCTTGGCGTCGTTGAATCCAAAAGTCAATCAGGGTAGCTTTATCAAAAACTTCCTTCAAATCTGAGTCACAATTTAATTCGAACAGTTGATCTTTTTCGGCTAATGAGAGATTCTCTGGGATTGTCATTTTCTTAATGTCACTAAACGGGGTTTTCATCCACAAATGTTCTTTATAGTTTTCTGGGAAGTAAATGCTCAAGTTTTCCTTCAAAATGTTACAATGGTCACTGATATCACTAAGAACTGTCTTACTAAGTGAAAGCTCATTTTCTTCAACAAAAGTGCTGAGAGAAGGAAAAAACGAAACCTTGCTTTTCTTGGCTTCATCATCTGCAAAGGTGATTTTTTGTTTCAAGGCATTAATTTTGTCACACACTAGAAACGGGGTATTAGAAGTACCTTGAAAACTCATGTTCACATCATTGAGTTTTGAAAAAATGTCTGCTAAGTAAGCCAGTCGACACAGCCATAGTTCATCAGTAAAACGACTTCGTAGCTCAAAATCAGAATCTGTTAAAAAAATCAATATCTCGTGACGTAACTCAAAAACGCGAGTCAGCATCTTTCCTCTTGAAAGCCACCTAACTTCTGTGTGGAGCAGTAGTTGTTTATGAATACTGTCCATTTCTTGACATAAGTTGCGAAAAAGGCGTGAATTCAAGGCTCTGCTCTTAATAAAATTCACTGTCTTTACAGCCTCGTTCAAAACAGTTTTTAGTTGTGCTGGACAGCGTTTTGTTACAAGCGCTTCTCTGTGAAGGCTGCAGTGAATATGTTGTGCCTCCGGAGCTTCTTTTTTTATTTTAGTTACCAATCCACTATGAGCTCCTGTCATGGCTCTCGCACCATCCGTGCATATACCAACACATTTCTTCCAATCCATTCCATTCCTGAGCACAAATTCATTTACTTTATAAAATATGTCTTCTCCAGTAGTATGAGCTGAAAGAGTTTCACAAAATAGCATATCTTCACCAACTGAGTATTTTTCTTCATAGCGAACATAACATAACAGTTGAGCCAAATTTGCGACATCTGTTGTTTCGTCCACTTGTATCGCAAAGTATTTACTACTGTTCACTTTCTTGAGTAAAATGTCTTTTACATTTAAAGCCATATTAGATATTCTTCTTGAAACAGTATTATCAGACAAGGAAACCACATCGAGCTGTTTTCCCCTCTTTATCACCTATAATTGTGGAAACAAGGTCTTTAGCTGCTGGCAAAATTAGAGTCTCTCCAATAGTATGAGGTTTTAGTTCTTGTGCTATTCTCAGACTAACCTTGTATGAAGCTTCAACAGCCCTAGTGTTTAACCCCGTAAATGAAGTGATTGCTCCTTTATTCACTTTTAACTCAGACTCCTTCCGTTTAAAAAACTCTAATGGCTTGTTTATGAGATTGATATGCTTTGTATTAAAATGACGCAATAAAAGTGATGGTTTCATCGAATGATTTGACAAAGTTTCTAAACAAATGACACATTGTGGAACAGGTTCACTGAAATTTCCAGTATAAGTAAAACCAAACGATAAATACTTCTCATCATATTTACGTTTACCTGATTTCTTTTTGTTTTCACAAGTTCGTAACAAAGGCGTAGAAGTAGAGGAACAGCTTGGTTGCTCAGCATCTGTTCCTGCTGCAATAGGCTTTTCTTGTTCCGGTGACAAAGTTCTTTGCTTTTTAGAACTACTACACGTAGATCTTACCAAAAACTTATCCATTTCAATTCGACAGCTAACACTTACCAACAATGTTATTCTCACTGACTGATAGACACAAACTCTATATAAACAACAACACGTCAAACTGCAGGTTAGGTTTTCTACGGAGCTACGTAGTAGATAGTGCTCGCTGAGATGACAGACAGGCGACTGGGACTGGCTGACTGGCATCTGGCACAACACAATAACAAAGCGCGCGGCCTTGAACGGCGCTACTCCCCTCCACGCCCTCACAATCTTTCCCACTCCGACTGTCACCCCTCCATCCGCTGCTCGCTCACCCTCACGCTACTAGTAGAGTATACCAATTTTCGAACTTCACTCGCGTACCACCAGCAACGTTCCCGCGTACCACCAGTGGTACGCGTACCACAGTTTGGGAACCGCTGATCTAGACTACTTAAAACAGTCATAACAGATGACGAAACATGGGTATATACCCATATGGGTATTACTTTGAAAAAGGCCCAATCTCTCTCAATGCAAGTTGCCTGAAGAGACAAGACCAAAAAAAATTCGTACGGTTTTCTTTGATTTCAATGGCATGGTGTATCATGAGTTGTTGCCATATGGTAATACGGTCAATAAATAATACTACCTGGAAGTTATGTGCTGTTTGCATGAAGCAATCTGATGAAAATACCCAGAATTGTGGCGAAACCACTCATGGAAATAGGATCACGATAATGTTCACACTTCATTGCTTGGTCGTGATTTTTTGGTAAAAAACAAAACCTTTATTTTGCCTCAGCCACTGTATTTGCTGGACATTGGCCCTCTGTGACTTCTATTCCTGAGACTGAAGAGGACCATGAAAGGGCGATGTTTTGCTACAATTGATAAGATAAAAACAGAATCTCTGAAGGAACACAAATATGAGAATCCCTTACCAAAATATGAGTTCCGGAAGTGGTTCCAAGATCGGAAAAAGTGCTGGCACAAGTGTATTATATCTGAGGGAGATTACTTTGAAGGAGACAAAATTATGTTGATTAATAAATAAAGAATCTTTAATAAAAATAAAAATTCCCATTATATTTTGATCACACCTTGTTGTATAAATAAAGTTTTTATGTCAAGGTGTGTGTGTGTGTGTGTGCGTCGTGTGTGTGTTTAAATGACAAATTATTAACTATTATATGGTAAAATTAGTTACAATGTATTTAACCCTAGAACCGGCATTGGTTAATTTCATTTAATTTTCTTCGTTTGTTTAAAAATTAATAAAATATATTATTTTTATACAAAACCTAACTTATAAGACATCATTTTTCTCAGAAAGATGCATAGAATTCATCTATGTAATTAAAATAAATTTTGAAACGGTTTTGGAGTAAGTATGTTACATGTCAAAAAATGATGTTATCATTTTTCAGAAAAACCTGTATCATCCAAAATCAATAGCTTACCATCTTTTTCTAAGATATAAAAAAGTTTTGTGTAATATTTGTCAATATATTTAGGGGGAAAAAATAAGTTACATTTTTAAAATTAAAAAAAAAAAAAAAAAAATTAAAAAAGGTAAATGGGTAATTTTTTTTTTCAAAAATTTACCAAAAATAGTAATATATTTTATACAAAAGTTCTATATATCATTATATTCAGAAAGGTGCATAGAATTTAGGTGTGTAGTGAAAAAAAATGTTAGATGTAATTTTTTAACATTTGGAGTTTTTTGGTCAAATACCAAAAAATCGAAGAGTAAGGGAGAGAATAATTTCACAGAAATGGTAATCTACACCATACTAATAGATTTTTTGAATTTTTTCAACGATTACTAGAGATTTGTAATATATTTGTGAATATATTTAGTGGAAAAAATAATAATTAGTTATATTTTCAAAATAAAAATAACGATTTCCCCTAAAAAGTGATACTCTGACGACTGAGGTTAGGTTTGACACCTCTACAATTTAGGTGTAATTAGTAACTTTCTAAAGCTAGGCCTAAGACAAAATCATTAGATTTCACTAAAACAATATACTTTACAAAGAATAACACACATTCATATTCACTTGTATAATCAAATAAAACACTCAACATAAGAAAATTTGCTTATAGCCTAAATTTACAACATACCTCTTAGGTTATCCCAAATATAAACTGTTCACAAACTAGAAATTCACTCAAAAACAAACTTTAGAAATAAAAACACATATATTGTAACTTGTATACACAATTTATATACAATTTGTATACACAAACCTTCAAAATAACAGAAATAATAAAAATATTACACAAATGCCACACCCTTTTGCGTGTCATTTTATTTCAAGGACTTGCATAAGAATGCTGATGTTTCGTCTTGAAAAGAAGCTACAGAAAATAATAGTAAGGTATATCAAGTGGTACCAACTTGTAGAATGAAATCTCCTCTACAACATACTATAAAGAACGATTACAAAATATCGAAAGAAAAATGGATTATGTCATTTTGTAAACTGCACCGAATACCAAGTGAATTTCGTGCTGTTAGGTTTCTACTATTGTCAAGTAGAAATATCTCTCGATCTGTGAGATGCAGAAAAATTTGTAATCTACGGTTAGAAAGAGAAACATGTGATCTATAGAACAGTGTTTTGGTCGACTTATTTGACAGAAAAATAGAATTGTAATCATATGGGGAAAAATGGCGTCACTTTTACTAAAAACCGCACAGTTCAAATCTACGATTTTACGCATCAAAAATATGCGATCTTCACCAATTTTTGGAATATTATTTATAACTTTTGCGGTATTTTTTTTTTTTTTTTTTTTTTTTTTTTTTTTTTTTTTTTTTTTTTTTTTTTTTTTTTTTTTCCATGATTATGCATCTACGGAACATTAGCTTTCCAATGGTATTTTATTTATTGCGATAGGATGATTCTAAGTGGGTGAACTAAAACCACATGTCACATACCCACCCGCTCTCGGGTGGTTCGCCAGGTCGAGGGTTAAGAAGAATACATATATTAGTTTAGCTTAGTTTTTTAAATATATTTCAATTACAATATATATATTGTGTGTGTTTTCTTACTTATGTACTATTAGGTAATACCAAGGACCATTTTCCAAGGTAAGCCAGTCTCCTGTCCATACAAAATCTAACCAATATATATATATATATATATATATATATATATATATATATATATATATATATATATATATATATAATTCATCAACTAGCCAACCTGGCAGACGGTCAAAGATGATCAATGACACACACACACACACACACACACACACACACATATATATATAATTATATGATACAATGAACAATGTTGATTGTAATAAGATTTAATAAGCATCGTTATTATTATTATTTGTTATTATTATTATAAATAATATCAATTACTGATTTAACAAAAAAATCAACAAATATATGTGAATTATGATTTAGTGAACAAGGTCCAAATTATTGACAAATTGGAGGTTCAGGGAATTTATTTTTAATTTTTGTACTTGTTCCATAGTACTGGCTTGGCTCTGATTGCCATAATTTCTATTTTTTAAGTAATTTATGACAGTATAGATCACTTATTTTCTTTAACTACCTTAAATGAAATAAAGACAAGACAATTACCATTGAATACAATTTACAATTTATTATTAAATAGTTTGTTGATTACCATTCATAGTTGAAGTAAATGATAACGTTTGACTGTAGGATTGGATAATTTTATTTATGATAACAAAATATCCATAATTAGTTCCTTTTTTTTTACATGTCTTTGTATTTTGGAAAATAAAGGAAGTTTATATCTATTTATTTAGATTGAGAAAGTCTATTTCCCATCAATTTACAGCTATCTCATCTTTTCTTCTATACAGGCTTCTCCATTTTACCCATTTCAAAACAAAGGTAAAGGTTATACTGATTATATGTCGATCTAAAATATAGCGGAAGATAAAAAAACAAAAAAACTCTAGCTTAATAACAGCTTAAGCTTATCAAAAGGCACTATAAAAATAGGAGCTAATTAAAGTTGGGATAAAGTTCAACCTATTTAAAGGCTTGTTTAAAGTTTGAGATCATTAAAATACTCAAGCTTTATGAAAGCTTAAGTTCAATAAAAGTAGTTATTGTTAATTAATCCCCCTGCTCAAAAGGAATAACTTTTGAAGTATGCATATCAGATTTTTAAATCATCTGCATACACAGAGGTTACACTACAACAGGAAAAAAACGACTATAGTAAAAAATTAAACCTTTATTTAAAACTCCTGTTATTCCTGCAAGTAATGTGCTGCAGAAAATATAAGAAATGTGAAATGAAATAGAGATAAGTTGAGATATTGCCTTGATCACAATGGTATGAATGTACAGGACAAAATTGTAACAAACTAGTTTTTTAATCCTTTATAATTCCTAAAGTGGCAAGCCTTTTTTTCTCCCTTTTTAATATTTTTTTAAAATTCATAAAAAATAGTAATTTATCAAAAATCCAACTTGATATGTATCTCAGAAAGGCATATAAAATTTATAAGGTAGATAAATTCGGGTCTTTGTTAACGCTACGATTGGATTTCCCATTCTTTCTGACGGCTTTCAAGTAGTCCACAACTATTTTAATTTATAAGGCAAAAAAGATTTGAAATAATTTTGTGCATCTCAATCGTGATTTGACATTTCTGAGGCTTTGCTGACTCCTAATTATTTGTCTCACTACGTCAATCACTGGTAATCCTGTTGGAGCTATGTATAACAGTTGTATTATCATATAGAACACGACATTAACAATTAATGAAATAAAGGCGGTATTATACTTTGGCTGTGAATAGGTTCAGTTATTTTTGTGATGGTCATCAGGTGGCTAATATCCATATTGTAATACACCTGCTCCAGTTTTAAATATAATGAGTTTTTAAGGTGCCTGCCTGATATCAGTACATTTAATGTTAAGTTTATAACACTACTTTAAATATTTTTTTGTTTTGATAATAATTATATTGACATCATGTTAGTTCAGTGGTTATTTATCTCTATGATATTTTTGTACAAATACATATGGTTTCAAAAATTTTATTGTGTTGAAATACTTTTGTTTCTAGGTTCATTTACATAGAGCATTGCAGCTTTTGGATGAAGTATTGCATACAATGCCTATTGATGGGCCACGCACATTGGAGTAATGAATCATATTTTGTGTATCAGTGAGAGAACTTTATAAAAATACCGATGTTTAATATTCTAGTGCCCGTTGCAACACATAAATATATTTTTGAGTGTTTGGAACATTTGATTAGATAGCACAGACTATAGTACAAATCAAAGAAGACAATTTTCAGGCATGTTAAACTGTAGTATACTCATCCATTACCTTACCATTTACTAGCATCTAAGTTATTTTATTTGAATAATTGTTGTCATTTTTCATGTATAATTTTACAAGATTTTAATTGAATCTTCAATCCTATTGTGTTGTTTTAAAACTTCGTATGATTGTGCACAAATTTGTATCATTTTTACAATAATGATTTAAATATCTTTAATAATCCGAGGAGAGTTAATACATAGCAACAGTAATTAAACCTAGTAAAAACTAAAATTATAAACAATAATGCATCACTTGAATGTTGAACTGATTTACAGTAAATTTAATTGATGCACAAATCATGTTTTGTTTGCAGTTTGGTAATTATTAAGAGTACAAAAAGAAACTGTTTCATGTATTTTAGTATAATGAAGTTACTATTTAATGGTATATTTTGAAGCATTATGTTGAAATAGTGTTTAATTAGTAATTACATTCAAGTTTTATTCTGCTGACAAAAAACACATTTTTATAAAAACAAACAAGTTATATGTGTTTCAGGTTTTAGGTTTACAGTCTATATATCTTTTTAATAGTTTTTAATTATATTGGTGTTCAAGTCGTTAAACATGAGGGATAAAATTTAATACTAAAGTGCCACTGTAACTTATCTGGATAATAGTCATTAATATATTTTTGCTGTAGGATGTTTTTATATTGTGTAACAAGTTATACTTAGTACATTGTGAAAATAGCATAAAAACAGTCTTTCTTTTGTAAAGGCTTGGATCAAATAATACATTCTGCTAAAGTTATGTGATGGATTCTTCATCTAATTTTGAAGGATATTTATTTCTTTAAAACTAATACTTTGTAAATTATTTGAATTTTCTGATAAGTTGCTTTGAATTTTCTGTTATTACACCAGTTGCTTTTAACATTTAGTTAACCTTTTTCCCTGGAATCTTTGTTCTCCATTTCATTGTTTTCCTTTTGTGAAACAATATCTTCTCAATAAAGGCAGTAACATATTTAATGGTTCGGACAAAGTTGGTGGTTTTATACTTTAAACGTGTACTAGGTGTGTCTATTAAATAACGAAACTGATAAAGTATCACAACTATATTTATATGTTTTACAATTTTAATATCTGCATAGTCAATACAGTCCCCATTGCAAAGGAATAGATCAGATCAATTTGTACTAGTTAACATATCTGCCGTTTTCATCTTTGCTGTATAATTAAATCAAAATATGTTGTATTAAGGATAAATTTCATTAATTTGTTTATATTAATTTCACTTTTAGATTATGAAAAAGTCATATAGTGCCAACTATGACAAATATGGAAACTGTTCCAGTGTAAATAATGTGTTTGTTGGCCAAAAACTGTTTCACAGTAAATGCTGTCTGAACAAATTGCATTGACTTGATGACACAATTTTCTCACAGTTCTAGTAGTTTTTTTCTGATTCTTTTGGCTTTGTTAAAACTTCCTTATATTAATACTGGTTTATTGTCATCCCTTCAGGAAACTATTCTTCCAAAGACCCAATAAGCATGGGTTTGAATTTGGACTTTGTCCTTTTTTGTTGATGATAATGTTTTTTAGTAAATTGACTGTTGTTTTGTCTCTAGATCAAACAGGAAGATTAAGGTATCATAATTAATGATGCTTTTCGTAAAGGTTGGAATCATCATATAGTTCCTGCAGCATATCGACACAAATTTTACAGCATTCTTTTTGCTCTGGTGTGAGAACCAAGTACAAACTTTTTTCATGTTGATATCCTCATGCAAAATTTACCATGTAAGGTGTTTGGCAATGTTCACGGTTTCAGTTATCATTCGAACACTGAGTTTGCAGTCTTCTCGAACAATCCGGCTAATTTCTTCAATTTTGTTCATTTTATCAACAATTTTAAATTGAAATGCTATTTAACTTTTAAGCTTAGCATTATTCCAGCACATTTAACAGAAAAGACAACTGTATTAAACAGTGAATTAATATTAACTGAATGGCCAGTAACGGTTTCTCTAAGAGGTGGAAACACAATCTCCTTTAGGGATGGGTGTTATATAACGTAATAGGATGAATAACATTATTACCAAGTACAAGTCGTGATCACGTTAATACGTTACTAGAAACACCCTATTACTTTAGTAACACGATCGCTGGGTCACCAGTCACCACTAGCTGGAATGAAATCAATTATGTTACTATCAAAATAGATTGATCTAGAGATGAACTAGGCTAGTCACTGGTAATAGGTGATTGGTAGCCTTATCCACCGTATGCAGCGTTCTAACTTTTGAGAATTTTCCACTTCCGGTGACTGTCTACATAATAACTACGTGATTCTTGCTGCTACAATATTTTTGCAAGTTAAGTAACACCGGAAATGATAGAGACCATTTACTAAAAATAATCCTATTTCGGGCTTATAGACCTCTTCTTATATACTTTTTGAGAATAAGATGTTATAAAAATTACTAACCTTATTCAAATAAAAACATTGTATTACAGTATTTGATTAAATTACTATATTATTTTATTACTATTATGTTGTATTAATATTATTGTGTTTTTGACATTTTTTATAAATATACTCTTTCAAGTTTTTGAGAGAGTGCTTAAATGCAGCCTATAATATTCACCCACTAAAAAAAATAATGTATTTTATTTATAATTTGTTTGAAACCTATATTGAAATTAATTTCTAAATACATTATTCAGCTACAAAAACAACTTAGATTTTGTTCCAGTGATAATGTCAGCCAAAGAATAACGAATTAATGTAAGAAGTGTTAATAATTCATTACGGTAATAGTCAGTCGTGGGACCAACACTAAACATCTAACCTAACTTTAACGTCATAATAGTCAATTGAAATAATACCTAGTAATGTGACGACACAGTTAGCTGGCTGCAAGCCAATAATAGGTGATCGGCACCTATTACCAGAGTGACCAATAACGGCATAACGGGTAGCAGTATTTTCCATCACTAGTCTCGTTATTTAATAGACACATCAATATTCTTATTGCAAACATTTACTTTCAATTAGTGTTTCACATGTCTGTCAATGATTGTAAATTCTTATAAAAAAACAAAATTTTATTTAGTTTTTAAATTTTAACATGATTACAGTATTTACACTTGTATTGACATTAGTAAACAAAAGTATTAGCTGTATATGTATTTTGATTCAACTCTAAAATATTAAAATATCAATAGATTTCTATGCATTATTTTCAAAGATTCAACATTATTATATCACATTCTTAGTCATATTATGATTTCTTAATTTTTTATCAAGATTGGGAATATTGCATTTATGATTAATGTTTGTACACTTTTAAATGTAATGTTTTGTATTTTTATTAAAAGCAACATTAACATAAATATGCTTACAAACTTTTAAGATCTATATTTTCTCTACACAATAAGTTAGCTTTTGAGGGAAAGTGCTGTTTTGTAAAATATTTGTCTCAAGAGTTTAACAATAATGCTATGATCTAACCAATGTGTAAAATTTCTAAATGATCTAGTTCATTATTGTATTGTATAAATTTTGGATTTACCATATTTTATAAACATTGGTCACTCTAGCTTTTGTGAGTATATTGGCAATTCATATTTGGTATCCTTTTAGTGGTTATATGTTTCAAATGTTGAAATTGTTTTTGTTTGTTTAAATAGTATTCTAACAGTTAATGTGCTTGGTTAGAGTACATTCTTCTGAGATTCCTATTGCTGACATATTTTTGGTTGAACTCCATTGACATGTTTTTGGTTGAACTCCATTTCAAAAGCTATTTATGCACTGCTATTATTACCATAGCTATTAAGTTACTAACTACAATAAATAGTTGTAAAGTATGTAAAATAGAGTTCATCCAAAATGTGTCTGCTGAAGTGAAGAAAATGCTAGGAATGACAGAAGAATATACTGAAATCAATTATCTATCTATTTCTAGCAGAAATTAATAACTTATGTTTATAATAATTTGATAAACATCAAATTATGTTTAACAGTTATGGGAGTTAACACTCAATGTTCGAATTACTCTTATAAAAACTGATGTCGAATTTTAATTCAATGCTTTATACATTGTAAATAATATGACTTCCTTAAAAATTGGTCATAAATAAGTGGTAACAAATTTAATTATAGGGTAGGGGTAAATAATGTCAGCTGTTATGACAAAATAAATGAACCCCCTTAACAATAACTTCTTGACGTAAATTAAATAATTTTCAATGAATGTCTATTTTCGATCCTGTGTTCTGGAATATATATAGTATCATTTGAAATGTTATTAAAAAAGTCTTTAATTTTTGGGATTTAGGCTCACTGTATTTTCGTAATAATTTTTACTATCAATTTTAAAAGATACTTGGTATGGAAGATTTATATAAATTTGTAAGACTCTAGTTCATAACTAACATTATTCATTTAAATTTTAAAGGTGAAACTGTCTTTTTAATTGTTTGTATGATTGTTTTGTTGGCATTATTCTAGGCTAGTTTAATTGATGCTGCAAATGTGAATTTTAAAGAATTATTCTAGTTTTAGTTCTCAAATATTAATATCAGGGGAGGTAATAATAATAAAAACAATGAGTTCAACAGTGTGAAAATTCAAAAAGTAGAACTTGAAGAGTTCATGAGTTTACGTTACTTTAATTGAAAAATGAATTTAAGAGTTTATTATTTAATCAAAAAGTTTGCTCAGCTATAAGGGCGCCAGACTTTCGTCAAATTTAGTATTAAAAATGAATTTAAATGAATTTAATCTCAGGGTCGCAAGTTCTTTTATCTGTGTACTCTACAGTGACTCTTGGTTATAAATGAATAACACTTGAACTGAAATTTTGACATAAAAATTTATTAAACATATTTATGATCAATGTGAACATACAATTACGAATAAAATATTATAAATATCAATTACGAATAAAATATCATAAACATCAATTACTATTAACATCCTAGTAGATTATGAATTTACCTTTGAAGAAGGTCTATCATTTCTTTTGTCAAAAATTGACTTTAGTTAAAAATTATATTAATAAAAATTGAAACTTGCAAGTATTAAGTTACTTTACTGAAGTTAAGAACTTAAATGTGACAACTTTACTCTTTTTTCTTGAGTACATAAGATATATGAAATAAAAAAAATTAACCTTGTCCTTTATCTAAATGAGATCTGGACTATATAGCTTTTTTTTAATGAAATTGATCAAATTTACTCATACTAAATACAAAGAAAAATACATATAACATATTTTAGAAATTTACATAATTGAAATAAAACATGTGGTACATGATTTTACCAAACTGTCGAAACCCATTGTCTTTTAAGGACCATTGCTCCTGAAAACGTAGTTATAGCGTTGAAATACAGTTGAATACACCTGTATTCTCGAATAATGTTCGTGTCGTAATACTTGAAATTCATTTCACATAACGAGTTAACACAAATGTTCATTGTTCGTCTTTTGAAACCACGTGCATGAGATTGCACAACATAGTTCGATTTTCAAAATTTTAGATACTTTCGATTCTAAAAAAACACAATACTGTCTTTGCAACTCTTACAAATGTCCTTTAACCATTAATCAAGCAAATTTACTACTTCCTAAACCATTTTCTGTCTTTCTACATAAAGTTCATCGCACAACCCAACATAGGTCTGTCGGCTATTAGCCCCAAAACTCAACTGGTAGTTCCTACGTTCCCTCGCTTCTGCGAGCATGCTTCTCCCGGTTAAACAATTGTAATAGCCAAACACACTCCCCGACAAGGTCCACTCAAAACCACACATAACACAAATTTAATAAACACTTTATTTAAACAATTTATTTTGAATTTAAACATGATTATTTATTTTGTTGATTTGAAAATCTATTTTCTTATCTTAGAATTTACTTTATTTAGTACGAAATATTACCTAATCCGGTTACTCCCACCATTGCACCCGCTTTATTCAAACATTTAATCAAACCTTAATTTTTACCTTATCACAACAGTCATAATGTTTGTTACTTTCATACTAATCATCAAGAACACACATTATTTGATTTCTATTCAGTCCAGATTATTCAAAGAACATAATCATAATTTTATATACAACATGGAAAAGGCAAGTTTGTGTGGCTCTAATATTGTTTCTCATGATTAAAATATAACAAAAAACATTAAAGTTCCTCCACGAACAAAATATTTTTAAACACTATTTAGCTTTAATTTGCAATCTAATGAAATAACCTTACCTATTTTTGGTTTCATTGATTTCTGTTATATTATTTAGTATTTTTGAATCGGGTTAATTCAGTTTACTGTATGTTATTAAAAATAAATTTAGAGTTATCTAAAAATCATGAATTTGAAGTTTATAAACTCTATAAATTTGATTTTGTTAAATTAAATTATCTCTTTATTCAATTTGGATGCTAATTTATTTTTAAAAGAGAGTGCCTTAGGCATTTTGTATATTTTAATAATGTACTTACTTTTGTAAAGAGTACAACATTTAAAAGAGATTAGTTCAGAAATTTAGAATATTTGAAACAAAAAAAAAATTTCTTTGTCTAAATTGTAAAATTTATTATTCTCCCATTGGAACTATTTTTTGTAGAAAATTTATCAAATTATTAAGATAGTAATAAAGTAGCCACTTTTAAGTTGTTTTCATTTAAATTTCTCCAATCACAATTAAAAGAATTCCAACACTTAAATTTTCTTGGCATTATAATGAGTTAATATAATTTGTATGTTTATTATAATTCAATAATTTTATTCAATTTAAACTACACACATGTTCATAATAACTTTTAAACTACCCTAAATAATTTAGTATGACAAAATAAAAAATCCAATTTTTTTGTAGTTGAAGTAAATGAATTTAATCCTAAGTTTAATTCAGAATTTGAGGACATCCTGTTTAAATATTAAGTCTTCTATTATAGAAGAAAATATATGACATTTGTAAGTAACTCATGATTGTGTAATTATTAGAGTTCTGATAAAAAAAAAAATTAAAAATTATAATCCTTACCACAGTCTTTTATCATAATAATGTTATAACATTAAAATGGCCATGTTGTTAAATAATTCTGTAAGTCAGTTGGTTGAGTTAGAAATCTATAAATATTAAAAATTATATTTTTATAGTAGTTAAGGTTTACAGTGACTTGGTTGCAGATTCACGAGGCACAACGGTCTTCTGGTCTTGTGGATTTGTCTCTTTAGAAATAATCAGTAATGTCATGATTTCCTTAATAAATTAATATAACTCTATCAATGATGTCGTGAATAACTTCAAATTACAATGGAAATTAAATAAATTCTACTTGATACTTAATGGCATTTAAAAAAAGCCTACCATTAAAGTTGTAATTTAATAAGTCCAGCATTAGTAAACAGTTGAAAATAATGGGTTGTTGCAGCATCAGTATAGTTCAATTCGAATTCAGAAGCTTATTCAATTACATCAAGCTTAATTTTTATAACAATTGAATTCAAGCTAATTAAATTGTTTAAACCCATTGAAAACAAATTTATATAGTCTTAAAATTATGGGAAAATTAAGCAATACCTTGGAATAAGTATGTGGAATTACAATGTGATTTATTGAGTATTGATATAATTGAGTATTTTAAATAGAAAAATACTTGAAATATTTTCTTTTGAGTCCTTAATAATTGAAGGGATTCAATAATTTGCTAGATTTTGGAACTCTTCTCTGGGTTAAACATTTACTGTTTCTATCATTATCTACTGTATAGCCAATCTTACCAAGTGGTTTATCTTTAATATCTTTCAACAATATTACTCCCTTCAAAAGTTAATGATAGACTCTTTTAGCATACTTGATTCTTATTTTGGATTTTGAAGAATTACACAACCTTTGACAATGAGGTTTTGGTCAATTCATAAAATAATGTATGTGATTTTTATGATGTGAGCTTATTTTGGCCATTTCTCAATTAAATTTGTTTGAATGATTCAAAATTGGTGGTTTGTCAGAGGTCTAAATCACAAGATTTTGATAAATGTTTGAAATCAAATGTAGCCTCAAAGTACCCAAACAAAACACATCAATTGTCAATCTAAAAATACCTGTTTAGGAAAATTATTAGTCTAAATGTAAAAATGAACCAAGGAACCCTTCTTAAAAGGTCCAGTATCTCAAAATCGGCCTATAAATTTTGGTGAGATGGAAGAGATATCATCCAAACCAATATGCCCGACTAAGAGATCATTTGTTGCCGATTTATTCGTGAACCATAATTTTCTTTTACACATTGTTTAACATATTATTTGCATAACAATACCATTTTCGTAACGTGAACAATATCATTATGGCCAATTTTGAGACATTTTGCCTTTTAAGTTACCGGTACATGATTAATTTTCACACAGCATATTTGAAGAGATGTTGACAAATGATTTTTGTTTGCTTAAGTTTTGATTTTGTGTAGATGTGTCCGAGAAAGTTAGTGTAATATTTGTGCTCTGTTAATTTTAGTGTCCAATATTCTACTTTTCTCATTATTAATGTCTTTTCTTCAAAAAATCATTTATATGCTGTCCGTTTCTATTAGATCTAACTCTCTAAATATTTATAATGTGTAATGTATTATACTATTACATAATATAAAAATGTATTGATTCTGAAACATTGAGGAGGCTTCAATACATACAGTGGTCACATAGGATTGTTGGTAACATAACTATTAATTGATTTAAATAAATTGGTAAATTTGCAAGTTTGCCCTTTAATATTTAGAATTTATAGTATTTCTACTTAACAGAATATGTCTTACTGTGCAAGTTTTATTTGTTGTTGTTTATAATACTTTTGTTTGATTCTTAAATCAAACTGTCTTCGTCATGAGCAAAATCTAATTAAAAAGTAGGCCGAACATTATGTACTGTGGTTTTTATCATTCTGTGTAGAAATGCTATATACTGCATTATTTTGTAAACAATAAATAAGATTATAAATTTTATACAATAAATATAATATATTGTATAAGATATTTCATTGTCGATCGTAACACTCTTCATCCATACACCATTTAACATCCTCTGTTGAAGTTAATTTATACTTGAACTTCATTTATTTCATCATCCTTGAAAGAGACAATAGATTAGAAGAGTTATTTTACTGTTCATGAATTGTTATAGGTGAATATTTCTGTTTACTTTGTTAATTTAAAAAAATTAAAAGTAATGTTTTTGGAGATTTTGTTTCACACTCTTAAGCTTGAGTAAAAATTTGTGTACTAATTTTATTTATTTTATTCCTCCCTCCTCCGGATTTTTTACTGGTGTCTAGTCCTTTTTTAAATACTAGTAGGCTTATTATCTGACAACAGTTCCTTTATCCGTCATGTTATGAATTATTAATTCTTATGAATTGTGGAATAATATCTAATATACATCAAGGTTTTTGTTTTTCATACTCCAAATGTTCTGTTCATAATTTTATTAAAAAGTTTTATTATATGTATAATACAAGTAGAAATAGTTCATCGAAATCACTTTGTCTTGTTGACAACTTTTAGGGCATGTTTCAGCATTAAACTGTGCACGTTATTAGTACTGGCTCTCTATAAACTAAGTATTGTTCTACCTCCAAGTAAAGTAAAATAAAATAGACACTTGCCACAATATTCAAGTCATAACTACAGTACCACAAACATTATAATATATACTGCCTGACTTATTGTGAATGATTAGCATTTAAGATTTAGGATAAGGTTTTTTTGTAATGAACAGTTTGTTGTTTATTTATTTTCCAAAATAGTGTGTAGTTTTCTAGTTTATATAAATCATGAAATAGTGTATAGTTTTATTACTTAAATAGAAGTTTTATGTACTTTGTAAGAAGAGTTTACAGTTCTATTGGCTGGTTTTGTTGTTGCGACTCTTTAAAGATACATTTTATACTACTTTGTCTATTTGAATGCTACCTTGTTCTCTCTGTTTATTTCATATTATATTGTTTCATTATCTAGATGTGTTCATATTTACATATACATTTACAGACATAGATATATAGAATTTACCTATTTGCACTCATTACATGCAAATTTATGAAGTTTATAAAGTATGAAAAATAAATAATAAGTTTAAAAATCTAAATCATTTTGAGAAATATGAATTTTATTCATAGAAGATTTAATCTACTGTATTGGAGGTGACATATTAGATATCATTTTTTTAAAATAGTTATATTTTGTATAAAATAACAAATGTCCGAATTGTTGCGGGATATTTTGATTTAGCGTATCAGATTTAATCTACTGCGTTAAGCAATTGAAAAAAAAATAAAAATTTAATAATTAACATTTTAAGAGTCAAAAAAGTTGTTTTGGATTTTAGACAAAGTAGGCAGAAACAACAGAAGCACATTAAGTTTAGTATATAGTTTAATAATTTAATAATGTAAAAATACATTCAATAACTAAATTTCAAGATAACAAATATGTTCCATCATTATATTGAAGTTCATTTAAATGAGAATGTAAAACTAAAGATAAATTTTGTATGGTGCAACAATTTTAAATTTTGAATTCTGGCCTCTAATTAAATTTTGTGCCAGTAATTTCCATATGTGTTGGAATTTAAATGACTATGTCCTGGATTACTAAACTGTATAGATGTATGAGGGTTTTCCAGAAAGTACTATTGGTTTACTCATGTTTTGGAATTAAAAACCCAAGTGAAAGTAAAAATTGTTTATTATATACTTCTAAAATCTACACTACTTTCCTACATAGTCACCATTCGAACTGAGCCACATATCATACTGATGAACAAGTTTACAAATTCCAATGTCATAAAAACTTATACCTGTAACTTCAACCATTCATTCACGCCAGCCTGAAGTTCTGCATCGTCATCTAAGCGTTGCATTGCTACCCAGGTGTTCATCCGCGAAAACAAATGGAAGTCACTGGATGCGAGATCAGGGTTGTATAGAGGATGTTTGAAAATCTCCCAATTAAAGCCCTGTAAGAGTTCTTGGGTATAACGGGTTGAATGTATGTGGGCATTATCTTGAAACAGTAGGACTTATGCACTGAGTTTCACTCGAGGGTTTGTTTTGTATTGCTCTATACAACTTCATTAATATTCCACAATATTTTTCCAAGCTTATTGCTGCACTATCAAAAAGTCGATTAACGGTACACTTCCCTAATCCTAAAAAACAGT
This sequence comes from Aphrophora alni, assembly GCA_963513935.1. Taxonomy (NCBI): domain Eukaryota; kingdom Metazoa; phylum Arthropoda; class Insecta; order Hemiptera; family Aphrophoridae; genus Aphrophora; species Aphrophora alni. Next base: position 58,366,666 of record OY740768.1, read on the forward strand.
AGCCAAAAGTTTTAGTGTTGAAAAAGTTTACAAGAACTTTCTTGGTTTCCATGGTGAACTGGTGTGGCCCCACTGCATGGACTGTCTTTTTGTTTCACAAGTCATGTGTCGTCCCCAGTCACTATGCGATCGATCAAGAAAGTAATTACCGTCTTTGTCGTTGGCCTGAAGGAATTTTAGCCATGTTGCCATCCATTGACTTTTGTGGTCTTCTTGACAAAATTTTGGGAACCCATCTGGCATAAAACTTATAGTAGCCTAATTTCTGGGACACAACGTTGTACAATAAGCTCCGTGATATTTGAGGGAACTCAAACGACACCTCTGTTATTGTGAAACGGCGATTTTCATGAATCTTGTAATTGATTTTCCCAATCTGTTCATCTGTGACAATGCTTGGTCGACTACTTTGATCTTCATCGTGAACGTTCTTGCGGCCATCTTTAAACATTATACACCACACCTCACTCCACTTTCAATCATTACATCTTTATCTTAAACTTCACCAAGTTGCCGATAAATTTCAATAAGTTGTGTTTTTCGTCAAAAAAAATATTATAATTGATCGTATAAAAGTGGCAGAGGTTTTTGATTGCAGCACACATTAAAAAACATTTATTACAAACAGAGCAGAAGCAAAACGAACCTTAAATTGCCGCAGTTGGATGCGTACTGAGTAGAAGAAGCTTTCACAACAAAATGGCGATGCTAGCAGCGCTACTAGCAATGCCACCCTGAAATGTGAGTTACTTTCTGGAAAACCATCGTAATAAGGTACTTGTGTTTTTTTTTGCGTATTGATCTTAATATGTTTCAACATCTAAGAATACAATATAAATACAAATTTTGTTTTATAGTCAACATATTTTGATGGTTGATATTTAATTAACATCTGGTTCGTAATAATACTATAATGTAATAATAAAGAAGGAAATATTGTAAAGTTTATTAAAAATTAATACATTTGTAGTTGTATTAATATAAAGTTTAATTAATATTTAGGAGTCATACAAAGAAACTGCTTATTTTACTTATATACAAGTTCTTACAAATTATACACATGCAATTAATGATGATGATGATGAATGATACATTGAGGAGTATTTTATGACTGATATCTCACTAAAAATTGATATATGGATAAAGAGATAAATTTAAAAGATAAGACTATTTTTATGATTAAATCATTTTTGGGAGTTAAATTTAATTAAGTTTAAAGTCCAGTCTTATAAATATTGAAAAATCCATTTATCTTGTTAAACATTTATCTTTTATATTAAATAATTAAAAGGTTTATTACTGTTGTACCTAGATCTGTTTTTATATCTTTTGTACTATTAAATTTTGGTAAAAATGAAACTCTAGTACTTCTTACATTAAAACATTCAAAAATTGAAGTTAATTTTTTCTGTAAATTGTTTCACAGAATATAATGCGAGCTTTATTAGCTTCACCGACTTTAATTATACAGGATCTCATAATAATAATAATAATAATAATATTATTATTATTATTATATATATATAATATTATTATTATAATATATATATATATATATATATATATATATATATATAACAAATTAAATTTTAAGAGACTGCAATATCGAGCATGATAAAAGGTACATAATTATTAATTTATTGTCCTAGTAATCTTACTACTAATAATACAATTTAAGAAAACTAGACTTTTAGGAAATAATTTTTAGGAATCCAATTATCCTATATTTTTATCAGTTGTTAATAAATTGAAAGATTATGCTATCTAATACTTATACATTCAGATAGTAAACCATTATGTGGATAAAATTGCTTTTACCTAGCAAATCTCTATTTATAAAAACTAAAATAAAAATAAAATGAAATAAATATATATATATATATATATATATATATATATATATATATATTTGTACATACACAAAAATCTACAAAACATACTAATATTAAAATTAAAAAATATACTGTAAGTATATCTTGTTCCCTTTTCTATTTGATAACTTTCATGTAGTCTTTTTGAAGCATTAAATTATCAGATGACAATGAGTTCATTTCCGTGGATAGTTCGGTTAATTTAACGGCCTTTAATGTGTTTTAAGCCGTTAAACAAAACTATCTTTTATACATTTTTTTAAAGTTATTCAAATCAACTAAAAAAAAAAAGAAAAGATAAATAAATAAAAATAAATCACATAAATTGTATGAGATTAAAATGTATATTAAAAATGGGTATTTTTCTCTGAATTGGAATGTTAAGTATGTGTTAGTGTTTTTTGTTTATTATAATCAACATTTCACTAATTTTAAATATAAAAAATAATCCATTGTTCTTTTGTGTATTATGTAAATGTAAAAATGAACATTTTACTATAATAATTAGAAAAATCTCTCACTGCCTCATACAAAATTTATTTTGTAAACAAAATATTTAAAAAGTGTTGTAAGAATCTGATACTATATTAAAAGTGTTAATTATGTCTGTATTAAAAATAAATATTTAACAATAATTTGAAAATATTTTTTATTGACAAGAAAGTTGAATGCTGGTGGGTTAAGTGGAAGGTTGGTCTCTTTTAATCTATGATGGATGCAACAAAAATAACCAGTCAATGTTGATTGATTTGAAATTACAAGTATATAAACATATTATAACTATAAAAAAATATAATTTTCTAATTATATATGGAAAATATAAAGTGTGATTGACTATATTTGTATATTTAATATTAAGTGTGATTGACTAATTTAAAAGTCAAGGAAAATTAAATATTTTAACATATTAATAAATTTAATACATAATGGTGCTTTTGGGGGAATTTCCCCTCCTAAGTAGATTTACATATTTTTAAATGAATTATAATCTTTGTGATAAAATATAAAAATAAAATTATATATTCTTTATTTTATTTTTAAATAATTTGTTTTACAATATAGAAATCAATAATTATGTTTAAAAAAATTGTAATTTGAATGTTTCATAAGTTGTTTTAAGTGATAGTTGTAAATTTGTTTGTGTTATATTTTATATAAGTTATAAATTAAATTTTTTGTTTCAGCTTATACACATGATTAATATTTAAGTTATAAATAATGTTTGTACAAACTTTTTCAGATTCATGGTATTAAAGTGTTTTTAATATGTTATTGTAAATTGTATATCTTCTTCTATAGAGATGCTTACCTCTTTTGAATTAGTCCTTTCATATTTTCTGTTTTCATCTTTCCACTTTGGCCAAGATATTACTTCTAGTAATTTTTGTTTTTAGCTCAATTTTTTACACACATGCGCGCGCACACACACACACACACTCACATACAATTTAGGTTTATTTTCTGTGTTTGTTCACATAATAAAGGGGTGTGGCATAATTGGAATACAGTATTTATTAAATTACATCTAGTTCACTGTTCATCTTCCAACTTAATTAAAGCCATAAATAAAAGACATTGGGGGGGGGGATTCAAATTTGAGCCTTCATGGTTTCAAATTTATTGAAATGTCTATATAGTAAAAATGATATCAAACAAAGAACTACATTAAAAATGTTATGTATAGAGGGTGTTAGAAAAATAATGAAACAGCTTAATATTTCAAGAACTCTGCTTTAGATAGAAAGATGTTTGACCTCTCATTTTAAAGCTCTTAACCTGAGCTATTTTCAGAATGGACAAAATTTTAGTTGGATATACAAGGTTTAACATATTTTTTCTCAACTTTTTAAATGTAACGCTATTATTATTTTTACATAGTCTAATAAGTCAATTTAATATATATATATATATATATATATATATATATATATATCTCAATATATCAATAACAACCAAGTATAGCATTTTCAAATGCGGAATTTTGTAAACAATAAATATGCTCTCTGCAAGGCTGGGTGAAATGATTTAGTATTTGTTATTGTGATCTAAAGAAGCCAAGATGTATTGGAAATTACATATCTGGTACAAGGTGTTTTAAAAAGCAAAAAGTAAGCCTACATATTTTATTAATTACACAAATTTAAATACCAAATGTTACTTTACTTTTTATTATCCAGTAATATAAGTTTTATAAGAAATTTCGCTAAACAAATTAACACATTGAAAGTCTAAGGCCTAAATTAATAGAGATAAGGTGTAAAAATAATTTTCCATGTACAGGATGATCAAAATTTTTTTTTTCTTTTTCTTACTTCAGAGTTTCTCAATACCTGATCAAAAGTATTTCCTTGTGCAGTGTGCTAATCTTGTATTAGTAACCTCTAATTCATGTCCCTATCAATTAAGGAGTAATGAAAGCAGATTCTTTAATTGTACAATTTGTGACTAGGTTTAGCTTGAAAAATAAAATTAAGACACACATTCTCACAAATAGTATATTTATTTATTTAAATACATTTCAAAGACAAAGTCGCCATCTTCAATGATGCACAAGCTACAATAACTAAACTACAAATCATAGTTTGTCATGAATTATAGTTTAGTTATTTGTAGCTTATGCATCACTGAAGATGGTGACTTTGTCATTGAAATGTGTTTGAATAAATAAACAAACATAATATTTGCATTCAAGTTTTATTTTGTCAAATATACCATATCACAAATCAAGTTCAGTATTTACTGATAAACCTGTTGTTTTAAAAAAAAAAAAACAACAGAAATAATCAAATGGTGACCTACCAGGCCATTGAATTGTCTCTCCACCTTTGTGGAGATGTGTTGGCCAAGCGTTGCTGCATTTGTAGTGTGGAGTGGGTCGGTGCTACGTCTTGTTGAAACCACAGTGTTGAAAATTGACCCAACAATATTTTGAATTTGTAGTATTATTATGTCAACTATAACTTGTTATATTAATCTCCTTTTAAAATCTGTATATAAAAGGTCCAATTGCTTTAGTACTGACAACCCCTGCCAGATGCTAATTTTCATAGAATGCTCGGTGTGAGCCTAAAATTTACCACCTGTGATTTCCATCAGACCAGTATTTACTTTTATATCTATTAACATGTCCTTTGAGCATAATGTTGCTTTATCTGTAAATACTACAGAACTAATGAAGTTTAGATCTACAATTAATGTATCCACCAAAATGTTGCAGTACTCAAGACGGCAATCAAAATCATACTCTAACAATTCATGAACCAGGTGTACTTTGACTCTATAAAATTATTATTACTTTTTTAATTTAGTGAATAGAGAAATTGTTGATGTCACATTCAGTGATAGCTTTACTAACTGAGGTGTAGGGATTCTCAACGAATGACTAGAATGTTCAAAGACAAGTCTTCGTTGGTAGTGGATTTTTGCCTACCAGAGCGATTACGGTCCTTTGTTTTTCCAGATGTGAAATTGTCATTAAACAAATCGCAGACTTCTTGATACGAATGTTCCCTATCACCATATCATGAACAAAGTAACTCTGTCAGTTCTATTCAACTTCATTGCTTATCAAACTGTAAATAACTTTACTTCAATATTTCGGTAGTCTACAGTATTAAAAATATAATATTTATCTTTTTAAATTCTGTAAATGAACGTAATTTTTAAGTCTTTATTAAAAAGGTATATAGACATAATTATATGTCCCAAACAAAAAAACCTTCATTATATTTTAAGCCAAAGTCCAAACTTTGATAAGTTTGGAATTTTCAATGCACCAGTTTTTGGAGATTTCGCCTTTTCTATTGATCTGAACAATGCCTTTTCTTATTTAAACAAATTAATACTGTATTAGAACTATATTATTTTTAAATAATAAGTTTACTTAGTAATATAAAGTTAGTATGCTAATAAGAATTTAAGTTAAATAACATTAAAGTTTTGTAAAAATGTTAGGTAGGTAATGAATTTTAAAGGTTTGTATATATATATATATATATATATATTTGTAATCATATGCAGAAGTGGTACTCAACTCGAATCGCTTGAAATATGTGTTGCAGCACCCATGCCCAGGCAGGTGGTAATTCATTTTCATTATGTCATGTCTTCTTTCTCTTCTCAGTGGTTTTAAGTCATTAAAATTATAAGTCTACCCTTTTACTGCTGTTTTTATTGCCGCCTTGCAAGAATGTCCTTCTGAAAAAGGATGTTGTATTTCTTTAAGTTTTTTAATAGTTTGTACCTCTTAACGTCCATTTCCCAGAAGATCAATGACAGTGTGCTAGCCAAGAACAGCACTACGCTCATAGAGTTTTGTATGCCAATACTAAGTCAAGTGCACTTCATACTGCTTGCCATCTTCTTTTCAAGTGCCTTTTCCCAAAGTGGAGAAGCATGTATGAGTGGACGGACCATGGTTGATAGTATTATACTCTTAACTTCTTTGGTGTCTGCTATGTTTGGCATTAGTTTGGACAGGTTAGTGCACTCTTAAACTACCATCAACATCATTTTAAGGATGTGTAAACCATAGTTGATCTTTAGCAATTTGAAAGCACTACTATCGGTGACTAATAGGAGTTTTGTTTTTTCGATCACCATTTGCAGGCCTTTCTTCTCCAGTCAAAGGTTATTACGCCACAAACTCCAAGATGTTTACTCTCACCTCCAAGATATCTACACTTTGCTAACATCAATACCATGTCTACAAAACCCATAATAGAAGTATCACCAGGAAGTTTCAACTTGCGGGACCCTCATACACAATGTTCTACAATAGTGGCCAGAATCTTGATCTTTACCGAGTTCTCCAAATTATCTTCTCTTCTATCGTACATTGATTTTCCGTATGCGAAATCTACCTATCCTTAGAGTAGTCAACATTTACATTATAAATTCTCTGACAGTATAGCTTTTGCTCTAAGAATTAATTGTATGTCTTCCCACCAAGTTAAATTAAAAGGGTTTCTCATATTGAATGCCAAATACTTACAAAAAAACCGTTTTGTCTTTTCCATCTGTAGCTCTTCTAACTGCGTCTTTCACTATCCTGATCAAGTTGTTCCGCCTTTTATAAAACCAAACTGTCTTCGATAGATTGTACTAATAATGACCAGATATTTATCTATTTTCTAAAATATAAAACTTTCTAACAGCTTCCCATTGTATCTAAAAGACATATGTACTTATAAGATGGAACCATAGAGAGTGGCATATCGCTTCTTTTCCTCAAGAGAACTTTTGCTTTTTCCAATTCTTAAAAACTAGCCCTCTTTCAAGCAGCTGATGTATGTATTCATAAGAATCTGTGGGTAAACTTCAACCACTATCTTGATCACTTTATTCGGGATTCTATCCAGTCCTGGGGCCTTGCCAGTTTAATTCAGCTTCTAGCAGTTCTTCTTTGGTAAACAGATGATTATCATTGACCTAGTAATCTTCCGGAACTCACCTGTTTCAATATTGTATCAGAAAGAGGGTCCCCTAATTATATCTCTCACCCAGGTTGGGTAGTTCAAACCTGCAGTTTTTGCTGAGTTAATAATTTTCTGGTTATATGTGTCTGCTTATATTATAGATCCCAGGGATCATTATTTATTTGACATAATAAAACTTGCCAACACTTGTTTTGGCTTCTCTTGATAGCTGCTTTGACAATTGTCCTGGCCATGTTCCACAACAATCAGAGAGTGACACCCCTTTTGGACCTGGTATACCTTGGCTGATATGTAGTTTTTTCTTAACTGTGCCAATTTTGTTTACCTAATATTTTCCAGCTTTAATCTTTATGTTGATTTGTTTATATCAAATTCTATGTATTGATGATTGCTCTGTGTCACTTCATCTAAAACTTTCTATCTTCTTACGTGCCTAGATTTGTTTGATGTAGTTGTGGTCGGATCGATAATGGAACCAGAGACAGACATCTCTCTTGAAAGTTAATTTATGACCCCTATTTATCACTGTCGAGTCGTTCCTAGAAAGAAGTTCACAGATCAAATTTTTTTCTCACAAATTAATTTTCCTCTTTTATCTAACTTTTTTTCTCTCCATTCAGGTATTGCTATTAAAATAAATTGAAGGGGAATTGTTTTGCATCAAATCAGTTTACCCCCTCCCTCAGTGATGGAAATTCTTATCATACATCAAGGTTAGAGTAAGAGTTGTGCACCAGCCGCAAGAGAGACTGGATGTGTTCAAAGAAGTGCATGTCTTCTAGTGTACAGGAGAACAGATATTTCAGGTACCCTCCCAAATTGTTCACCCACCAAATAATGGCTAATTATCCCCTTTGGGCTTCAAATGACCCATGGTTTTGGGCAGTGCATCTCCAAATTTCGTATAATATTAAATATGTGATAAGTAGTTAACAACCATTTGGATCTAATACTGTTTCCTAGACCATGAGTTATAAATAAAGTCATTCACTTAATATTATTCATAGTTAATTAAGTTTATATATAAATTAATATTTATTTAATAACATAGTTTTAATCGCTTATGGAGCTGGCTGGGTGAGCTTTAAAATTATGTATTTGAGTAATCGAGGGTATGTGTCAGGTTAATTCCTCCCCCCCCATACCCAAATTTCCTTCCCAAACACAAACCCTCTTAAAGATCCACAAAGTCCAAACTATAAAAACTCATGTTGCTGCAAATGAAAACGAAAGTACAGTGATATATTACAGTAGAACCTCTGTTAACCGGCCTCGGATTAACCGATCCACGGATTAACCGGCCTATATCGTAGTGTACTGGTTGGATCAGAGTTTCCGAAAATAAATTGTAATTGAAACACCAAAGCGGCGGCGAGTCAAACGACTTTGTCGATAGCGGTATCGCATTGTTGGCAGCACCAAAGCAGCGGCGAGTAAAATGACTTTGTCGATAGCGGTATCCCATTGTCGGCGGCATAAAAACACCGCGGTATTGACACCCGTCTGTATAGCAGACATACACAGACAAAAACGTTTGATGGGCCGGTTTTTTTCCACGAATAAATTTAGTATAGCCTACATTATGGAAAATATAACATTTCTTTTCAGTTTTCTTGGAAGCGTGTGTTGGTTTCATTTGAGACGCGGTTAAATGTGTCAAAAGACTTGACAGAGGGGAATGTGTAAAAATCTTTGTAGTGTTTAATATTTTCATGTTTGATGTATAATATACATAACATAATATATACGATACATTTATGTACAATAAAATGAGTTGCAATAACATCTTTATTGCATAATTCTTAGTGCTACCTAATTAAAGAAGCTTTCTTTGAACGAAAACAGATTTTCACAGGAACCTCGGATTAACCGGACAAACGAGCAACCGGCCCGGGTGTCAGTCCCGACTAGACCGGTTAAGAGGGGTTCTACTGTAATTGTGTTTAGTAACAATTTGAAGATGCAAAATTTAGTAAATCGCACAAGATTAAAAAATTGAAAACTAAATATAAGTCAATAAAATAGAGCTAAGTACATATTTAGCACATAAAATAGTTCTATAACCTCTTCCAAATCAAGCTGGCCAAAGTCAAAGTATCTTAAAATAAAGTAGGGGTAATAAAAATATCCAAAACTTTGCATTAAATAAATCATATCCTATGTCACTCAAAATGTTATAACAAGCTGCTTCTTTCCGCTTTATTTGGTGGGAATCCTTGTCGAATTATTGAAATATTTAATATTAAAATAATACCAAGAAGCAATAGACATGGAAGCAGCTGTTTATACAATCAGATGGATGTATGAAGAGTCCTTTGGCAAGACCAAAATTTTTGGCTCAAATTTGTTATTCATCTTATTTTGGAGGAGCATTTTTCCATGCAAAGATTTGTAGTTGATAGATTTGAGCTCGAATTACTGTCTAAAATATCAACCAAACTCCAGGCACAGGCAAATACCAACTTTAAGACGCTCTTCTCAGTTAAGCTTGTCGGGATTATTTATGCTTATTTGTCCCTCAGGAATACTAGTCAGTTGATTAAATTCCCTTACAATTTCATGCTGAGTAATTCTCCAAGATTAAATTTTCTTGTCAGTTCAAACATAACAATAACAGCAAAACAAACTCTATAGAATGTTATGTATAATTTTCAACGTTGAACATGTTATTTTCTTTCATAAATTAATCACAAACTATAATTTCCAAAACCATAATTTCAAGTATAGTTTCCATTGCTAGATTTTTTATCCGGGTTTCAAACGTTAGCTTGAAGTATTAAATACAAATATGTGTCTAACAATTAAAACAGCTTGACAAAATTGTTGAAGTTGACTAATAGAGCAGGACTTATAGAGTTCCCAGTTGTGATTGCTTGGGAAGTTGAAAATGAAATATGGAACTTGTTGTTAACTTTGTGGTTCAGTAGAGACATAAAACTCATCAACATTACAGATCATTTTTAATGGGAATTGATGTAAAACATTTAGTAAAATAAAATGATTTAAAGATTTTAAATGACCGTTGTATTTAATATTTTCTTATATTGCAATTAATTGTTACTACTAATACTAATACATCTTAAGTATTCATCAAATAAATTACAGCACAATTTCATCAATGTAACTGTTTAGGAAACTCGGTTTAATTAACTCTAAACTATCATTTTACAATGTATATCAACATCTCTCTCTCTCTCTCTCTCTCTCTCTCTCTCTCTCTCTCTCTCTCTCTCTCTCTCTCTCTCTCTCTCTCTCTCTCTCTCTCTCTCTCTCTCTCTCTCTCTCTCTCTCTCTCTCTCTCTCTCTCTCTCTCTCTCAAGATATCCTTTTTTCTTAACCTCTATACTTTTTTTCTTAATATTAGCTGTGAGGAATATTTATGTACTAAACATTGGGTGGGATATTTTAAATAATTGATAGTTGAACTGAATTTGATTTGGTACAAGATCTAGATATATCTTCTTTTTTATTGTTTTATTTGTTTGTAGATTGTATTATTCTGATTCCATTATTTTATAGATTTAATTTGATTTCAATTTCAAAATAGTTATAACTAAATCCACTCAATATGTAAACCTTTGATTTTTCATTTGTGTTTCCTTGATATAGAAAACTCGTAGAGTTTATAAATTGTCTCACCAGTAAATATAGTTGATATGAACAAAGAATTCGTTTAAAGTAATTTATTTTCATATATTAAAAAAAGTTTAATTTATTAACATCTTTATTTTTTTGACATCTTATAAAAAGAATGTAAACAATGTACAAATTTATTTACTTTTACTATCACAATCACACAACTCATGGAAACCTATTTGACTGAAAACTTGAAGTAATATATAAATAGAAAATATATGAAGATAGAGTTCATACACACTTTTATAGGCATTTTGTTTGAATAATTGGTGCACCAGTATTGCACAAACTCTTTCACTCATACATATACACAGAAATAAACAAAAATTGTATCCACGAAAATCCCAACATCTAAATTATCTCCATCATAGTATCTTAAAATCACACTTTGTGGACCTCATAATATTTATTTTTTTAAATTATTTAGTTTTATCTTTGGTGGGGCAGAATACTGTGTCAATTTTAAAAGGAAATCAACTTCCATAGCTCGTCTTAGTAACCCGGCTTCAAATAACCTAAATAATTGTGAATTATTTTATAGACTATTTCATACTTCGTAATTTAGCGAAATCCAGTTTCTAATTTTTTTCCTTCAAACTTTTGTTCTGTTTATTACAACATAAGTTGTCACAATCGTCAAATATTTATATGTTTATGGTCTTTTTTAAATAAGTGTCTCGTTATTGTCTAGTTTATTTTTATAATTATTATGTGTTCTTTCAATAATCTATGAGTTTTTCCTATCATAGTTTTTTCTCTTCTCATTGGGGAACGATAGGACTAAAAGAGATAGAAATTAATATGATATTGTGTTTTATTTGCTTCTTGGTATGTTTGAAAGATAAAGAAAATGACTTGCTGAAGTACTTAATAAGGAAGCGTGAGATGGAAAGATATATAGCTTACCCGTTAGTCCCAGAGGATAAATTAAGCATTACTCATCCCTAAGGATTAGACTGACAGGAACGTCATTCATTCAGTAACTGGTTGTATAGTGTTCAGTTGATATAAGACACAATGTTGCAAGCTATATTATCTGTACAATCGTGTGCTAATTACATTAACAAATTAACAAAATAATTTAACAGTGTTTTATGCTTACTATAATTTGCTAAGCACACACCACCGTTCTAGTGTTATAATTACAAGACAATATTAACATAACAAATACTCACGAGTGGCTTATTATTAATAAATAAATAACATAGTTTTACAATATTAATCAACAATTTAACATGTGACAATATGGAACCATAAATTCCATAATAACAGGACCGATATCCTACAAAGCATCATCAGTAACTCAAGCCTTTATATTTTATCCTATCTATAATTAAGGACACTAAATACAAAATCAAGTACTGTACATGAACTTTTATGACAGGTCATAACTGTATATGCCATCATTCAATAGATAATTTTGACAATTAATTATCATATTATTGTACTCTCGGGTTATATGTACTGTCAGTGAATTTACAATATGTTGTGGATTAGTCTATGTGACTAAATTTATAAAGGTAAGAATTGAAAGTTGAACAAATTAATTAAAGTAAAAATTCAATTTTTATTTCTTTAAGTTTTCAATATTTCAGTTGTTTAAAAACACATAATTATGAATTGGCCACATTCCAGTACTGATCTTTGATGTTTATGAGTAACTAACATAAACTTTAGCATATATCCTATAATTATCATATGCATACATTTTGGGAGATATTCTCAAATAACACTAAATTTATGTTGAAATAATCCTGATAAAATTTTAGAAAGATGTTAAAATTATACACTATCTCTCTAATTATTATATCTCGCTCTTTCAAAAAAAAGATTAAAACAACATTTGCCCAAGAGAACCTTGTCTACAAACCCAGCTTTCATTGATCATCTTATGGAAAGAAACCATAAATACACTAACATTCATACTAATATGGAAGTATTTCAATTATTTAACAAAAGTAGATATATGGATTCTGTTGATGAATTTGAAATTTACAAACGTGAAAAGATTGATCCACACCACACCCATAATGCCAAGTTACTTTTAGATCTAACCTAATGTATATGATACAGCAATAAGAATTTGGAATTTATACGAAAAAACAGATAAATGCTAGACAAGATAACAACACAAGAGGAAAAGATTATTGATCACCTAACAGCCTAAACGTGACCTGCCGGCTTAAAGACCGTAATTAAAAACTTTGGCCCAGTATAAACCATGTTTTTTTTTGTGTTTTTCATATAATAAATGTGTTTTATAACGACCTCCATGGAGTGAATTGACAATTCTGAAGATAAGGCTAAAACAGTCTTAAAACCGTGGTCGCCTTTACGAGGGTAGTTTTTAGACTACTAGACAGAAAAAGTAGGGTTAGTCTTAATTATATTAACATGTGGTCTGTTGGCTATACTACAATGAAATTATTAGTGTACACGTATGTAGGCTTTATTACACAACCATATTATTATTATTATTTTATATAGTAATATTTTGCCCATCTAGCTATTCCCAATTAAACAATCTTTATAATCTTACGCCAAGAGCTAGAATCAGCCCTGTAATTTTTGCGCATTCCTTGGTGAAAACACTTTGCACCGAAGATTAATCACCTTCCAGTTTCAGAGAAATTTGGCAATGAAACCGTATAAACATGTTTTTCTGCAGTTTGATTAAGTCGGATATCAAGAATACAAAAAATGTACCAAGAATTAATTATTCTGCCCAGAGTACTTTGAAATATATAGGGGAGAATTGATTATCTATAGTGTGTTTATGTCAAAACAGTTGCTTAGTACTGAGTATTGAAATTTCTGGTAGGGTTATCATTCATTGGTAAAATGCTTTCAACGAAGTCTAAATTAACAGTTTTAAAGTTTTGTCAGGCGTTTCATAGTCAGATCATTTTAATTTATTCAATTTTTTTTCTCTCAGATTATTGTACTTGGTGTGATTATATTTTCTATATCATTATATGTATGCCATCAACAACATTATCTCTATTGTGTAAGTTATTGATTATTCATTTCAAAATGGATACAAAATCTATTTAATTTAAAAAAAATTAGACAGTTTAAATTACAAATACAAATATTTTATAACAGATAGATAGATAATATATTAAAATAAAGTGACCACATATGAACAAATTATTAACTTATATAACTAAAAACATATTTAAAGGTAGGCCTATAAACCATCTGTTGTGTCTGTTATGTTGGAGCTTTAAATTTCTCGTAATATTTTATAATAAATCGTACACAGAAGTAAGGTAAGGAAAATGTATATAACCTTTCAAGAAAAATATAAATGAAATAGTAAATTAACAATTTTCCCCTTATTTGCTTATGTATAAATATGTATATTATATATATATATATATATATATATATATATATATATATATATATTACGTATTAGTATAGTTTCTCAAAATTTATAGAAAAGTATAAACTATCTTAAACCATTTGTATAGTAAAGAAAAAAAAATTAAATAAGGTTCATTTTAAAATATAAAATAATAACTTATTAGAAAATAATATAAATTAATTTAACTTTATATATATATATATAGTTAAAGTTTGTGTGTGTGTATATATATATATATATATATATATATATAGGACCACTTTCATACAACCACCAAAAAGTAAAGTTTATATAACTTTTTTAAATTTCATCATAATAATTGCCTTGGAACTGTTAAGTAAAATACAATAATTACCTTACATAGGTTGTCTTCAGTCCATATTAGGTGTATTCACAAATACAGACTTAAGACAACCTATATAAGGTATTTATATAACTAATATGCTATTTCTAGTATCAATAGTTTTTACACAATAATTTACTAATAACTGCCATTTTGAACACATATTAATAAGTCATTGCCTCGTTTGGGAGAAAAATTGTAACACTAATTTTTTGTAAATAATATAATTCTTAAGATATGTTGAGGAGTTTAAAAGAAAATACAAATTTGGAACTTCTTTAAGTTCAAGTATGATGTTGTAAACTATAAATATCGGAGAATGCAGATCCTATAAATTCCACCATGACATATATTTAATGGAAAATAGTAACGGTTGGATTTAGTGTATATTACATTTTCAATTCCAGGAATTCAGAGCGTAGAGCGCTTATACATTTTAATTTGTTTGTTTGAAAGTAGTTCACGTTTAATTGATTTTTTAATATTAAACCGAGTCGATAAATGTTTTCCAATTACAACCTGAACTGAGATTGGAAATACATTGGAGAAGTTTTTTAATACATTTCATGAGAGAGAAAAGCAAAATTATGATTTTATTAAACCAGATGTAACAATTTTGATTAAATACAGTGAAACCATAAAACCTGTAAAGAATAAAGGAAACACTACAGAAATTAAAAAAGATGAAATGATATAATTAAAGTTTGTTTCAATATTACTAATGATTAAACTCGTCTCAGCTAACTGTTTTGACCAAATTATGGTAAAATATAAAGATTACTCATACGAAACAAATATTTGAAAACTTGCTGTTTGTTAACCAGGATTTTAAATACACAGGATGGGTAATCAGGATGTGTTACAAGTTACAGATGTTTTAACGAAGTTAATAGCAAGTTTCGTCATTTCGTCCTAGTTAGTATAGTTTTTGTTTTGCACCTATAACCGTCCTAATGTTTGTATGTCTTTCCTGCATGAAGTGTGAAAGTTGCTAAAACAGTTGTTTAATTATTTTAATATTAGTGTGACGTAAAGAAATTAAATTTTTGTTGCATGAAATATAGACATTGGTCGTCTGTGGTTATAAATATAATTTAGTCAGTATATTTAGTTTCTATGCCTTATTTTAAATTGATATAAAACATAAGGTTAAACTTTTTAAATTAACAATATTACACAATTACATTATTAAAGACACTTAAAAGAATATGTATAAAAATGAAATGCCATAAAATGTTAATTAATAATTTAACCATAAAAGGCACTAAATTCGTAAGATCAGAAATTTTTAATTTTTTTATTTGTGTTGTACAAAAGTGTGGAATATATTTTATTTATATTTTATATAGTGTGGATGAAATATAGGGATAATTTTAAATAAAAGACTAATTTACAATTTAAAATTTATCATCACAATTGATCAATTATTTTTTAACTGACAATAGAAAAACTTAGCTCAAGTAAATTATTTGCAATTTTCATCCCCTATGATTAGTAAATTTTTTCTTTATAAATCTCTTCTTTAAAAAAATAAATAAAGCCTACCATCTAGTAATTTTGTCAATTTATTTACACTCTCTAGTAAAGGATTATCACTGGTTTTCTCCATCATTATCCTCATATTCGTATTAACCTTGTTTTGATATAAGATCTTCAGCATTCTTTGATATCTCTCCTGCTATTTCTCATACCATTTCACATAAAATGATAATGTTCCCTTGTTCACTGTTAGGTGTGTTTTTAAGAACATGATACACCTAACTTTTTTCCCAAATATTCTTTGAGTGCATCCTAAATTTATCCTTCACTTTTTTGATCTCATCCTTCATTTTGATGCTTAGGTATATTTTGCTCTTTGTTGTCATATTCATCAGCTGGTAGATATTATCAGCAGAAACTCCTGCTTTAAGTAGTGCTATTCGTACTCTTATTGCTTTTGCATTACTTCCTTTTTGAACTTATGTAAATGTAAATGCATAAGTTGCTTTGCATTCTCCAGTTTGTGTGTATACTTGTATTAGATTGTCACCACCTGTTCCTTAGATTTATTGAAACAACAATTGATAATACCTCTGGAAGAACTTTTAACTTCCCAATTGGAATGCTACATATCCCTTGTTCATATCTAAGCAACATACAATATTTTATGCTTGTTTTGTCTGGTAAATATTTTCTTTTTAACCTCCAGCTTCATACATTGTGCACTACTTTATGTCTTATTAGGATAGTACATTTATTAACGTTATCATTGCTAGAGGTAACTTTTTGTTTATAGAAGTAAACACATTTCATTATACATGTTAACATGAATTTACTACCAAATGTTGACGTTATGATGCAAGGTGTTTTAGATGTGATACTAAATTCATTTTTTGGCTTTCTAAGGTGTATTATAAAAAATAGTTGTAAACCCTTATGTTCAAAATCTGTTATGTTTAAAGCCCTTCTATGGTTCTGTTAGAATTTTAGTAGAATATTTCTCTCTCTAAATTTCTTGATCCTAAGAATGATGTTGTGTTTCAGCATATCATTGGTACTGAAAAGAAAAACTTCCTTATTTGGTTCTTATTCACTTTCTCAGTTATATTCTGAATTTTACTGGCAAAAATATAATACAGAATATAGTTTTTAAGTACAAGACCCTGATAAAACATCTGAAAAGCAAAACATTGCTGATGTTCTATGTAGGGATTCCGCATAAGTATAATAGATAATTGAGTGAGATACAGGTTGCTAAAACTAAAGGCTTTGAAACATATGCTCAGTACTATGCTGCTAAAGCCTATTTAAGGCAAGCTGATAAGATCAATATCAAGATTTTAAGGAAATTATTTTTAGCAGATTGTATTTTTTAGGCCAACCCTCGTAGAAAATGGACGTTTCTTCCACACATTTCTAAAATTATATTAAAAAAATAAAACTACAGATATAAATTACAAAAACAAAGTTTAAGCTACTTTCTGCAATAACTCCAATTAAATATATTAAAGAGCTAACAGAACTTTACCAATCGAATAATTTACCAGAACTTATATGCCTTATCAGAACTGACGAATAAAATATTTTAATAAACATATTACACCAATCTTGAAGGAGATTCATTCAACCTTTATAGAAGCACAAAAGCGTCAGTTTACCAAACTGCAAGGAATTTGGACAACAGTTCAATAATCGGAAAGAAACTATGTTGCGTAATACTGAAGCTAATAAACAAAAGAAAGTGAATGGTTCTGTATATAATAGGTGTTCATCATTAGTAAAGTGTGAGAAGCAGATACCGTGAGCTTCTAAACCAAACAACGATAATTGAAGTCTCAAGCAAAAAATGGTTTGCCTCTGCTAGTGGAAGAAAAATCTCACTTCAGAGGATAGAGTTGACTATCTTCAGAGGTTCAAACAGTCTTTCTTCAATAAAGCCAAAAAGAAAAGTTTTAGATTTAGTAGACATGGTAATACACTTTGCAAACTATATATATGATTTAAATGAAGATCTACTTATTGATACAAAACCAAAGCGTCATAATTTGAGTTCAGATAAAGGTACCCTACAAAACAGTAATCTAGATCAAGAATTGTTTAAATATCTAAAGAAATTGAAAAGAAAAAAAACTAACAGTTTTATATTTTACTGGATTCCGAATTGAGTGAATGTGTAGAGGATTTGAAGGCAATCATAAATAATGAGTTTTCGGATTACAAAAAAGGTGGAAGGGTTCCAACATTAAGAGAATCAACGTTGAGGAGTCAAGAGGCAAAGGTCGTTGACAAAAGAAGTTCTACTCATTTGACAAATGGCTTGCCTCTGCTAGTAGAAGAAAAATCTTCACTTCATAGTTTGACTATAAGTTCAAACAGACTTCCTTCCATGAAGTCAAAAAGAAAAAGTATTAGATTAAGTAGAGATGATCATACCCTTTAGAAACTATATCCCTGTTACACAATACATCCAAAGGTTGAATCCAAGACCAGTTATCATAAATTGAGCTTAGATAGTGGTATTTTACAAGACCTGTCTTGTAAAGAAACATCTCGATGTTTGAGTATAGATGATGGTATTGTACCCAATCAGTACTCACCAGTGGTCGAAAAACCCAAATATCTTCATTTGAGTTTAGATGAGAGGACCTTTCGAGAGGACCATCAACAAGTTCAAGCTGAAGCAGACTTATTTTTCTTCTCCTTAAGATATTTGCTTTCCTTGTGTTACACGCTCATAAATTTCAGCCAAATTTTCTAAATTACGTATAAATGATTTGTCATTCTGTGATAATAAAGCTTGAGATAAACTATATTGTGTGTAATTGCTATACATTAACCACAACCCAACATTTTTAAATGAAGGTGAATAAAATTCCTTGTCTTACTGATTCAATATATACATTTGAAAAGTAATGCAAAATAAATTCTGATAAATGCAAAATATTCTGATTCTTGTTAAATATTATGATTGTATTTATGCGTATGTTAATTTTATGTTATGAATTATTTATTTCTTCAGCTATTATCTCATGTGGACTAGAACTATTTTGTTCTGGGCTAATTTTTTTGCTTGTTGTTACATTTATCCTGACTATCTGAACTCAAATGTTCTTCAGGAATCATTACTAACAGAAATAAGAGAATCATCTACATCTATTTCGTCTTCTTCTATCCTACTAATATCCTGTTGTTGAAGTGGTATATCATCTAAGAAAATAGAAGGACCTTTTCTGACTTTTTCATATAATATATTAAACATATCATGCTGATTATTTTTGATAAGATTATTTAAATACTTTGTTTTGTTGCCTGCCTTATCAAAACAAAGGTCATGTAATTTTTTAAAAATAGGACAAATATTAATTCCTACTCCATGTAATATCTTGGATAAACCTTTTGGGGTAAAAAGTTTTTTCTTGGCTAAGAAGTGATTTAAATGATTTTCTTTATTAAAATAAACTTTATGAAAATTTCTTAAAATAGAAGTGGCATTATTTCCTGCCATGGATAATATATTGGATAAATCACTCGGCATAAAACCCACCTTACAGAAATCAGCTAAAATGTGGGTTTTGTTACCCGCCTCATCAAAACAAACATCGTGAAAATCTTTTAAAGCAGAACAAATATTAGATCTTACTCCATGTAATATATTACATAAATTGCTTAGCACAAAACCTTTTTCCTCATTTAAAAAATGGTTTAAATACTTTTTTGTTTCTCCTATAAAACAAAATTCATGAAATTTTTCTAAACTGTCTGCTGCTCCACTTAATATACTGCACAAATCACATGGCCTAAAACCTGCCTTATAGAAGTCATCTAAAAGTTTTGTTCTTTTCCCTTCCTTATTAAAACAAACGCTATGCAATCTTTTCAAGATCGAAGAAGTATGAACTACTCCTTTACATAACATACAGGATAAGTTACTTGGCTCAAAACCTGCCTCATAGAAATGTTCTAAAAGTTCTGTTCTTTTCCCTTCATTATTAAAACAAACACTATGAAATTTTTTAAAAGCATCTTTAGCACTAACTCCTGATCCACCTAAAATACTGGATAAGTTATACATTGTAAAAAATTTCCCCCCATCATTTTTTTCAGTAAAATGCTTTAAACATGGCTTTTTATTTCCTTCCCCATCAAACCAAAGATCATATAGATCTTTAAAAGCTTTAGGAGCATTAGCTCCTGCTCCACCTAGAATGCTGGATGTATTAGATAGATTTATCCCTTCTGTCTCTAGAGTTTTTATATATCGTGTTCTATTTCCATTTTCATCAAACCAAAGATTATATAAATCTTTAAAAGCTTTGGAAGCTCTAGTTCCTGCTCCATGTAAAATACTAGATACAGTAATTAGATGTATTCCTTTTTCTTCTAGAGTTTTTAAATATTGTGTTTTATTACCTTGCTTATCAAACCAAAAGTCATATAAGTCTTTAAAAGCTTTTGCAGCACTAGATCCTGCTCCATGCAGAATACTGGATATAGTAGATAGATGAATTCTTTCTTTCTCTATAGTTTTTAAATATCGTGTTCTATTTCCTTTCTTATTAAACCAAAGATTATATAAATCTTTAAAAGCTTTTGCAGCACTATTTCCTGCTCCACCTAGAATACTGGACACATTAGACAGATTTATTCCCTTTTCCTTTAGAGTTTCTAAACATTGTTTTTTATTCCCTTGCTTATCAAACAAAATATCGTATAGGTCTTTAAAAGCGTTTGCAGCATTAGTTCCTGCTCCACCTAGAATATTGGACACATTAGACAGATTTATTCCTTCTTTCTCTATAGCTTTTAAATATCGGTTTTTATTTCCATGCTCATCAAACCAAAGACCATATAAGTCTTTAAATGCTTCTGCAGCATTAGCTCCTACTCGATGCAAGATACTGGACATATTACATAGATTTATTTCCTCTTTCTCTAAAGTTTTTAAATATTGTTTTTTATTTCCTTGCTCATCAAACCAAAGATTATACAAATCTTTAAAAGCTTTAGAAGCATTAGTTCCTGCTCCACCTAGAATACTGGACATATTAGATAGATTTATTCCTTCTTTTTCTAGAGTTTTTAAATATTGTGTTCTATTTCCTTTTTTATCAAACCAAAGTTTATATAAATCTTTAAAAGCCTTAGAAGCACTAGTTCCTGCTCCACTTAAAATACTGGACACACGAACTAGATCTACTCCATTTTCTTCTAGTTTTTTTAAATATTTAATTTTTTTCCCGTTCTGATCAAACCAAAGATCGTATAAGTCTTTAAAAGTTTTTGCAGCATTAGCTCTTGCTCCATGCAAAATGCTTGATATATTAGCTAGATTAATTCCTTCTTCTTCCAGAATTTTCAAGTATTGCGTTTTATTTCCTTCTTCATCAAACCAAAAGTCATATAAGTCTTTAAAAGCTTTTACAGCACTATCTCCTGCTCCATGCAGAATACTGGATACAGTAGATAGATTTATTCCTTTTCTTTTCAGAACTTTTAGACAATTACTTCCTTCTCCTTTCACTAAAAAACCTAAGAACTGATAAAACACAGACGTTCCTTCCCTACCAACCACACTTTTAGCAAATTTAAATTCCTCATTAACGTCTTTATTTTGCATCTCTTGACAACTAGATCTATTATTTTTGATATCTTCTAAAAGCTTTTCTATTATTCCTTTTCTGACAGGACCAAGTTCATTAAATTCTAAGCAACGTAATGCTATTTCATGTAACTCTTCACAATTATATGGAATATTGGACTGATAATCTATTTTCCCTCTAATAATACTATTCAACTTTTCCCTATCAGGCTGGTTGACCACGAATACTAATATATCTATAAAATTCTCCTTTATTTCTTTTTCATTCTCATCAGAAAGTTCTCCTTCTTCTTTTTCTTTCTGTAAAGAAGGTGGAAGCTTTAATAGATTTAAAAGATTTTTTCTTGTTGTTTCCTCTTTTGAAAATTGATAAAGACCATTACCATGTATACATGAACAATTTCTAAAAATTTTATATTTCTTCTTTTGAATATCCATAATATCAAATTTCAAAGGATAAAAATCTTTAGACTGTCCTTGTTTTAATTCATTTTCTTCTGTAAGATCTATACCAGCATTAGTATACATAATAAAATACTCAATACTTTCTCCTAATTTTTCAACAAAAAGAGTGAAAAGCTTATCAATAGAAAACATATTATTCTGTTGTTCGGAGGGAAATAACTGACCATAATCAATATTACTACATGTGTTATGAGCCTTAAAGTAAGTAGTTTTACCTTTGTAATTGATAGTAAGATCATTAGATATATCACAACTTTTTCTTTCAAAATTTACGTAAAATATATTTTTATGCAAGTATGTGTCATGCACAAAAAGGATTAATAAATTGAATTCATACATAATTCCAGGTATATAGTTTCCAAGTTTTGATTGCTCTTCTAAATTACTCAATATTCTTTCCTGCAATGTTATATAATTATAATGGTTTTGAAATTTACTATTTTTTTTCATTTCACTTTTAATAATACTGTTCAGCTCTTCTCTATTGGGCTGATTAACTGCAAATACTAATTTATCTAAAAATGCTTCTTTTGTTTCTTTTTCAAATCCCTGAGAAAGCTCTCTCTTTTTTATTACTTTCTGCACAGCTAGAGAAAATTTTAATTGTTTTAAAAGTTCTTCTCTTGTTGTTCTATCTCTTGAAAACTGATAAAAACCTTTGCCTTTTATGTTATTACTTGTAAATAAAAAGTTTTTTAGAATGTCATATTCCTCTATATTTATGATATAAAATTTAAAAGGGTAAAAGTTTTTGGATCGTCTTGGTTTTAATTCATTTTCTTCTGTAAGATCCAAGCCTGAATTAGTAAAGACAGTAAGATATTCCACATTATGTAAACTATCTGATTTAGAAATTAGATGTTTAACAAAACTATCAAAGTAACTATTAATAGAAGAACTTCGTCTTTCTTTATTAAATAACCTAGCATAACTGATACTACTATCTACATAATTATCCACATTTTCAACTCGTATATGAATAGACTTCATCTTATAGCGGAGAACAATATTACTAAATTTATCAATTTCTGAATCTCCAAACGTTAATGACATTGAAGGATACTTATGTTCATACATAGATTTTCTAAGTGAGCAAAGCACCGATAAGTCTAATTGATACATCAACCCAATGCAAGTAGAGAGATTTGTTCCTGATGATTTGTGTTTTTCATTCCTCATCTTTTTACTTTTCTGTAACAAAAATCATAGAATTTATTACATTAAAAGTAAACTGACATTGAGTGAAACTAATAGACCAGTCATTTTAAGAAAACGTTTGGAAAAAAATTCTTAAGAAACACAACTTTCTTAAGAAACATTTTTTCCCCCTACAAAATGTGATTCTAATAATTTATTGTATAAAAACCAAAAACAACAAAAATTTTACAGACAGTTTAAAATTATTGTACAAGTCATGTGTGTAATGAAAAAAAAAAAAAAAAAAGCACATTTTTTAAATTCTGTTTAAGTTTAAGATGACTGAACTATAAACTCCTCCTTAACCATTGAAATAAAAAAATAGTGTTACATTTTACAAATTTCCAGAATAATTTAAGTTAAATATATTTATATTGTGGTAAGATAATTTGTAAATGCATCTTTACACAGGTGATCAGTTTATTAAAAAAATTACTAGAAAAAATTAAAAACAGTACAACAAATCCGCAAAAAAAAACATATTTAAACAGTGCCAGAAAGAAGTAAATAAGTACAGAAGCTCTTAGGCTTTAACATAATCAAACTCTGACAACAATTAATGTGAGTTTACACTTTTCTAATTATTCATCAAGTATAATATATATAAATAAGAAATATGAAGTTAGGATTAGAGGCCAAGATATGTTCTTTGTTTGTGAAAATCCCCAAGTATGAAATTTTAAAACCAAAAAGCGAAACAAGCTAGTGTGCTATACAAGTTTTTTATATGTCAGGTTTAGTACTACTCACAATTTTTAATTATTATATCTCTTTACCATTGATCAAAAGTAAAATATATACAAATATGAAAAAAAAAAAACTTCTTAATTAATTTTTCCGCTTATATGTTTTTACTAGCAGGTATTGAAAATACAATAATATTTCAAGTGAAAAATATACGATCTAGACTGGGAATTGAACCCAGGTCCTTTGATTTACGCGCCAATGCTCTACCAACTGAGCTATCCAAGTCGCTTACCAGCACAGGGCATAGATTTTTCACTTGAATTTTTACGTTTATTGCTGCTATTTTGAGTTTCTAAATTAATTACCTCACATATGCAACATTGAAATTAATTTTTACTCATTTTTCAGCCCTTACATATGTAATTTAGAAACTCAAAATTGCAGCAATAAACGTAAAAGTCAAGTGAGAAGTCTACGCCCTGTGCTGGGAAGCGACTAGGATAGCTCAGTTGGTAGAGCATTGGCGCGTAAAGCCAAAGGTCCTGGGTTCGATTCCCAGTCTCGGTCATACATTTTTCACTTGAAATATTATTGTATTTTTAATTAAGTTTTAAACTGCCATCAATAAAAATATAAATAAAATATAACAAAATAGGTGGGTGCAAAAGAGCAAAAAAAAAAAAAAAAAAAAAAATACAATTGCTCTTGAAATGAACATGATGTTTCTTCAATCATGGTAATTTTTTAGGCGCGATTTTAATGAAATTGGACTAAAATTGAAACCTATTAGAAATACTTGTATACTATTTATGTTGATATAATTTTGCATTATAAGATTAAAACTCAGCACAACACCCTTGATTATTGTTATAAATGGTATATTGTAAAACTACTAAGTCATGGTAAAACTCATTTATGCCAAATAGGATCAGTAGTTTTGTAAACAAATTAACCATTCCCAGTCACCACAATAAAAGTCAGAAGCCAAACAACACCTATTCTGAATATATATTTTTCTTAGTACAAAAACTTTCCCTTTACAAATGGCAATTATAAAGAAGCAAAAACAATTGTTATACCTTTTTAAATGTTTGTTTTTTAAGTCTTTGTTTAGCAGATTTTTCTCCTTGGAATTTTTGTTTTTTGGACTTCTGAACTCCATCATTTTCAGGAGTTAACTTATTGATTTCTTTTTTAATTTTTTTCTTCTGCACAACAGTATCTTCATTATCCTTATTGTCAGATGAACTGAATTTTCTTTTTCTTGATTTATTTTTCTTATTTGTTTGGTGTCCTGTTCTTGGATCATATGCTCTAGCAATCCTCAGTTTCCCTTTCTGAATTGAGACACCTTTCAACTGAAGTGCCAATTCAACACCATCAGGAGACTAGAAGTGCACAATATATTTTTAGTAAAAACATTAATAACAAAATCTTTCAGTAACTTCTCAGAATTATGAGATTGTAAGTTTTATTTTATGATATTAAAAAAATTAGCAATTAAAAATAAAAAGCTTTCATTAGGCTTATGTAATAAATACAAGCAATTTTAAAATTGAATATCCTGCCACACAAATTTGTTGTAGAGTAGCCTATACAGTGTAAAAAATAGAAGAGAAAGAAAATATACTCATTTTTTCGTTCTTAATTTTATTTCATTTCTTTATTTAGTCTTTTAGACACTGCATTGCATAAGACAAGTCAACACTATCTAAATAAGAGTTATTAAGAACAATACATATAAACATAACAGCATGTAACACATAGCACAATTCAATTCTATTAATCTAAATAGGTGTGTCATTGATACAATAATATATTACTCTTGTATAGAAAGAGTAATTTTTTTTTACAACAGTCAAACATCTATCATTTTCTATTTAAAACATGTAACAAAACCAAAATTCAAAATATGACCAACAAAAAAGTAAAAGAAAACAGATACATTACAACACAAATAATTCAACAATACATAAATTTCAGATT
This sequence comes from Aphrophora alni, assembly GCA_963513935.1. Classification (NCBI taxonomy): domain Eukaryota; kingdom Metazoa; phylum Arthropoda; class Insecta; order Hemiptera; family Aphrophoridae; genus Aphrophora; species Aphrophora alni. The sequence goes on from OY740768.1 coordinate 58,392,737, forward strand.
GCAACATGTGACATCTACTTGTGACTCAATTATTCTGCCAACTGTGGCCGAGAAACTCCTCTACTGAGTAGAAGAATCCAGAAAGTAATAACATTCTCGTAAAGAACAACAGACAAGGTTAGTGTAAAAAATATCAAATCTGAGTCAGGAGCCTGATATATTACAGGAGTGCTGTTTTTCACTAATAAACTTTGAATGAGATGTGAAGGATGAGATTATGCATTGTCATGCATTTACCAAGTTTTTGCTGCTCACAGGTTCAGACTTGCATCACATGGCAACATCTGGTGGGAGATATGTGAAATTACTCCCTACCTCTATGTTTCATTTGTTACTACAGTAGCTCTTTTAACCGGCACGCTTGGGACCAAGGCAATGCCGGATAACCGATTTTGCCGGATAATCGAGCATATCTAGTTTTTAAAGGGGATACCTAAGAAAATTAACTCTATACAAACCCAATTGAAGGAAACGCATATTTGACATGACAAGGTTATGAAGAAAAACACAGAGTACAAAATGATGAACATTCCTTTAATTTAATATACAGTAATGTATGTATAAAAGTGCTAAATGATGAAAAAATTAATTGTACATTACAGTTTGTACATAAATTAAAATCCAAATGATTTTATTGATCAAATCAAATATCATATGTACTGTACATTATGTTTAGTTAAGGTTGTACACGGTATGAACTGTAAACTGGTCTTACGAACGAAAGTAAATAGGTGTGTTAAAAAAGATTGCGAGTACAACACGTTTACGGTCTCATTGGCACTGGAAGAACTTTTACTGGGCTTTGAAAACGGTTTACTGTACTGTACTTTATATGCTTGAAATTTATTTAAAGGTTAAAGTAGAAAACACTAAACTAAAATGATCATTGAAAGTTACATCACAGTCAGACGCAGAAAAAACACTGGATGACTAAGAATCGGGCGTGCGCAGCCATTGCACTGATGGGATATGTCAGTTAAGGTCTGTGAGCTGCCCGAACATAACCGGAAAAACTGACCATGAGTGGCTCGGCTGATGCCGGTTAGTAGAGCGTGCCGGTTGTTAGAATGCCGGATAAAAGAGCATCTACTGTATGGGGAAATAGAAACATAAACAATACAAACTAGATTTCAATCAATTAGTCTTATAAAAATATCTTACCGAAATTTTATTATCATTAAAGGAAGTGATTTAAATAGAACTTAAATATGAACGACTATGAATATAACTAGGATTAAGTTGTCAACATGAACAAAGTGAATGAAAGTTCTATTATGCAAAGTATTTCTAATTAAATATGACAATTGTATGTAAGGCCCATTAATAGTCAACACAAATATCAAAGTACAATATAATTACAATTATCTGTAAGGTTGTTTTGTTGCTTTCATTATTTAAATTAATTCATAATAAAAAGCAAAGAACCATATAAAGCAGTTTTGTAAGATAGAGAATAATATGATCTGATATCCAACCTTATCGCTAAAGAGTTCAAGCTCAATTCAAAAATTAGCCTTATGTCTGGAGCAGTACATAAGGCTTAACCTTACTTTTTTTCAATGTCTTATATAACAATTTAAAAGTGCAGTTCAATGTCTTACATAAACATTCTAATACACGATTTAACAAAAGTGTCTTACATAACCAATTTCAAAATGTGTTTTCATATTGAAGTTTGTAAATGTGTTAATTAACTTGCTTAATTGTTACGATGTCTTGTTAGGGCAAACTGTCCATCTTTCTTCAAACCTGGTAATTCACCATGAATTTTGTACTAGCTGTATTCAAAATAGATTTTCTAAATGAATTTAAAAGCTATAGTTTGTAATTAATTTTATTAATCATCTTGTGAAATAATATTTGTTAAATCTGTCTGAATTAGTTTTATCTTGCATAATCAAGTTTTGAATGATGTAGCATAATTTAAAATTCTTTTCTAAAATATTATTAGAGAAACTCAAACTCTCACTTTGTAGACTTTCACTTTAATTAAAACAAAATTAAATTAATGAATCATGCATTTAAAGCCTGTCTAGGGATTATTCCTTTTTTAAATTTTCATAGTTTTACTGGTACATGAATATGAAGGAATAAATGAAATTTAAAAAAAAGAAGAAAATTGTCTATCAGATATTCTATGAAAACCACTGTTAAAGCAATAACAGTAAAATAAATAAATAAAATTATGTATATAAATAAGTTACATGAATTTTTTAAATATTTTATATGGGTGAATTAGCTAGCTAGCTAAATTTAGACTTTTAGTACCCAAGGGACTAATATTCAAAATTAATTAAATACAAACATTTTTTTGGATGTCCTTAAAAAATTATTCAAAATTAATTTCCTAGCTGATATTATTATTTTTTTACAAATCATTAAAGGATTGTCAAGTCTCACTTTGTAGATTTTCACTTTAATTAAAAAAAAAAAATAAATAAAATAAATAAATAAAAAAAAAAATATATATTTATTGAATCATGGGCGTACCCAGCGAGGGGCAGGATGGGGCAGCTGCCCCCCCTGGAAGCAAAAAAATAAATCTTTATTATACATTTTGTTGCTGGAATTTAATACAATTCTTGAAATAACTATTTTAATAATCAATTGTATATTGAATGACCATGGCTTGCCCCCCCTTGCCCCCCTAGTTTTGATCCTGGGTACGCCCTTGTATTGAATAATGTATTTCAAACCTGTCTAGTGATGGTCCCTTCTTTAATTTTTACTGTTTTATTGGTCCATTTGAACGAATAAATAAAATTTAAAAAAAGCTGTCTACCAAATAATCTATGAAAAGGAAAATATAATGAAAATTATGTATAAAAATTAGTTATTGTAAAAAAAATGTGGCTTTTTGTATTTTATATGCACGGTGCAGCTAGTTAAATTTTGACTCATAGTCCCCAAGAGATATTAATTTTAATATATTTTTTTAAATAATTTAAATAAACTGCTATTTTTTAATGAATTATTTATTTGTATATTTTGTCCATCACAGCTACAATTGGTTTCTCAAATTTGAGTCAGCAGTATTTGTTTTCTTAAGGTGCAAATACAAATTTTCTTTCAGACAGGTAAGTATTGTAATATAAAATTACTTGTTATATTATTTGAAACTCAAAGATCTGTGGTGTTTAGATAGTACATCCAAAAAATACCACAAATATGGCATCAAGGATGCCTATATGACATTCTAATAGAGCCTAATGGGATAATCCTAAAATTTAATATTTATGCAGGAGTGATGGACAAATTTTCAGGTGTAGGTCACAACAGAAAAGGTGTTTATGCATTTACTCCAGGAAATACTCAACGAAGTTTATTCCTTGTTTGATGACAATTTATATAATAGTGTAGGTCTGGCAAAGCGCCTTGTTGATTCAAAAATCTATGTAACAGGCACATTGAATGTTAAAAGGAAGGAAACCCCTAAGGAACTTGTAAACCCGAAGTTGAGGAAAGGGGAAACAGCTGCTCTGTACCATGAAGACATAATGGTTGGTAAATGGATTGGACACTAGACCAGTGTTTTATATTTCAAATCAAATTGAAAATGTGATGAGTCAAGTGAAAATAAAAGGGGACAGGTAAAATAAAAACCTTACCTATTATTCGTTATAACGAATTTATGAAAGGTTTTGACAGACATGACCAGCTACACAGTTAATATCCATGCAAACGCAAAACCATCTGGTGGTGTAAAAAGATATTTATACCAAAAATGGTAAAAAAAACAATGTTATTAAATTACAGGAAGAAAATTATTCGGGATTTGTTGACACCAATTAAAAGTACAAACGTTTGGGTAAGCGACACTCAAATAGAACACTTACCTAACAAGTTCCCTATCAGCACCAATGGTTGGATTCTTTGAAAACAGTGTGTTGTAGGATGGGGTATTTAGAAGAATGTTTTCAGCAACCCACCAGTAAAAAATAAAAGTGTATATAGAATAAATAAATGAATTTTTAGTGTAATGAAAAACTCTTATATAAATAATAAAATAATCCATTTTCGTTCAACATTTAAATGTAAGTAACATTATGGGGTAAACCATAACAATAATGTTAGTTTTCATGGATACAATAAAACTTGTGAAATACACGTGAACACTTATTAGCATCATCCGCATGGCAGTATTATGGTGATGCTCTGTGGTGATGACCCCATTAGACGTCACACGTATCTTCACAATAATTAATCAAAAACAAAATTTATAAAATATCAGGCCAGCAACGAACGTGTTGTGACAAAATTTGTTTCTGACAGTGGTTTTAGTACTGTATTTATTATTGCTCTACTCTAATATCCATCAAGATCTTAATCCTAATTAATGGTGGTTAGACAAACTTTTACTGTAACTACAAATAACTTTGTATATTTCTGTGCATTTTTAAGAGATAAATATGATGCAAAATTTATTTTTGGTTAGTTTTTTTATTACATAAGTAGTTTTCTTTTGATATTATCATTAGGTTGGTAAATTTTATATCCATCAAATCTAAACACAAGTAACAATGTACAAGTAACATAATGTAACAAATTTCAACAGGAAAATATCTACCTTAAAGTTGACATATCCAAAACCTTTGCATATTTTAGTATCTTTATCTCGAATAACACAAACACTTTCAATTTCACCACAATTTTCAAAAGCTTCCCATAATTCATCATCACGCACAGCTAAAAAACAAAATAAATTTAAATATTCAAGTGATCATACGTTATATTATCATAATAAATTATGAAGGAATCATTCTTACACTGAAACCCATGTTTAATTAATTAAAATGAAAATGTTGATAATAAACACTAATATATCAGTCATAAATTCATTGGGTAGTATTTAACAGTACAGAATTCATCGTGAAAAGACTAGACTGCAAAATTTCGCTTACTATACATTTGACATAGTACAAAACATGTTTTTGTAAATAAAGTGCAAGATATTTTTAGGAAGTACTACACAAAAAAAGGTTATAGTTTCTAATAACAAGTTGTCTGAACTTTTGGATAATCTGAAAGACCTATTTCCAGAGAATACTTACTTCTTAGTACATGTAACCAGCATCAAAGGACACTGACAACACAATGCATCACATACAATCCAGCAGTCATCATCAGCAAAGACTTAAGTATCTCCGTTACCAACCGAATGAACTGGGTGTGAATTAAAAACCATAATTATCTTAATTAATTAGTTAACATACTTTAATGTCAAAAGTAGTTCATTATTCTTATAGTAGCTACAGCTGTTTCGCCTCAACATAAGGCATCATCAGGCTTAGCACACGTAAACAAACTAAAAACACGTTCACAACACAAAACTTGTTTGTATATAAAAAAACACACACACACACAAAATAGTAAACCGGGTTGGTTCTTGTTTTATAATAAAAAAAAAAAAAAAATTATTTTTCCTTGATGTGGCCACATCCTACAACTTCTAATGCTCTTGAATGACTGATTAGGAGTTCTTCTGACGTTATCTCCTATAACCTTGGTCTTGTGTGGTTACCTTTGATTATCTATTGTGTATATAGTATCATAGATACAGTTGGAAGCAAAATGTTGTTTGTCGTTTAGAAGGGAGTCCAAGTCTTTCTTCCATTGTTTCTTCCATGTTTACGTGTGCTAAGCCTGATGATGCCTTATGTTGAGGCGAAACAGCTGTAGCTACTATAAGAATAATGAACTACTTTTGACATTAAGGTATGTTAACTAATTAATTATATCAGTAGTTCGGAAGGCAATATGGAAATAATGCATAATTATCTGTATTATACCATGATAAAAGCTTGTACTGTGTATATTAGGTCAGGCCAAAGTACTTCTAGCCCACAGTTTAAACCACATGTGCAAAAATACAGGACAAAATAATTTGCATTCCTTCCTCCCACAAATATATATATATATATATATATATATATATATATGCAACTATTGACTAAAAGTAATAATAAAATAATTAGTAACAGCAGTTAAGTCATTTGGACAGTAGATTGTTTTGTTCACAGATACAAATACAGCCACCATACAATCTGAGGTAAAAATTATCTCCAAGAGTTATAACTATAAAAATAAAAAGTTATACATTCATGCGTACACATTTGGACACATCTCAAAATTACATAAAACTAATTTAAGGGTGCATAAAATGTGAATAAAGCAAAGTCTGAAGAAGGAGTTCTATCAAGATCATGATATCCTAGTTGATCATTAAGTAAAATTTCAAGAGTTTTAAATTTAAATAGTAATTGAATCTATTTTAAATTTTCTGAATGTTTCTCTAAATAAAAAAAAAGTTATTGGATATATGTCTACTTCAATTTAGCGTTATGTCCTAGGTATTATAGCCCAGATATTTTGGAACAAAATATGTTGATAGAAAGAATCTTAGTACTCACCTTCGATGTTCTTAGGAAAAGAGTACACTTTCTATTACTATGATTACACAAGATGTATACAAATTTACTTCTCCTATTTTTGTCATAGGATTAATAAGTGTCTTGTAGTATCTGAAAATACAGATTTTCTGTACATCATGCAGGTTGTAAAATATTACCTTCCAAAAAAAGTGGACTTTTTACATTATATTACTAATAACCAAAAAAAGTACAACTAAAATCTGCCTATACATCTTTTAAAAACTTTGAATCCTATGATTAATTTTACAATACATGTAAGCCTACTGCACCATTGGGAAATAACACAAAGGACGATTACTTTTAAAAATAACACTTTAAAACCAGTTGTCAATTTTAAGTGGTTTGGATATAAGGTGTTTAGTGAATTATTAAGTCAGTATTTAAGTATTATTTCATCAATTAATTTTTATTAAAATAAATAACTATAACTTACCATAAGGCAAATTTCCTACTAATATAGCAACTCTATTATTGTGTTGTTTTTCAAGCTTAGCATAGTCAACATGAATATGATGACCATCAAAAATACTTCCATTTGCTACTAATGTATTACTGTCATCTTCATCCTCACTTTGTTCAACATTTTCTGTCTTATCCAACCTAAAACAAGTTAACTGAAACTAAAATTGAGATTACAAAAATTGAAAATACCAACAAAATATTCTTGAATAATTATAAGCTTTGCAACACTTATATTGTGATATGCACTTTTTGATTTTTTGAATACGAGATGGAAAGTCGCGGTAAAATAGATGTGCTGTTATTGGTTCAAACGAAACAGGAAGAGTTAAAACTGTCAAGCGAAAATAGGCTTTATGGCTGTTTCTAGAAAGACGAGATAAATTCCCAAAAAATGTATGTATATTGATAGTAATATTTAGTTTTAAGATAAGCTTAGTATTTGAGTGAAAATGTGTCTAAGTGAAGTGAAAATAATTGTTGTCAAGTGATTATGGGTTTGAGGCTATAATCACGTGATTAAGAGGTGATATCCGGAACCTGAAAGCGTGCGTAGAAGCAGTTACAGGGCAGCGTTGAAAGTAGATAGGCGTGTTTTCTTTTGTAATGCAGAATAATGTGCTTTGTGTTTAAAGACGTTAAAAAGGTGAAAACGCGTAATGTCAAAAAAGACAATAATAGAAACAGTCTTAGTTGTTTGTAAAGAAGTTGGAAGACAGTGTCGGAGATGGACAGACGTATTTTTCGTTTGTGAAATAGAGTCTAGAACCAGTCGTCAGCAGAGACAGGCGTGTTTCTTTATGTAATTAGAAGCATGTGCTTTGTAGCAGAGATGTCTTAACCCTTCGTACGCGATAAGCGGAACATTCCGTCACTCGTATATAACCCTACGCGTTTTTAAGCGGAATATTCCGCTCTTGGCCGTTAGGAAGGTTTTTATTTATTTTAGTTCACCAAAACACCGATAGAATGCGTGACAATGTTCCTTGAGTAGTCAGATGACGTGTTGTTGGCTGTATGACGCATCACAGCTGTTGACAAACAAGAGAAGCCTTTGTTTTGTCACTTGCGTGCGCATTCAGTTGCCCTTTGTACGCTGGAAGCGGATATTTTCGCTGGCTGGCAGTGAACACTGAACAGTTGATACTCACTATCAATTTATACTATTTTTATAGTACCGTACATTTTGAATTTAATCATATTTGTTTTTCAGGGGTAACAAACCTATAGAACTAAAAAAATAAATAAAACTTTAACAAATAATATTTTTTTAATTTTTCGCCTAACTAAGCGCTAGAGTGATTTTTTACTCTTTTTATGGTAGCGTACGAAGGGTTAAAAGTGAGAAATGAGAAGTGTTAAATAAATTATAACATTGTATGTTATTGGAGAATTAATTGAAGTTGGAAGACAGTGTCTGAGATGGACAGACGTATTTTCGATTAGTGAAAGAGTTAGTCTTTTGAGAATGAACACTGAGCACATGGTGTGATTTAACCTTTGTTTGATATACATAGACTATTAAAATGGTATTTCTAATTTGAGAGACTCTGAATATTTAAACATAAACTCTGTATTATTAGTAGAGACGGAATGTGCGATAATAATGAATCGTAAATTTAAACCAGAGACGATCAACATAGATACAACATGGAAAATGGCGAATTTCAACCATCAGGAAGAAAGCTTCATATTACAAGCGAAGTCTACCTTGGAAAATACTGCAATGTGGTAACACAAATAACAGACAATATTATTTCATCTTCTTTGTACAAAAGTATTAATGATAAAACTTTTAAATTATGTTTGAGATATGCTAAAATCTTGTTTGATAAATAAATTTAAATGTTATAAGTATTTTAAGAATGTCTAACTTGAAACTTTAATACATTTTTTTTTAAACTTAATAATAAATTATAATTTGAAAATATGAGACAAAGATGCTCATATAAAAGTTGATTAAGCAAAGTTGCAACTATTTTGAAGTAGAGTCATTCACAAGAAATTTTGTCTCTTCAAGACAAAACAATTTTAGATTTGAATATGATATAATTGCATATAATAAACAAATGTATGTGTATTAATAATATAATATGTTTGAAGAAATAATATGTTCAGTTTCAGAAACACAAAAAGGACTTCTTATTTACCATGTAACCACTTGGAAGTACACTTTTAAAAGAAAACACGGCCCTGAGAATTTTTTTTTTTAGTTAATAATAATCAAACTATTAACTTTTCTAAATTGGTGAGCTAATTGCCACCTGGCGCCCATAAAACGGAGCAAATTATTCTTTTATTTTTAAAATAAATTAAATTCTAAAATCGTGGTTTTTTAAAATTACTTCAAATATGTAATTTTTGTTCTCACATCTTTCCAGTTTTGATATTTAATTTAAAAATATTAACAATAAAGGGACTTTTATATTAACTTATCAAAATTACTACACACTCCATCCTATTTTTACAGCCTTTACACTGTTTCATTTCCTTATTTATCAACTAAATGGGGCATTGTCACACACAAATATAATTTAGAGATATTTCAAATATGTATCTGCAATAATACATATTATCAAAAATAATTTTAAACAATTGTTACTTGGAATTTTTCAAATAATTAGAAAATAATCAATGAAAAAAGTTAGTATTTATTATAAAAGTCAAAAAGTAAAAGTAAATTTCTCTCTGAATTACATGTATGCCAGCACTGACTGTTTTTCTATAACTCATAACATCTATCAGCTGTTCATTTGCTTTGTCTGATTGCACCAAGGAAGAAATGCAAGCAGTGATACGTTTCCTCAATTCAGAAGATGTGAAACCAGCAGAGATTATTCATCAAATGAAGCAGCAATATGGAGAGAGTTGTTTAAGTGGAAGCAAGATCTACAAATGGATTGATTGCTTTAAAAGTGGCAGGATTTCTCTGTGTGATGAACACCAGGCTGATAGGCCATCTACTTCAAAGACTAATGACAATATTGAAGCGGTTAAACAAATGATTCTCAATAATCAACGAATTAAAGTTGATGAAATTGCAAGTGAGTTAAATGTAAGTCATGGCTCAGCATATTCTATCATCCACGATTCTTTAAACTTTCGAAAAGTCTGTGCTTGCTAGGTTCCACGTCAATTCAGCAGCAACCACAAAAACAATCGTATGAAAATTTCCCAAAGCATTTGGAATGTTATGAAGAAGGAGACTCATTTCTTAAGCGAATAATAACCATTGATGAAATATGGGTCCATCATTTTGAAGCAGAGAGTAAGTGACAAAGTTTGGCGTGGAAACATCCTTCATCTCCTACAGCAAAAAAGTTCAAAACTCAGATGTCTGCCGGAAAGGTTATGATGACGATATTCTGGGATATGGAAGGTCCAATTTTGGTTGACTACAAACTTAAAGGTCAAACAATAAAAATAGTGACAACTATTGTGAGCTACTGCGTGTATTGAAGGCAAAAATCTAATTAAAAAAACATGGTAAACTTTCAAAAGGCATGATTTTGCCTTCAGGATAACGCTCGACCCCATATGGCCAAAAACACAGTGATGTGCATTCAAAATCTTGGTATTCAGCTGTTGGAACACCCTCCAAATAGTCCTGACCTGACTCCAAGCGATTTTCAGCTTTATGGACCATTAAAAGAACAGTTGCGAGGCCATCATAATATTTTAAAACATATTCTAGAACCAAGTTGTCCTAAAATTTTCATTTCGTTTTATAAAAATATAAATTGTAATATAAAATTTATAATTTAGCTTCAGTACGGCAAACTAAATTTTGAAATGGCTCTGAAGGAAATATTTCAATTTAAATATCAAACACATTTGATCCCAACTTGATAAATAAAAACTGAAAAGTAAGGGTCGGAAAGAGACTTTGGACTTATTGTGTATAACATTGTTACAAATCATACTTACTTGAGTTTTTTGTTCTTGTTCCTTTTCTTCTTTTTACTTGTAGATATATTATTTTCCATAGATATTGATGAGTCTGGTACATTCAATATCTTCTTGTTTTCCATTATGCCACTTTCATTATCATCGTCTTGTTGCTTAGCTACTTTTGATTTCCTAAAAAAAATAAAAATAAAAAAAAAAGAATACTGAGTTTATTAAACGAAAAAAAGCAAATCATTGTGACAAAAACTCCTTTCACTACTTTTGTCCATTAACATCCCCATGTTATCCAAAAAACTAAATCATCAATATAGTGTTACTTTGTAAGTCTATAACATAACTCTCACTTTCATCGGCACTCTATCCATCTAAAATTCATCCAGCAGACTATACAGGGTGAGCAAATCAAGATAACCAACATTAGGATTTCTAAAACTATAAAGTATTTACAAAAGAGATAACATTCCTTTTTTTTTATAGGATTTAAAAATATGTTATCCAAATTTTGAAAAGTCAAATTTAAATATTTTACATGGTGTAAAACTATAATCCCCTACAGAATATAATATAACAGAGGTTATTTGAATGTATGAAAGTATATTTTATTAAAAAGTCCTACTTTTTATTTGATTTATTTGTATTATGATATCTGTTATAAACATTTCTACATAAGGTGATCGGATAGATAGAGATATGTCAAACAATAATATTACAATTAAGATTACAATAAATAAATAAACATTACACTTATAATAGACATGTATTATATATAAATTGTGAATCCAATATGTCTGTCTACTTGTAAGCTTTTAACTTCATCCCCACTGACCTGATTTGGATATGGTTTTATTTCCTATGTATGTATACTATCTGGTCAGGATGTAGTCTTTGTTTGATTAAATTGGTTCTTTACTTCTTAAGTTATAACAATATTTGTCCATTTGGTAATAAAAAACCAGAATTGCAAAAATATTTTAGAAATTTCCTTAAAATTGATAATGACGTAGTCGTTCAAGTTAAAATCAGTTTTTGCTGCCAATAAATTGGAATTCTAGACTTTTCAAATTATTTGTTAATTTACTTAAAATTTTCAATGATAACATCTATTTTGTTGCTGACAGAGTTGGTATATGATTTAAACATTAATAAGAACTGAAAACGTTTTAAAACAGATGCAGTGGTTCCTAAGTTTTAACAACTTTTTGCTTACTAGAAAGGAGAAAATATATTTTTTATGTTTCAGCAACAATATACATTTTATTATATCATTTATAATGCAAGCTACATACTTAATTTTTTTTTTGTGTAAGTCCTTCATTTAAAGAACAAAATTTTAAACCTAGATAGAAGTTCTCATAACATTTACTGTGAACCAGCGCCACAGTCGTCATACGTCATGTAATCAAGTCACATGATACGCTAAAGGTACAGGAACGTTCAGAACTAGTCTCAACTTTAAACATAGTGGATGTGAACATATCATTATATTAATTACTAGTCTTAGTTAAAAAAACACTGTGTAATTTACAATGGCACAAGCCTAAAAATACTCATTACAAAATTAACATAAATGATGCGATAAAATAAAAGACAATCTGTAAATGGTAGTGGGAACACCAAGTTCACAGACTATCCTGAGTTTGTCTGACATGACTGTCGCAACGTTAAAACAACTTTCACTTAAAGAAAATTTTTCTTACTCTTATAGTATTTCATAAGTTTAAAACCAAGCAGTGTTTTCTGAAAATGAGTTTTCTGTAGTTTAAAAAAATATCAATTACTGCCCTGCTGGACTGGTTATGTAATAACTTATTTACCTTTGTTTTTCCATTGCTCACAATCCTTCTTTGTTTCTTTTTTCTATTGGAGTATCGATTAGGACATGAACACGAACACATGTGTTTACCACAGTAACCCAAAAACATTTAAATGTTAAGTGTTGTGTATAAATGTTAATCTTAAATGTGGTGCATGTGTTTTATTTATTTTGAAGAATTGACAGACATTAAACCAATGCAAGAGTAAAAAATAATTAAGAGGTTATATAATGTCTGAATAATAGGCGAAATGTCATAATCAATAGAAAAAGTAACAAAAAAAGACTGTGAGCAAGGGAAAACAAAGATAAATAAGTCATTAAAAAAATTGTTTAGTGTAATTTTCAAATTATAAAATAATTGTAATTTAATTTAAAAATTTTAATTACAAAACTTACCTTGTGTTCAAACATATATAAAACTACTCCTTGTAACAAAGAACTCTTTTAAAAAAACATTGTAGCTTGTTTTTACAAATACATAATTCTCAAATATATTTTAACATAAGTGAATAAGACATGTGAGTTTCATAAAAATCTATAGTCAATATACAATTTGAGCTATTTAAAATTATGAAAAATCTATATTAAATGAAAATTCAAATTTCTCCTTAATTAAAACTTAATTCATTGTTTTCTAAAAATTGTAAGCCTTTTCATTTAACTGTGTCTAAAGGGTCGATTAAACATGGCGAGTTTACTAGCTACTAGCCGACTAGTTAAGAAGCCGGCGAGTCGGCGAGTGCACTAGTTGACGATTACACGTAGCTTTAAATTCGCTCACTATCCAACTAGTTGTGTTCTGTTTGCTTTTTAAAAGTAAATCATTGAAAATCTGTGTTGTGTTTGTGGTTTATTAAAATGAAGTGGAACGGAAATGATATTGCTGTGTTTCTTGAAATCTACCGGCAATATCCTTTGTTGTGGAACATCATGGACAAAGACTATACTAACAAAACATTGAAGGAGGACAGTTTTAAACGTCTAATGTGTGATATTGATGAACATAACTTATTGCAACTTGCCGCTTTTTAACTAGCAATTCCCTTTACACACGGCTAGTTTACTAGCTAGCTCGCCCAGACGCCGGCGAGTAGCGAGTAAAGTAGCCCGGTCTTCAACTTTTTCCCCAGCTTTTTTACTAGCCGGCGAGTGCGCTAGTATATGATTACACGGAGCTAGTTTACTATCAACTAGCTAACTAGTCGGCTAGTAGCTAGTAAACTCGCCACGTGTAATCGACCCTTAAATAACAATCTATTTTATTACCATTTAAGCATTAAACAAAAAAAAAAAAATTTCTCTCTTTTAAAGTGTGTACCTGCACCGGTCCCAGAATTGAGATTGATCAATTCTTCAATTTTCACCTGTGATAACCAATTCCATTATGAAAAATCTTACTTGAACAATATATCAAGTTGAATGCATGTGTCAGCTATAAGTTCATGTTGAACTTTAACTTAAATTGTATCTAGTTTTAATGCTACAATGTGTCAGCTTAAGTTTGTCATTAAAAAAATAGAAACTATAAAAAACAAAACGTATGAAATTAATATCAAAATTAAATGGGTGATGATGCTAACATTCGTCCTCATTCTATGCTGCACTTATTTGGTCAGTCACTTAGATTTGTAACATTGGTAAAATATAGGTTTGATTGAATATTTAAAATCGCGGGTAAGGTAGTGGGAGAATAACTCGAGTCAAATGTATAATAGGGATTTTCAATACAAGACAGAGTAAAATAATGGTAAAAATAGATTTCCAAAATAAAAAACAATTAATAATGTATAAATTTAAGATGATTTTTTAAAATAAAAATGTGTGTTATGTAAAAAGACAATTGGACATTTTTTAGGAAGTGAGGTAGACATTAATTGAATCTAACAGTGGCTGAGAGCTATGCGTGCACAGTTTTTAACCGGTATGAACAGGTTCTCGATTTGCACGAGGACAGAACACTGGAAGACTGGGGCCTGTCGGTAACGGACCTATGTTAGAGCCCACTACGAGTTTTTGGTTAAACAATAAATTATGTGTTAGAAAGTATTAAAGTTGCAGAAGATATGGTGTACAAAAAATTTAGAAGTGTCAATAACAATATTTTATATTTTTAAGAACGTATGTACTCAAAAGAAGTCACTGGAAGACTGGGGCCTGTCGGTAACGGACCTATGTTAGAGCCCACTACGAGTTTTTGGTTAAAACAATAAATTATGTGTTAGAAAGTATTAAAGTTGCAGAAGATATGGTGTACAAAAAATTTAGAAGTGTCAATAACAATATTTTATATTTTTAAGAACGTATGTACTTAAAGAATAGTAAAAGGATCTAAATGGTGCAACATGGTACACGTGCTTTTGATAAGACGGACAATGAACGATAGCATTTGATATGTTGTACGAACTTTGTTTTCAAATATCGCAAAAATGAACAATAAAAGAATTACTGGTGTAATCAACGTTAGTTCCACGCCAGAAAATACAGATGGAAAAGTCATCAGCCAAAGGACAATGGATTGCTACAGTTTGGTGAGACCGTGGCTCAGCACGTTATGATTCAAATCCATATATTTTGTATAATATGTTCTATGTTTCTTCTTTATAATTTTATATATGTAAATTTAAATAATTTCATTTATAAAAATATTTGCTAGTCCAACTACTCATTAAGGTAGTGGACAATACTAATTTTTCTTTTATAATTTTTTAGTACTCAGATAAATGAGTAAGAAATTATTTCAAAATTGTTATTTCATGACATAAAGTTCATACTTGTAAGTTTCCTTTTAAATTAATTCAATTTTTCAACAAAAAATCAACTTTTAAATAAACAAATTAGACCTTCCTCAAAGGCACAAGTAATAAATTTTAACAGGACGTTATTTATAATTAATATTTATGATATGTCTTATTTGATAAATGTACATGCATAATTATTGATGTGTTTAATAAATGTTTATGTCAAAATTTCAGCCAAGTGTTATTCATTTATAACCAAGAGTCACTGTAGAGTACACAGAAAAAAGAACTTTCGACCCTGAGATTAGATTCACTTAAATTCATTTTTTCAAAATTGACGAAAGTCTGGCGCCCTAAAAATGCTGAGCAAACTTTTAATTCTAAACAGTAATGGTAAACTCATTTTATTTCTTTACAAGTAACTTTAATATAATGAACTCTTCAAGTACGACATTTGTAGATTTTCATAATTGTTACAATTGTCGCACAACGTGTGGCTTCTAAAATGATAAAAGTAGAATTTCCCTTTTATGTAACACACATATTTATAAATTGTTACAGATTATAGTAGAACTTTTTCTGTTTTGTAGGAATGAAGTTCAGATAAGCCTACAATAATGTTTCTGTGGATGATATCAAGATGAAGTTTAGTCTGGTTTTTTATTAAGTAAAGACAAAACGTGACCTGATCAGGAAAGATTTATTATTATTGTAAAAAAGTTGGTTAGATCTATCTTCTACTTTTAGTGGTAACCAAAAGACTTCTTCCCAAGTATTTATATATTAGGCTTAACTTTTAAAATACATTAATGTAAAATTATGTATGTGAAATGTATACAAGACTATTTTTATAGTACAAAAATGAGGGTGTGACAATTATTACTAGACTCTAATCAACTTACATATAGTTGTTTATTTTTATTATGGTTATTTCAGAGCTACTTAGATGTTAATCATGTGATAAATAAGTACTCTCAAGATATGTATTTAATTCTTTAATTGCCTTCGACATGTTGATTAAAGTAGGACACTTCATGTTGTTACCATACACGGTACAAGAGCCTCTGAAGGCCTAAAATGTTAGCATCATAACCCATTTAATTTTGATATTAGTTTCATACTTTTTGTGTTGTTTTTTTATAGTTTCTATTTTTTTAATGACAAACTTAAGCTGACTCATTGTAGCATTAAAACTAGATACAATTTAAGTTAAAGTTCAACATGAACTTATAGCTGATACATGCATTCAACTTGAAATATTGTTCAAGTAAGATTTTTCATAATGGAATTGGTTATCACAGGTGAAGATTGAAGAATTGATCAATCTCAATTCTGGGTTCGGTTTAGGCCTTCAGAGGCTAATACAGACCCAACTTTCTAAAATGGTTTTCATGGTTCATGTTAATGTTTTAAAAATTAATATATTACCATTGAATTAGTTGTGTAATTTCAAAGTTTCTTTGTGATTACAGCGGTTTTGCTGTTATTTGAAGATCATCAGTATACACAAACACTAAATACTAACACAATACTGAAATTAAACAATTAAGGCTGGTTTACAACAGGTGAAGTATGTAGTAGAGTGAAGTATTTGGTAAAGCACACTTGATTGACTACTTGAGCACTTTTTATCTGAGGTATTCACATGATAGTCAAGTTGTTTATCTACTGTTGCAGAGGACATGAAAAAATATAAAATTAAATTTTAACAAGTTATTGGAGATGGTAACACCTAAAATTTAGAGGCAAGATAAAACAATAAGAAATTTGAAGTAAAACTTGAAGTTGCACTTGTTTTTCTTGCGACTATTAATAAGAGGTGCTATCAGAAAGTTCTCAGACTAGGTCTAATAAATTTGTTTTGCTTATCTAGGTCACTAATGGGTCTCACCTCCTTCAAAGTAATCTTCCTGCGAATTGATACAACAAATCCTGTTTTTTTTCATGCCTGGAAAGTGTCAAAAAATCCTTTTCCTGAAAGCTATTAGCACCTCCTGCGTTTTCCTGAAGGTATTCTACACTGTCAAAATGGTGACCTTTCATGTGAATTTTCACTTTCGGGAACAGAGCAAAGTCACAGGGGGCTAAATCTGGTGTATATGGAAGGTTGGCGGCCACATTGTTTTGGTTAAAAACTGTAATGTTTTCATTGAAGCATGAGCAAGTGCACTGTCATGATGCAACAGCCAGTTTTCGTCTTTTCACAATTGGGTCTTTTTTGTGGCCATTTTTCTCTCACCCATCACAATTAAAAATCTGAGTATACTGTAACCCCAAATGGCACAAACTCGTGATGGATAATACCTTTGATGTCGAATAACATGATTAAGATGGTTTTTGTTGCACTTCTGACCTGCCGTGCTTTTTCGGTCTCGGTGATCGTGAACTTTTCCACTGCTGTTTTGTTTCTGGATCATAACCATAAAACCAGTTTTTGTCACCAGTTATGACCCTGGAGATGAAGATAAGGTCATTTTCAGACGTTTCTCTGAGTTTACTGCACACATCAAAATGACGTTGTTTCTAATCCACAGACAAAAGCCGAGGAACGAATTTCTCAGCAACACGATGTATGTTTAAATTTTAAGTTAGAACTTCTTGCAGCTTCCAAAGCTTATGGTGGCACTTGTACACAAATCATAGGTTGTTTGAAGACAGTCTTTGCAAATGTATTGTCAAATTTTTTCAACATTTTCATCCGTTTTGCTCATGGAAGGTCATCTTGAATCATTATCAGCTTCAAGAGAAGTTTTGCCAGCCTGGAAATAAACATACCCCTGAAAAACACTTCTTATGTCTTCAGTTACAATAGTATAAAACTAAGTTAACGTATAATTTTAATATACCTGGTTAACTATTTTATGTAGTATGTCGCTATGTGTTTCAGGAACAGGTTCCCATCTTCAGGTTTTGCTGAACTTCATTCAAATGTAAGCATGTCAAAATTAAAGTAAAACCAAATATATACAGTTTATGACATGTAACATTGAACTGCACATTTTCATAATATAATATAAAAGTTTATAAATATACAAAACTGAAAAAAGAAAAAGAAAAAGAGTATTGCAGTTGATGACTGAAAGCCGAATTGACAACATGCCCCAATGCCATCTGTTTTGTAATGTGTAAACTTTTATATTATAATATAAATATGCAGTTCAACGTTACGTGTTGTAAACTGTATATACGTGATTTTACTTTAATTTTGACGTGCTCACATTTGAGTGCAACCTGAACGATGGGAACCTGTTCCCGAAACGTGTAGTGACATACTACAAAAAATAGTTGCAAGACGGTATATTTAAAAATATATGTTAATTTAGTTTCACTCAAAAAACTGTGTTATATTTAGGGAATGTTCTTCAAAAGCTTCTTAAAGCATTGTAAAAGTTTCTGTAGGTGATTTACCAAGTTTAAAACAAAACTTGATGCAAGCTCGTGCCGATGTCGTTCGACTTAATGACCCAACATAAAATTCATAAATGAACGTTAACACAAGATTACAAAATACAACTTGTAGACAAACACGACCTCACAATGTAACAAAATATGGCAAACTGACTCATTAGCTATTACATAATCGGACGCTGGTACACCATCTTATATTGTCATATCCAACAGCCGTGATTAGTACAGTCTGGGAACTTTCAGATAGCACCTCATAGATCTAGAGTAACAAAACATAGATCTATCATACTTTTTCAGAGTGACAAAAGCCTCCCTTTCAAAGTTCATTTCTGAAGTGTGCAATATTATTGTTGAGGTGTTAGGAGATCAATTAAGGTGAGTAAAAATTAACTCTAATACACTCCACTTAATTTTATTTACATAAGTACTTTATACTAGATCTAAAAATAAGAAATATTATGCAAACTATGACTTAATTAATTGTTCTTAAATTTGTTTCTTTTTAAGTTAGTTAATATAAAGTTAGAAGTATTATGCAAACCCTGATTTAATTAATTGTTCTTAAATTTATATCTTTTCAAATAAGTTACCTGTAGATTTATTAGTTTAATGTAATAGTACAAAAAGTTCAGTCAAAATTATTCAAGTACGTTACATTTAAATGATTACACAATGAAGTAACTAGTCATCTCTACGGCAGTGGTAATTATATCCAATCCACTTCCAGAGGGATTGTAAGTTGCATCTACACTATTGATATCTGGATCATTAACTTGAAGGATGGCAGAATCCCTTGTGTCCTTTAAGTTGTATAGAAAAATCTACAGATATCCTTGGACACTACCTGGACCTTACAACATACAGATGAGAGGTATGCAGGGCATGGAACAAAAAACACTGGGCATGGAGGAAGAAATTGTTTTTGCATATTATTATAAAGTAAGGCCCCGATTATCTGAGCTAATGTGGACCAGAGGACACTCGGATAACCAGAAACTCGGATAACACGGGCAGACAGACCGGCAAACGAGAGCGTCCCCCGCCACCATTGAAATCAATGGTAGCAAGTGCGTTTTCGACCGCTAGTCTGTGTTACGGGCGTTACAAAGACGTTTTGGGGTTGATACAGTAATAAATAAAGACGTAACATTGAATTAAAATATTGAGTTCACTTTATTATGAAACCCACAGTTCTGCACTGTACTAAATATTACATTCATAATATAAAAAATACAGAAATATGCTGTACTGAACAGCAAATAAAAATACAGTTTTTGTAAATCAAAATTCTAGCCTAGAAATCTAAAACAAGGTCAATGGTGAATATGAAAATACACTTAAAAAGAGCTACAGTATTGAAAACTGTTTTGTACTGGTACTTTACCAATGAAAATTAAATTTTAAAACTAAGCCTACTTCTTGAAAAAGTTCATCAGAGTTTTCTGTTTTACTGAACTGGCCTGCTTCTTTGCAGCACAGTAAAATAGCGAGTAAAATGACCGAGCGGACACCCCACTCTGCTTGCTCGCTATGGTACTGTACAGTGTATAAATCCTCGGATAGTCGGGGCTCGGATAATCGGGGCTCTACTGTACTGAAAAGAACTTGGACAGCCTGGAGTTCTAGCAGATATTTCGTTAAGTCTATATTTCATTAAAACACCTTGTATTTCGTGTTGAGCTACAAATGTTTGGGCCAAAGGTAGTTTCTGAATGCTGTGTGCAACAAAATTATCAAATATTTCAAGTTCATTTATGTTGGATTGTTCTTCATGTAAGGATTGAATTACTTTGCTTAGCCATAAATGGTCCAATTTCTTCTTCTTTATAATTTGAAGGTTTTACTTTGAATTTGTTCACACCTGATGCCTGGTTCGGTTTGGTTAAGGTTGGAGATTTTGGATCAACAGGTTCTTCTGTCCTTTCCTCTTCTACTCCTCTCAGTGTTCTCCACAACAGTTATTTCCTATAAAAAAACAAAAACAAAACTAATGATCCAAACTTCTTGAAGAGCAACAAAGAATAAATATTCAGTTCATAATTTTAAATTAACATGTATGTATATTTTTATACATATATATATCTGTATTTTTTTAAATGTAAAATGCCTTGCTCTGAATATGACGGATGGTGTTTTATTAAAATGTATAATTTATAAATATACAACAGAGTAAATACATTTATGTGAGTTTTAACAAAGTTTCTAATTTTAGGTCATATCACTAGAACAATGGAAAAGTATAATACAAGGTTTTAGTGACAAGTGGAATTTTTCCAACTCTAGTGGACCAATTGATTGGAAATATATTTTGATTCGTGAACCAGTATAAATTGTGGCAGTGAATATTTTAACTATAAGGGAGCAAACAGTCTTGTTCTGATGGCAACAGTTGATCACAATTATTACTTCAAGTACACAAATGTTTGTTTTAAGAGTTCAAATACCTATCAATAGTGATGGAGGAATATTTCAAAACTACTCAGTTTTTGAAGCACTGAAGAATGGTCTCCTACCTTTCTCATTGGAGATGATGCTTTTCCGCTGAAAATGTATCTAATGAAATCGTATAGTGGGTATAGAAGATGCCTAACAAAATCCGAACAAGTATTTGAGCCAATCTAGAAGAATTGTAGAAAATGCTTTGGAATCCTTAGCTGATTCAGGGTATATTTAACAAACATCTCACAGTCCAAATAACTTACAGTTAAAAAATTGGTTACTGCTTCTTGTTGCCTGCATAATAGTGTAAAAGAAACATCTTCACAAACTACTTTGCATCAGAATGTGTTGATAATGAAAACAATGATACTGGAGAGGTTATTCCAAGCCAAAGGAGAAAAGAAATGAGTCAACTTTGAGGCCTTAAGAAATATGGTGGCAAGAAATCAACATCAATGGCAAAAAAGGTAAGACACCATCTCAAGAAATACTTCAACAACAACATATGTACAATGTTCCTTGGCAATATAAAACATGTTTTGAAAAACAGAATGATAAATTATGAATTGATTGTCTTATTTTGATACTATCTTATTTAACATAATTGTCAGTGGCATAGGCCTACTTATGTAGAGATTTTTTTAGCATACGTAATATGGCCAAATGTATATACTCATATTGGTTCTTTCTATTACACAATATAGGATACAATAAAGAGTACCATAAGTCAATGAAAACCAAAATTAAAGTTAATTAAGTGCCAAATAACTTAACAAGTTAAAGTTCAAGGTAACAAGGTTAAAAAAAAAATTATTAAAGTTAAAACTATGTAGCACAAAAACTCAAACACAAGATCTCACAAAAACTACGTCTATTCAATCAAACCCGTTTTAACGACAAAATCACCATCCTCAGTGATACATATAGTTATAGTTTTGTTATTGTAGCTCATGTATCACTGAGGACGGCGACTTTGTCGTTGAAATGTGTTTGATTGAATAAACGTAGTTATTGTGAGATCTTGTGTTCGAGTTTTTGTTCTACATAATATTATCTCACAAGTCAAGCTCAATATTTATGTATAAAGTTAAAAGTAACTTGTTAAAAATGTCTTATTTTAGTGGAAGAAAACAGCTTAAAAATGTAACTGATTATGTAAAAATGTTCTACATAATATTATCTCACAAGTCAAGCTCAATATTTATAAAGTTAAAAGTAACTTGTTAAAAAGGTAACTTATTTTAGTGGAAGAAAACAGCTTAAAAATGTAACTGATTAAGGTTAAAGTAAACTTTATACAACGTATGTTTATGAACAGATTTTGAAAATTTATAACAAAGTTGGAATTAAGTCAGACATTTTGACGTATTTATTTACTGTAATCACAATATAATCAATATTTGCTACAACTACATTGATAAGACATACATAAGATTATGTATGTTTATAATACATAAATATTAAATACTTAATAACTGTATGTTTCACATAATTATTTAATTATGTTAAATATTTCTTATGTAAAGATACCCAACCTAATAAAACGGCTGCCATCTTGAAACTATTTTTTAACAATTATTGTTAATAGTTTATATTTTCAATCATTAATCCCTAGCCTAAAAACTACAAAAGAAACATTACAAAACCTGTAAACAACTCACAAACTCTGGCAATTGCCAGTAAAACTCCCGATTAAATTTCCCCCTAAAATACAGTCACAATGTAAACTTACCACTGATGCTTCTGAAGTAAAGTCTCTGAAAGTTTTTCACAATGCAATCTATGATCTTGAATCATTTAAATACTGGACATGTACACTTCATCTACACAACTACTGGACTTCTTCGATCTCACAATATTTCTACTTTTTAATGTAAATCAAATACATGTGGTTTTTAGATTTTTTAATATTTTCCTTGACTTCATTGATAGCAAAGCCTTTTAAAAATATTACTGTAGTTCTTCATCCTCGACTGTATTTTTAGGTTACTATTTCTATAATGTACACTACTCATATTCCACAAATACTCACACTCTTCATCAATATTTAATATTGCACATTTATTCTTCCAACAACTTAATGATCGACAACACTGAAATATTCCTATTTACACAGGTCTAGTGTGAAGTCAAGTAGGAAATGAGTGTTTACGAGGGTCAAAATACAATTACTTGTCCGAATACTCAACCCGTACAAAACAGCTTTACATAAAGTTAACTGCCACTTTTTGTTCATGGGTTGTCATAAAAAGTTTTAAAATGCAGATGGTTAACATATTAACCATGTTTTTTTGGTTAATGGACCTTTTAGTTACCTATAGAAATTTATAGTTAGACTGTAATGGACTTTGTTCTGTAATTTCCTTTTAGCATAGTCACATGGATTTACTCTTAGATACATATGATTATTACTTTTTCGAACTTACTGCAACATTTAACCAAACACATTTGTACAAACATTAATAGTCTGATGTCGATGAAAATTAGTGTAACTTTTTTACAGTCAGAGTTACAGAACTTTATTCTTATCTTACCATTTTACTTAATTAGTATACTCTAAACTATTTATTAGCTACAATGAAAAACCTTTTTTCATTATGTTTTACCAATTTTTTTCTTATTTAACCTTAATCGATCCCTACCTCCCTTTAATGATAATAATAAAATTTTATTTAACCATAAATAATATAATATTCTCATATTTGACTTTCTTCTTTCCTCAAATTTAGTATGAGCCCTTCCCTAACCCCTAATTATATAACTTCCTGACCCTCCTCCCCCAATACTACTATCATTATTATTATACATCTAAAACTACCTGTATATTTTAAATTTTTTATTTCATCTTAACTCAAAAGACTATTTTTATTTAGTAGTGCGGTTTATTTATATCCTCCAGGCCATGTAATTGGCCCCTTTCTGTATTCTTATTATTTTTGCACATAACCAGAGGTCATTGTTATTTTTCCCAGATTAACCAATTTCCATCAATAAAGTTATTATTTGGGAAGTGATAACAATAATTATTAGTGAATCTTTTCGAATCCGAATTTGTTATTTTGTAAGTATGGAGCAGGTGGATTTTACTGGAGAGCTGCCATCACCTTTTCCTCTTATGACAGTCGTAGCTAATAGAAAATGGGTAGATAAATTATATGCAGATTAAGTGAAATAATGGTTTATCTAATTCTCATTCCGACTCGCCCGGAATATGATTATGTAAGCAGAGGTTACCCAGTTGGCCCAATTCCATGAAACTTATCCGTGGAATTGATCAAGCCCTGATAGAATTTTATGGGTTTTCTGGGGCAACTCTACCTTGAATTAAAACTTTTATAAAAGCAAATTATTATCACATTTTCCCGAGAAAGTGTGTTTGGATTATTATCGGCACAAATTACATTTTATGACCGCAAAACAACACCGTAAAACAAAATTATTTATAGTTAATCAGACTTATCCACTGACAGAATCCAAACGGGAACCTTGTATTATTGAAGTTACTAAACTTTCCATTAATTCTCCATAACCCACTAATAATTATCAAATCCAAGCCTTCAACAGTTTTTTAAACACCCTCAAAGAACATGGACATAACAATTTGTAACGTAACAGCTTTTTTCCGGGCCGATAACCTACATTTTTTAAACAGCAAAATATTATCTTTCCTTACCTTCGTAAAGACACTTATGACTCTCACAGTTACCCTAACACATTTAACATAGGTGATTTGGTTATGTGTAAAGAACAGCACCACAGCAATGCCTCCAATAGGATCAATGCCGATTTATTGCCATTATGGTTCAGTCCCCTAGTTATCAGCGCATTTACTTCTCCCGTAACCGTTGCACTGATCAACACAGCCTCCAGTATACAAATTCGTTAAGCACGTCTCCCACCTATACACATTTTGTAAACCCAAATAGTCACCAAAAATAGAACAACCCAACCGTCTCACTGCCTGTTAATCTCAGTCGGCTCATGTGATATTAGTGAGGTATTTCCAATTCTTCTTTCTACTAGGGTATAACATTTAAAACACAATTCCATGCACCCATACTTATACCATTATTTACCAACCAATCCTAGAAATTCCCACATTTGGTTTATCCATACTCCCTTGCGGGCCTAGTATGGAAGGGGTTTTCCACTAGATTCAGCAGTATTTCCATGGGAATCGTTCTGCGGCTTATTTGAGCCTCTCCTCTCAGCCTTCATTTTTCATTGCACCCATACAGTCACACTGTACACTTCAACACTTTTTCTCCCTCCTAATTTCCTTTAACCTTTTTTGACCATACCCTCCCTCCCAAACACATCTCAGTACCATTAACACAAAAATTATTAGATATTTCTCTTCACCAATCTTGATCTTCTATTAGTATAAGTTAAATTAATATATTATTTTAGTTTTGTTTATCTGATAATAGTTAAGGTGTTAATTGGTAAATTTCATATTTCACTCTATTACCCCCCCCCCCCAACTGTTATGCGTAGAATCCAACACAAGTCCTACCTTATATATATATATATATTATATATGATTTAAATGTTGTATATATTCGAAAATGTGTTAGTGGCGTATGAATGGGTTTTGAACTTTTGCTGGCTGTAACACAACTTAGCACGTTACCGGCAAGACCCAACGAGCCTCACTGCCGCGAATCCACATAGTCCAAGCTCTTGTGTTTACTTCCTTAAATCCTATCTTTAACCTATAACCAAACAAATGGGTTGATTCGAAACAGGATTATTGGTATATATCGTGCCATGTACATATGTCTATGATTTGTGACACTTTCATGGTTGTCGTCTTCAGCTTAGTTGTATTGCTAGTATATGTTGTTGTTTATAAGACCCCTAGATATTGCATATCAAATGAAAAGACATTAAAAATAGAAGAAAATAACACCACTCCAACGTCTCTAGTTCAATTAGGATAAGAGCAATTACAATTTTAGTAAATGCCGGCCGAGCAATTGTGAGCGATTTTTGATAACTTTAAATGGTCATAATTTAAAAACGGGTTGACATCAAAATTAAAACGACGTTTTTTTTGGTCTATATGAATTTTACCTCAGTGCTAAATTTCATCAAAATCTGAGATGGTCAAGTAAAATTTTTTATTTAAGTGTGTTGATTTGATACGGAATGACCCTTATTTGTAGTTGCTGTCTTCATCGAGAAAGAGATGGTTCACCAGTCTCAGCAAGTAAGCTAGAAACTTGACGAACAAAATGCTCCAGAAACAATACGCAGTGCAGAGTTATGTATCGAACCAAGCGTCTTAAATGGCTGATGGTCTTGCGGATGAGCCATAATTATGTCTATGGAGCCATAATCAATCCGCGATTGATCAACAGCATGGTAGAAATGTAGCATACAGGTTACACTGAGAACACATAACATGTCAAATGTTTTATAACACTGTATTTTCTAGATCAGACAAATGTGGAATCCAAGAAAGTCTATGATCAAACAATAGGGCTAAAAATGTAGAAGTTACTGTAGTTTGAAGTTGTGTTCCATTGAGAAGTAATAAAGAGTGATGGTGAAAATTATGTCGAATAAAAGCAATTAATTAAAATCCTGTCAATCTTGATCAAGATTGAAATTTATTTATTACAAGTTGAAGGGTTCTTTCGGCTGTTGTCATACCTCGAGTAGCCACGTATATATCAAAAATGTCAATAGACAACAGTGGACAAGGCACTGCATATTAGTGGTAATGCTGTTGATTCCGACAGCCAAGTGCCAAATGCAAAGCAGGAGATGCATTAGATGACAGGAAATATGTAGGCTACTGTTTCACTGGTCTCGGTTTCATTGGGAACTTACAGGTTATTTTGATCACTGTAAACTTGGCCATTTGTTCCTTTTTTTGTTATTCTAACAGCAGATAAAATTTATATCTTTATAATAACCTGAATTCTATATATTTTTTTCCAAAAAGATAAGACCTATTGTTTCAATACGAAGGGAAGGAATAATTATTTTTAAATATTTTAATAATGAACTGTCAATTATATTATTTTCTGCAATTGATGTAGGGCCTATTACATATAACTAGTAAGATGTTACCTCTTTGTAATTATATTTGCTTTATATATTCTTTGGTTAATGTCACACACACACACACAGACATATATATATATATAGGCTATATATATATATATATATATATATATATATATATATATATATATATATATATAGCCACCTAGCCAAACTTGTCGTAGGTTTGGCTAGGTCAATAATTGTGTTTACCTTAATATTTAGGGCGATATAATTTCGCAGCTGCAAGGAAAAAATTGTGATGCAAATTTGAAGAATTGCCATTATGTCTAAACTATAAATAGTAAGATTTCGTACCTAGTTTTCAAATTATGATTTTTTGGTACAAAAGTGAATTACGCATTGAAGAAATAAATTATTCAGTATTTGTTTACATAATGGTGATTAGGTAAATATGCATTGTTGAATATGTGCTTCTATTTAATGAAATCGTTAAATACGTACCTTATTATGTATAATCCACATCTTAGTGATTATGGCATTTGTGCTAACACCATTTTCAATGCACCAAATACTTTATGTAAGAAAATAACAAATATGTAAGTTTGGATTGTACTCTGCTGTCGTTAATGTAGGCTTGCGTCTGTATTTACATTGCCCAATATATCGAAAATAAAGTTTCTTGTGACATGCCTCCTAAATATTACGTTGCGTGACTGCAATAATATTCAGTACATTTGGTTAAAGGAAAATAAATAGGCTTAAACGAATTTGTAAATTTGTAGGCGTAAGAAAGTTATTTTTGTGAAAATCAGGTTAGGTACAGTATCCTCAAGATAGGAATGTGTCTGGGGTGGAGGAAAAGAGGGGCCCCCACACTACATTTGCTGAGCTTGCTTTCAGTGGTGTAATCCCAATAAAAAAATATTGACCTCCAATGTTTCTATATAAACGCATACCCTACTTACGTTTCTTTTATCGGTGTAAATAAGAATAAAATGTTTACGAAAGTACAGAAAGGTGGGTATTAAAGAGATATTAGAGCTAAGCAGTAATTTTTGTACCTATTTTTCTTGGAGTGGGTTGTAACGTCAAGTCAGGCTAGGGAAGCAAGTAGAAGGGAGGACACGCCAATTACACCAGACACACTCCTAGTCTGAGGATACTGTATATAATATATATATATATATATCCTTACTTTACCTAATAAAACAAAATAAAATTTATTTAATATAGAACTATTTAATATAGAGATATGATTACAACATCAAGAGATGGAGGTCTCACAGATTCAGGAGGTCATGCAAAGATAATAGTTTATTGATGTCATTACTTGTATTAACATAATCAAGCAGGATTCCCTTGTTTAAAAATTTTTTTTTACATAAATAATGTATTTGGTGCATTAAAAATGGTGTTGGGGCATATGCCATAATCAGTAGGTCGTGAATTGTACATAATAAGGTACTTATTTGACGGTTATACAAAATAGAAGTAAATATTCAATATGTATGGTACAATGCATATTTACCAGCAATTGCTAATTTTCTGGATTTGTGAACATTTGCTATTAAGCCTATGTCGAACCTATAAATACGTTGAATTAATAGTTTTTAAATTGTGATTTTTCAGTGAAAAAAGAGAAGTCTGTATTGAAAACATTTAAGGTATGTATTAGGCCTAAAGGACTAAAAATAATAATAGTGAAAATTAACTGTAACCTCTAATCTATATAATTACCGACATAACCTAGCCTTATTTAACCTATTTGCATAGTTTTTGGTAAATAAAAATGTATATTAGATTAGTGATCAATTTAACGTTCTAAACAATTTTCACTCAACATGTAAATTATATAGTAGCATAAAAAAACAATAATTTAAAAAATAATAAGTCTTAATAAAGTAAACGTTGGTCAAGTAGTAAGAGGTTATAACAAACTTGTTGAGGTTATAACAAACTTGTTGTCTTAAAGCTATATCGGATACTAGGTCTACATAATTGTGATTTAAAGATATCTCTGGATAACGAAAATAAAATAAACTTACTTGACAGCATCATTGTTTGAATTTATAAAAGAAGCATGTCTTCATTGTCTTGAGCCCAAGCATTTTTTAAAGTTATATTTTGATATCTGAGTTTTTGGCGGCTTTCACTTAATATACTTCTGACCATATATAATATTTATATAAAATGGAACTGCAAAATACCACTTCTAAGTTCTAATGTATTCACTTCTAGTACATTAAAACAAAAACTGAAGCTATGTTATAGCTGATACGCTGTTTACATAGTCGTATTGTTTTTATATAATGTGTGCGCCTGTAGTGTCATCTGTATTTTGATTGTAGGATTTTTTAATTTTTAAAAATTTTAATCTTAACCGACCGGCAGGGTTGGATACAACTATGAAGCCACGTTTTCACTATATATTATTTAAAAATGATTATTGGCCTAACTCTTTTCTTTATTTCGTTGAAGTTGTGGTTGCCATTTGTTAATTTTGTTAATCACTATTGTTTTGGAGCTAATATTATTGTTATCAATTAAGAGTCTATAGTTTGTTTTTAAACAACTCTATGTTTATTATGAAACATGTGGGTAACGGTTAATACTACAATATGTATTGGTATTTGTTTACGTGTTATTTATAAATGTATTCTTTCAAAATGTATGTTAGTAAAAGTAGCAAAAAAAGAAACTCTTATTTTAATTTTAAATTTACATCACCATCACAGCTGTTTTTTGCCACTTAAATACACTGTATAATCAGCAAGTAATGAAAAAGCTTCAGAGTTATTGGCATCTTGTACAAAAGTAAGCCGCAAAACTTCAAAAGCGCTACGTTCACTGTTCAGTCTATGACTGTTTGATAGCTAGCGACGCCTTAAGGCCATTCCACACTGCACATGGCGTGCGTGGCTGGACGTATGCTAGCTACTTTTCAAAATATCTCTTCCCTGGTTATCAAAAGAGACTGTTCACACTGCAGGGCCACGGCCACGCGCCACTTCCGCTAACTGGACACGCGTGGCTACCGTTCGCTCCTTAAGCGATCTTTTTAAACGTGGCGGACACATTTTGTATGCCCTGTAGACTTTGCTCTTTCCTTGATGAAAACACGATGTACTAAAGTTTAAATATCTTCCAATATCAGACAACCCTCTGCACTGAAACCATATTTTAAAGGAACATGTTTTTCTGTAATTTGAATCAGTCGGATATCGAGAAAATAAAAAATGTACAAAGCATTTGTATGAACTCATTAACTGTATCGGTTGTCACACTTCTGCCTACGAAGGGTTTTTTTTATTAAAGATTGTAATGTGTTGTCAAGACGAGATGTTAAAATAATAAATATTTATAATGTTTAAGTCTCATAACTAAATTAAGTAGTCAAAATAACAACGTCCATCTTGTAAAATTCTTTTAGTTATTTTAATATAGAGATTAATTTAATGTTGTTTCTAGAGGGAACTATGCATTAATTTGTACACAACTCTCTCTAGTTTTAATTATATAAAATTACTCCTTTTAATGAACTACTTAATTATATAATATACAATTGCTTATTTACTACATATAAATAAATATTTTCATAATATACGTGTTTATACAATGTTAATTCTATGTTATTTTGATTTAAATGAATATCATTCTAGCACCTTTTAAATTGATATTGGCTAAGATGCTTCATCAGCTAATTTATATCAAAGGGTTTTTAATCTTTAAATTATACTTTTTTGTTACAAATACTTGATTTTAAGTTATCTAATTATGATTTGGTTTTATTGTCATTAATTTGATTTTAAGTATTATTATTTTTAGTATTAATTAATATCTATCATTAAGTTCCAGTATCATGTTATACTGAACTATAAATATTTTTCACTTAAGAGAATCCAGATAATATAAATTTTAACACGTAATATATTTTATCAGAAAATAGTAAAGGTTGGATTTAGTGCAGAGTAAAAATTCCCATTCCAGGAATGTAGACTATAGAACCCTTATACACTTCATTTGTTTAAAAGTAGTTCACGCCTAATTGATTTTTATAGTGCAATATTAAACTGTGTCCCTAAATGTTTTCCAACTGGAAGCGAGCTTTGTAAAATATATGGGATAGGGGTTTTTAAAAATACATTTTATTAGAGAGAAAATCAAAATTATGATTTTATTAAACCAGGTGTAACAATTTTAATTAAAGATAGTGAGTCATTAAACCGTAATAAAAATTAATTGAATAATGCAAACACTTAAGAACGTATAAAGAGTGAAATACAAAACAATAAAATAATATAATTGCAGTTTCTGTCATTATTTGTAATGATTTCCTTGTATCTAGTAACTGTTTTGAGCAAGTCATGGTAAAATATTAAGATTGTCTAATCAAACCAAATATCTTAAAACTTGCTTTTTGTTAACATATATTTACCTTAAATATCAAAAGTTCAATCCAGATAATATAAATTTTAACATGTAATATATTTAATCAGAAAATAGTAACAGTTGAATTTAGTGTAGATTACATTCCAATTCCACGAATGTAGACTATAGAACCCTTATACACTTCATTTGTTTAAAAGTAGTTCACGCTTAATTGATTTTTATTGTGCAATATTAAACTGTGTCATTAAATGTTTCTTGACAAGAAGAAAGTTTTTTTTTTACATTAATTTAAATAATTTTTTCAATAAAAACGCATATACAGTAAGTACAGAAAGTAGGCCTTTATCTTAAAATATTACTTACTAAATAGTTCTAAAAAATTTGACCTAAAAGATGTGTTTTATGAAAAAATGGAAAAAAAAAATGTGAATTATTAATGTTTGGTGTGAGTGTTTTTTTTTCTAAATATTAAAATAGGCATGGTAATTAAAGTAACGAATTTTTGCGTATGCTCACAAGAAAATAAAAATAGAAACTACATTTTAAGAAGAAAAAAAAATAGATTTTTTTTCCGAAAAATGCTGCTGCTGTAAAAATCCAAAATTTTAATAATTTTAACCACCATCAAATAATTAAACAAATAAATATTTCACTAAGTATGTTGTTTTACGCATAGAATAAATAAATATAATAATGTTACATAAGTCAGAACATTTGGCAAGGCTAACTAATAATAAACGTAGGCATCAGTAATTTTATAAATAATAATAATGCGCTTACGTACAATTATAGTTACTTTTAATAAACTGAAATCAGTTATGTGACGTTAACAAATAGCATCTAGTTTAATTACCAACAATTAAATTACCTAAAATATCTGACAAGTAATTTTAATTACAGTTCAAAATCGTATTCTTCAATTTAAGAGATATTTGTGGAGATAGTTATTAAAAATTAATTCATCCAGACGATACAACACGTTTAGATTCAACGATACAAACTTATTTTGGACCCTTTCTTGGAAATATAATATAATTTTCAAATTTAATTAGTTGACATTATAATAAAATTATTTTTTGAAACATGGAAATTTAAGGTTTATATTAAAGTTTCTGATGATGTAAGCTACACAAAACTGTTTAAAAATAATAATTTTACATTCAATAGTGTACGAGAAATGTAACTTAATGAAACAAAGTTAAATTTAGATAATTAATAATACCCGTTATACAAGTTTTTGATAAGTATATTATTTGAATTAAAAAAAAAATAATAAAAAAATAATTGTATAATAATGAAGTAAAATGTTGTAAACTGTAAGTTTGGTTTAAATTCGAAAATGTATATAGGCCTACTATTCTAAAACAAGATAATATTACAAACCTTTTTAATGATTTAAAATTGTTTTAAGTTATAACAGATACAATTACTTAACTATAGCAAATTTTAACCAACCACACTGACTCCCCTATTTCTATAAATATATTTAAACTTTAATTTATTTAATACAAAATTACTTTAACGTAAAGTGACAAAAGTTGGAGTCATAATTTTATATACTATATCCTCTGTTTCACACACACACACACACACACACACACACACACACACACACATATATATATATATATAT
The DNA here is from genome assembly GCA_963513935.1 of Aphrophora alni. NCBI lineage: Eukaryota > Metazoa > Arthropoda > Insecta > Hemiptera > Aphrophoridae > Aphrophora > Aphrophora alni. The sequence goes on from OY740768.1 coordinate 58,425,977, forward strand.
ATATATATATATATATTGTATTCTGTTTCCAAAAAAGAAAGGGAGAAAAAACAACAAAACAAACGAAGTAGATAATAGGTACCAATATCATTTCCTGCACTTGAATAATTTACAGTATTTAATAAACGCAGTAACCTGCAATTAATCAGAGAAATTCTCATAGATACTTAGGTTTTTATTAATTCTTTTATGTGATTTATTAAGGTAATCAACGTACTTTAGTTAAACGGGACGAAACACAAACCTACAAAAATTGACAAATGATTCAAAACCAGTTTCTTATAAATTTATGACTGGTTCAAAGTTGATAAATTACGCATATTCTGAAAATTTATGTTATGATTGTTTTAGGAAAAATATAGCAATAATACATTGAAGTGGATTTTATTATAATAATAGTCCAAATGCTAACTACGAGTAATACAATATACATTAAAACCTGAAACTTCGTCATAAGTCTAAAAAGATATTATAGATATATCATTAAGGAAATATATATTTTATGTTGCTATTAATAATATATAATAATTAACTGAATGGTTCGTGGCTTTCTATTGTATTAACTTAATGCAAATATTTTGTTTACTTTGCAGCAATCAAAACTAACTATTAATTAAAATATTTTTTTTTATGAAATAATGATGTTATATTGAAATATTCATCTTAACTAACTTAATTATTTATTGTCTTGCCAAATTTTGAAATTATATAAATTATTATTTTTCGATTCAGTTTTTTTCAAATTAGGGCGTAACACTTCACCTCAGATTATGATGAAAACTAGGATCAAGATCACCTCAAAATATTATTGTAATCTTTGATGACCAATCGGAATACAATATAAATATCTATTAACACGAAAGTTGAATTATTCTTGTTTAATATCTCTTTTCTATTTTCGAAGACAATATGTCAAAAAGTATTTTTATATGGTGTGGATGATTAACAAAATTGATATTGATTAATTATCTGAATTTTTGATGAAAAAGCGATATACTATTCTAAAAACTAATTGTATTAAAAATATAAACAATTTATGAAATTTATAAGGATCTACTAAAACTGATTGAAAAATAATGATACTTATGTAATAATTTGTTAAAATACTCATAATATATAGTTTTGAAACGTTCAATTTGGTAAATATATTTTACCAGCAGATTCATTTCGCTCGTCTCTATAAGTGATTCATCCCTACCATCATTCAATTATGTCTCCGGTTGTATCTTAATCGATGAGTTAACTTTAGGTAAAAAAATCGTCTGTCCAGCTTTCCCGTCTGATTCAAACGCACCGTGTAAAATTTACCTGACGCTAATAGTAAAAATGACGAAGCTAAAAGAAAATAATATAGGAGTACATTGTTATTTTACTGTTTTAAATTAGTAGGTTTAACTTTAATGTTATAATAATAGTGCTAATAAATAATCAGTTTTATTTTAAAATAATAATAGGCAAATAAATACATTTTTTAAAACTTAATATCACAGTCTAGAAATATATTATTTTCAAGAGTACTACATTCTTTAAATTCTGTAAAACTTATGTGGTCATTATGATAATTTTGATGTAATGGTTTTAAGTATATCTGTCAAAAATAGGATCTGCCTGTCTGTCTGAAGGCGCAACCAGTCTACACAGGCACGACAATACATCCTATATATTTCAAACTTTGCATTTCTATTCTTTGTATTTTCCCACACATAGGAAAAATATAGCGGTAAAAAAAAACAAAAACCGAGAACCCTTATAATTTCTCACGTGTGTCTGTTTGTCTGTATAATTTAAACTGATGCTTAAATGATTTCGAATTTAGAAAAAAAAAAAACTGTCTCTATATCCATGAAGGCCCTAAGCCATTATATAACGATGACTCCGTATGTAAATTAAAGCTTTCATAATTATTAACTTTATTTATCTCTGATAGTTTGAGATATTTAGGAAAATATTTGTTTATTGGCAGAGATTCAAATGAAAACTTTGTAAATTAGCGTCATTGCACGACAGAGTTCTTATGTAAGTTAAGTGGTCCATTTAGTATTTGTATATTAAGTGGATCTGTCCACGTTAAAATTACACCAACTAATATTTGCGTTATCAATAGGTATAACATTACAAACAACATTAAATATACAATTTCAATTACAATTATTATTTATTTTAATGATTACCCATAAAGAATATTTAGTTTATTTCTGTTTAAGCGGTTTAACTTATCAGTAGGCAGTGCACTGAATGAATGGCAGTCAAGTTTTATAACCTGTAACCTTAAAGGAGAGTAGCCCGAGTCCATACTTAGTGGGATATAAATCAATGCTAAATGAGTGTTTTTATAAAATTTTTGTACAATTACAATACAATTAGTGTTAATACTTAGAGTATTGGTTTATATTGGTTATTAACCACAAGATTCATTGAATGTTGTACTTTTGTAATATTTGAAATGTGTAATACCGTATTTATACAGTAGGCTATTGTATCTTGTTGTATATCATTTTTTGTTACAGTAAATTGTGATGATTTTGTTTTGTATTTCTAGTAAATTATTTCAAAGTAAATTTACGATTTAAATATTATTGAGTAAAAAGTTGTACAAGTCAATAATGTAATGATTTAAAAGTAGTGTTTCTATCTGTACCTTAATTATTGTAAATTGAAAGACATGGACCCTTATTTCTATATACCTTTAATATAGAAATACAAAGCCTTGGTAACAAAAGTAAATGATATTGAACTCTTGTTGTGTTTTAGAAACTGTTCCTTCAAGAGCTGAATATTAAACTTGATATTTTCCTTCTTATCTGGCTCTACGAAGTTCCTGTTTGTGGGAATGGAAGTTTTTATAGTTATTTGGCTTTATTGTTCCATTGAACTCAAAGTCTTAACGTTTTAAATTGTTTTAATACAGGAGTTTAAAACACAAAACAAGCCAGTCGAACTTTATTTATCGCATCTCTTTACTTTTATGTACAGTACACACAAAAATCATATTATGGTACATACATAGACGACAAGTCATTTGTTAATATTAACACTATAAAACAGGAATATTTTTGAGAATTGTTAAAATATATTTTCTCTAAAGAAGCATACCATTATTTGTGTCATGTAATTTTTATTTTTTAAATTTCATAATGTTATCTTAATGTATGACATTGTTTATGTTATATATAGTTTTGTTTCATATATGTAAAAACCTACGAGTATTAAAATAATTAAAACGTAAGGAATGATTGTTTTACATTTTTTTCAACACGAAAATACAATTTGTCTTCTAAGGAACACTAAGGTATTAAGTTCATCCGTGACTCAACCTTTAAATTAACATTGAAAAAAACAAGGCATTTTATCTTGGTAAATAAAAATAAAACTAATAATAAAATAATAGAGGTATTAATTTAGCGTATAATTATTACAGAAATAAATCCAAACTCTATACTATAATTTTGTAGGTTAAAAGAGAGTAAGTTGATCACATTTTCTTATTTAAGAAGGTTAAGCTCCCTTAAAGTATAACGGATTGATTGTTTACAAGTTGTAAAGAAATAATCATAACAATAGCAAAATACCAGTAACTTGAACATTAAATGTTTTATACATTTTGAATATCACAACTGGTTTCATTGTAATATAATATTATTTAAGTAAATGTTATAATAACAAAAAACACGATATAAACTGAACAATATTTGTATGTACAGTTATCATATTATAACAAACAATGTCAGTTTAGTCAAACATTGTAAAGTAATTAAAAATCAACCCATGATCAGATCAAATGCATACTCAACACCAACACTTTTTTATTAAAAAATATGAGACAAAATAGGAAAGTCTCTCTCTCTCTCTCTCTCTCTCTCTCTCTCTCTCTCTCTCTCTCTCTCTCTCTCTCTCTCTCTCTCTCTCTCTCTCTCTCTCTCTCTCTCTCTCTCTCTCTCTCTCTCTCTCTCTCTCTCTCTCTCTCTCTCTCTCTCTCTCTCTCTCTCTCTCTCTCACTCCATTTCTCTTTCAAATGAAAAAAAGTATTGCAAAAGTGAAACGTTCTTACTCAAAATTTGCATACACACCAAATAGAAAATAGGTTAGGTTTATGAGATAATTTACAATAACTATGTGCAATTTATTGCATATTTTGTTTTATTATTACAAAGTTTCATAGAATCTTATTCCAAAAAAGAGGCAATTGATAACTAAAGAACGAAATAATTGTTTTATCTAGTTACATGTCAATTATAGTACTTACAGACTTAGTGGTGAATACACTGCATACATTATTCATTTTCAAATTAAATTTACGATCCAAAAAACAGTCTAAAGTTCTGTCTCCACCAAAGTAAAATTTACAATAAAATCGCCATAACAATTTTGAGGAATTGGCAGAGCTCGCTTTATCAATAAGTTCATTATCAGAGAATTTGCTTAGCTAACTGACTAAATCTGGGTTTTGAGACAAGCATGGTGGAATCTAATCTCGTCGATTTCAGAGGAATAGAGAGCATCGTTTCAGCTGCAATGAACTACACGTTCAACTGCAATGAACTAAACGTTTACCTGCAATGAACTACATGTTCAACTGCAATGAACTACACGTTCAGCTGCATGAATCATTAATCCAGTTCACATTGTGAAAAAGTTAAGGATACATTTATAACTTAAAAAATCATAATATACGGTATGCGCCAAAATAAACAGTACTGAAACTGAATAAGATGCCTTCTCGATCAGCTGTGTCAACTTTTGATTGTTGCCACGTCTTCGTGATTATTATTTCTTTCTTATTTGAGGTTAGTTTTTGCTGACATGGTGCTAACTACTGCAGAGAAAGCTTTTATCATGGAGCATTATTTTCGTTTCTACGGAATTGGACGTGCGGGTGGGCCAAGTTTGTCACACACTGGATTACGTTTTCAGGAACATTTTCACAAAAATCCGCCTAGAAATGTTGTGATTATTAGTGTTGTTCAAAAATTTCGAAGAACAGGTAGTGTTTTGAAGCAGCGGAAGGGCTATTCTGGTCGCTCAACTACTGTCTTTAAAATGAAAACCACGGAAGAGTGTTGTAGCAAGTGTTACAGTCACCAAAAAGAAGCCTAAACCAAACATCTTTGAAACTGAATATAAGCAATACGTCGTTGAGAAGAATGTTTAAAAACAATGGTGGTTTTCCCTACAAGATACAAACTGGGCAACCTTTGAACTGTATAAACAAAACAGCCAGAGTTCAGTACTGCGCTTCAATGTGCTATGGAGAACCTTAGTTTCTGAGTGATGTATGGTTTTCAGATGAATGTCATTGGCACCTTAATGGTTTCATAAACAAACAGACATCACGTTTTCTTGGGTTTGAACGTCCTGACAGTGCTGTAGAGAGGCTTCAGCATAGTAAGCGAGTAACCATTTGGTGCGATGTGTCAGGGAGAGGCATAATTGGTCCATACTTTGTTGAAGAAAATAATGGAAATCCTCTTACTGTAAATCAGGACTGATATAGGGTCATTCTTGATCGTTTTATAGGAGACCTCAGGAAATTTTGTCGTGCCCGAAACCTATCTTTTCGTTCACAATGGTTCCAGCAAGATTTCGGAATGAATTTATTGTAGCCATAAAATTAAAGCCATATCTCATAAAATTGAAATCTTTTCGCTCATCTCAAAAAAGTATAAATAATGAAATTTATCAGTAATATTTCGTACACTGAAGCTAGATACATAGGTTTGAGTTTTTATTTATCTGTATACACTAGATACTGTAAAGAATAAGTTTTGTTTAATGAATTCATAGTACTTATCTTGAAAATGGATAAGTTTATAAATTTAAATATTATTTATCGTAATAATTTGATAAATACGTAGTATGTGTTCTTAATCTTAAGTATGAACAGGAAGTATGAAGGTGTATTAAATCAATGAATTGGTACTGTATAAGTTTTTCATATCAGCTAGATTTCATCTTGTAGAAGTTAAACGGTAGTCACAATTTTCACAAGAAATCACATCACCAGGACAATATTTCAACGTCATAATCTTGTTATGTGAACCCCCCCCCCCCAATGATCTCTCAGTAGTTGCGGATGGTGTATTAACCGTCGAGATATAGTATTAAATATCAGTTTTCTTTGTGATCTTGTTTTTTCTCAAGTGCATTCAATAATTCAACTGTAATGTATCTAACCACCAATCACCAAATTAATGAAAACGCAATTTTCCACAAAAACCACTTTATTTTTCAATGCAAATACAAGATGTTATATTAATTAATTAAGTCTACATTTTCAATTGTTACATGCACACAAACTCATATAGTCAGTGAAACATCGTCTTGTATTTGTATTGGAAATAAAGTGGTTTTGTGGAAAATATTGTGTTCATTCATTTGGACATCCCAATAAAGTATACATTTTTGGTAGTTATGATGTATAGTTAAACTTTAAAAATTATATTTTCTTAGTTACGTAATGAGCAACTATATAATGTACTCATTCTGATGTGAAAAACAAAATTGATGTAAAGTTTTTCTTTGAAATATTTAGAATTAAAGGTCCGTGAATGTAAAAAAAAAAAAAAATGGTGTTATTAACGATACTTGCCTGACAATCACTAGTCAGTGCAGTATGCTATGACGTAAATGACTAGATGGATTTTGACACATTTCCACATGGGAATAAATATGCCACTTATTTAGTGGCGGGGTTTTTGTAAAGGTTTTGAATAACTCAAAATGTGACGTTACCTGTTAAAAATAAATATTTTCCAACATACATAATATCAACAAAAATATATTCTCAAAATATATTTCAACCATATCTTTTGTCAGGTTATTTTTATAATAAAATTCATTCCCTAATTGTGATTTTCGTTTATATATACAGTAGTTTACCATATTTGATTTAGTTTAAACCATAAACATTTCGATTTCATTAAAATTCGATCGAATCAGATATTGATATTGTGGAAAATTCCACAATCAAAGTAGTAATTGATGTCTATTTTCACTTTTTGGATAATAACGTTAGATATAGCATTTTTTTAAAGCTAAAAAAACTACCGTATATATTTGTTTAGTGTTTGGATTTATGTGTGGGTGAGTGAAAAAGTTGGTGCAATATTTGTGTACCTTTTTTACTGATGTTTAAGAAACTTAAATAGTCTAGACAGTTATGAAATACGGTCAATATTATTTAGTCATAAAAAGAATACAGATTGTCTACAACATATTGTACCTCTCTTTTTTTCTTCTTTTTTTCCCTTGGGGACATATTGCTGAAGCTTTAATTGACTTCCAGCACTTAAGCTATGAGCCTATTGTGCTCCTTTTTTTGTTCATCTTACACTCATCTAACAAGCTCCAGTATCTTGTGCAGGTCTCAGGTACTAAACAGGACAATGACCGTCTTGGAGAAGTTGACTCGAGGTCCCTCTCTCCAGTTATTGGTGAGTCCCAGATAGTAGTTAAGCAGCTCTTCAAGTGAACTTGGGAACTTGCCTTGTACCAGGATGTCTATGTCATCTGCGTTATATAACTGGTGCGTATTACAGGTAAATTTATTGTTTTAAGTTATATGGATCTTTAAGATTTAATGTGTTACAATTCTAATATTGGAACAACCCAGTAGATTGTAGTGAAACTTACACGGAAATATACTTTAATCCAATTGTAATTTAAAGAAATTCTGATAATAGTGCAGGAAATAAATATATCTACACTTTATCATAAAAAAAATCACGTGTTGGCTCTCAATGGGAGATACCAGTATTATTATTGATTTATATAATGTATCAGTTTAACAGAATGTTTTTAAGACTAATATTTTATTAAATAAAGGAACAATGTATCACTGGTCGTATCGTAAAGTTCAACTCTACTTTCATGTTAGTAGATACCATATTATTTGTAAACCATTTTTACTAACTATTACCTGATTGAAAAAAAAAGTTCCGTATATATTTAACAAAAAATAATAAACTATACAAGAACGCACATTGAATTATTATGAATCATAAATTCAAAAAAACGGTGTCTATTTTTATTTTAAAATATATGGCACAAACAACTTGAGTCCTATGTTGATTCTCAGATTTCCTCACACCAGAAAAAATATTACTGATTTAAATCAATAGTACTGTTTACTTGAAATGAGAAGCACTTGGAGAATCTTCAGTTAACAAATGAAAGAAAACACAATTTTAATAAACACTTTATTTATTTAAGATGACATTTCCATAAATACTTTTTTCCATGGCTTGTGTCAGTACTACATGTAACAGATGACGATGTTGATTAAGTCACTGACACGTAGTTTTTGCACAAATTACGTGTTTAATAAAGATATTTTTTTTCCATTTGGCGAATAATAATGTTTTTGAAAGAAATACGGCATTAATTATAACTATTATGACTTATGATTCTAGTTTTAAATTGTCTAATTTTTAAGTCTTTGTCAACATTAGTTCAGAAGTAAATAAAAGTTTGATATAACTTTTTAAAAACAATAAAATTATAGTTTCATCTAAGAGATTTTGAACTGAATTAATATTAGATTCAATCATCGGTTGTGATACATAATCAACTTATTTAATTCTAATCAGTATTATAAGGACTGATGAAAAAGTGTGGATATGTTATTTTTCATCAGGTTTAAAATATTAAAAACAAATATTTGTAATTTTTGTTAAATAATTTGTTTAATAATTTGTACATATCTTTATCATTTCACTCGTAATGTTTGCTAATTGTAAAATGAAAATTAATTTAGTCTGAGTATATGTGTTCAAACATCTGGCATCTGTTCTCTTCCTTCTTCTGTAGCAGCAGCTGGGGATGACTTGTACGCGACCTGATTCTGTTATTTCATTTCAGAGTAAACCATCAATACTGATATTGTTATATTACATATTTTTAGTATTTCACATACACGCAGAATATAGAAAGTATATATATATATTAATAAAATATACGAAAAAAAATCTACTTAAATTTATTAGAAGAAAACTCTGTCTTAAAGTATTTGTTTTAAATATACATTTTGAGACGCCAGAAAAGAGTTCACTGACTCTATATAACAATGTATTTTGTACAGTTGTGGTTGTTAGTATATGGACTGAGATGTATAGTAAACTATGTAAACAGTTTTGATAGTTTTATATATATTCTAATCTCAAGCCTTTTCTTATAGTTTATTGACGACTCAAAATTCGGAGGGTGATCCAAGACAAAAATTCATTAAGTTGTAATAGTTTTATGAATTAAATTTATTCTTTCGTGTATTTATTTATTTTTTGGCTTATGTATTTGGTTTTTTGCTTTGCGTGCATATAATTATATATTTACATGTATGCATGTGTATTTTGTGTATGTATATTTCTTTCTGTGTTAAGTTTTATATTTATATACATGGGTCATTTTTTAAGTAAGAACCGTTTTTAAGTGGAGTAACAGCAATTTTATTTATGAACATAAATTGTATCAAAAACTTAAGTATGAACATATTTTTACTTTTCTACATAGTCACAAAGAATATCTAAACATTTGTTAAGTCGTGGCACTAGCTTTTGGTCCTCTCATCATAGAACTCTGCCGCCTGAGCATTTAACCAGTTAGTAACAGTTGCTTTCAACACGTCATCATTTTCAAATCGCTTTCCACCAAGATGTTCTTTGAGTTTAGGAAACACATGAAAGTCTGATGGTGCCAGGTCAGGGCTGGGGAGATGGTCCAGTAATTCTCATCGAAAGATGGCCAGTTGCGTCTTGGTCATTGCTGCAGCGTGAGGCCGAGCGTTATCATGAAGCAGCATGACGCCGTTAGACAGAAGTCCCAGCCGGCAGTTTTGAATAGTGCGCCTACGTTTGGTTAGTGTTTCGCAATATCTCTGAGCATTTATGGTCATTCCTCTTGGCAGAAAGTCAATCAGAAGAACGCCTTTCCGATCCCAAAAGACCGTGGCCATGATTTTCCGTGTTGAAGGTTCTTGTTTGAATTTTCGTGGTTTCGTCGGTGAATTTGAGGGATGCCATTCACTGGATTTACGTTTAGTCTCTGGACTGTAGTATGCTACCCACGTTTCATCACCGGTAACAATATGATTCAAGAACTCATCACCACTGTTATCGTAGCGCTCCAAAAATGACAAAGAATGTGCCAAACGCTTCTTTTTGTGTTCTTCTGTCAACATTTTTGGCACCCATCTCGCACAATTTGTTTTTGTAATGCAGTTTTTCGGAAAGAATGTGATAAACAACCAATCTTGAAACTTGTGGAAATTTCTCATGAAGCTTGTCAATCGTAAAGCTCCGGTTTTGGCGAATTTCCTCATCAACTTTTTTTTGTCAAGTCTTCATCAATGACAGTTGGTCGCCCATATCGTTCTTTATCATGAACATTTGTTCTTTCTTAATTGAAAATCCTACAACATATACGCACATTACTGTCATTCATTACACCTTCATCATAAACTTCAACAAGCTGCCGGTGAATTTCGGCGGGACGAACTTGTTTTGCGTTTAAAAACCGAATATCCAAGTGCGGGTTTATTGATTAACATGGCGACAAACAAAGCAGTGTTACGATAGAACCAATAGTGGCAGAGACATAAAATCAACTGACTGTGACTGCATAGTTGGGGACTGGGTAAGAGTGGCTAACCTTGAGCGGGCGTCAAGTGACAGCCTGCGCGGTTGCTATCCGTAAACGGTTCTTACTTAAAAAATGACCTCTCGTATTATATATATGTTATGCTTGGCTGATTTATGGTTGGGGGGGGGGGGGAGGAGAGGTGTATTACCGGTTCTGTTATATATTTTTTTATATCTGATTGTTGCATTGAATAAGGTAGTTTATATAATCATAGCATTGTATCGTAGAATATATTGTGATGGTATTAGACTTGGGAGCGTGGTCAAGCTGCTTCCTCTTGTTATAAGTGTAAGGTTTTGGCTTTGCCAGTAACAGTCCAATGTCAGTAAGGTTTGTGTGCTGAGGATGATGACTTATTAATTGAAACGTCGTCTTGTATTTGTGTTGCACTGACAGAGTGATTTTTTGTGGAAGGTTGTGTTTTCATTCATTAGTTTATTTTATTATTGAGTCTAGAATCTCTTAGAAAGTTTTGTCTGTTTTTATTAAAACTATTTTAATTTGCTAATGTTTATCAACAGTTTATTTCATTTTGTTTTACTTACACAGGATAAATATTTACTCTATTTATTAATTTTATATTGCACAACAGTGACGTTGCTCATATCTGAATTTGTAAATAAAATTGTATATTTTACCTTATTACTCGCTTTACCTATGAAGAGTCCAGCATTAAGTACAAAATGTCGTGTTCACATATTTAATCTAAAGATACAAGTATTATCTGTTACTGCAACGCTTTAAAGTAGTAGAGCTACTACACTAGGTTTTATTTCAATAAAATATTAACCAAATATAGATTAAACTAATCGACTTAAAAACAAATTATTTTACGTTTACTTACTCTAAATTAACAACAAATGTACTTTAGTGTGGATGATAGTACTCGAATCAGAAATAGACAGTACTTGTAAATCAGGGCAACATACTACAGGGTCATTGAAAAAATTAAAATCATTTCTTTACGTTTATTAAATTAAATGACCAAAACCAGTGAGGGTAATTTTATAAAAGAACTAATTAAATGTTCTTCTCTTATTATTCAGCAATAAACAGTAAACTTTGGAAATTATTTTACTTTATGATAAGATTGGTTAAAATTGGTTAATTGGTTAAAATAAATCTATCAAAGAACCTCCAAATGATACGAACGCGGACGATTTTCCCATATAATTAATTACTTCTATCCACAGTTGATAGCAGCTGCAATTCAACTTGAAATTTAGTTTCAGTTTATAAAAGCAATTAATTACAATCTTAGTCAGCGTTTACTTAAGTTTATGTTTGTTTTCTTGTTTTAAAGAGAGACTAAACTACGAGAATAATAATATTTTACAATTAATGTAAATTACCCCAAATTTATTAGTGAAACTTAGGGCCTAATAATAATTAGTTAGATAATGAATTGACTTGTGCTATTAAATACAAGGTCCTTGCGTTAAAATATAACTGTTCATTTTGAAGATGGCGAGGTAAATTTTGTATGAAAGTACTAAATATATTTAGTAATTATATTTAGCTAGGTAGATATAGTTAATTTTAATATGAATAGCGTGGAGCGAGACGACATTTTGGCCTTATTCTTATTTCTTTTTGTTTTTCCAGTTTCAATATTGGTCTTGGTCTTGATATATAAAGCGTTGTGTCGTTCTTTGTCAAATACGTGTGTCTTGGGCATCGTATATAATTCTGATTTTCCTTTTTAATATTATTCTATTTATTTTCCCTTAACAAATATAACAAGGTAATTGTGTCAAATCATAAAGACATACAATATTAGGATATCTACGATATCAATTTGTTTTAAATTGATTGATTTAACTCAATTTACCTTACTGTGTATCTTTTTTTATTACATAATTACAACTATGTCCAATTTATTCTGATTACAGTGAAAAACAGTTCAAGTCCTAGTCCATTGATCAGTCCAAATTCTTTCACTACATTCAATTCTTATTGCTTACTGCAGCTGAACTACAGGATCAACTAGTGAGGTTTGGTTCTTTACAAACTATGTCGTTCATAATTATAATCCAATACCGGTAGTACCTCATCGTTTCCAATGACTCGAAGTTTACAACTTAATTTATCTTAGACAGTCAAGGTGCCGTACCATTATCATTTCTACTATACCAAGGCGCCATGGAAATACATCACAGTGCCGTATTTAATTTTGGATAGACTTTACTTTATTATCAATATATGATAAAGCTTATAAAGGGAGCATGTGAATTATTTTACTTCTGTAGAAAAATTGCGATATGATGTTGGTAGAAAATTACAGGTGTTTATCTTTCATCAATTGTATAGGTAAGATATTTACAAGTTTATTGTACAATAGACTGGAAAAGTGGGTTACAGAAGACTATGTAATAGCTGATTATGTTACAGACTGGTTTTAGAAAGGAGTATTCTAAATTAGATAATATTTTCATTAAACGATCATGATAAAATTGCGGTTGGCTATGGACAGGGGTAACTCTTAATAAGATTGATAGACAAGCTTTGTTTTTTAAAATTTTATTGTTTAGGAGTTAGATCATAGAAATATTTAGTATGATAGATATAATAAAAGACTCAATAAATTAAGATCAAGAAAATAATCTATATGATATTGTATGGTGTAAAGAAAGTGTTGATGCATGGTTTTAATACAAAAATGAAAAAAAAGAAGACTTTTTACGGGAATTTGTGAATATTTGTCTATATTGAAACTTTCAATTTATGCTTTAATGTATGTTTTAATCAAAAACATTGTTTAGTCTCTAATAGGAATATATGTGCTTTGTATTAAGTAAACTGACTGTGCAACAAGTGGATTCAACTAAAGCTAAAGTGGTTGGAATGGGAAAGAGATTTCTCACAAGTGAATTTATTTGATTCCAAACAAAAAGTAACTTTTTTAATTCAGTTAACAATGCAAAGAAACTAAAAAAAAAAATAAATAAATAAGCTTTATCAAGAAATTCATTAAATATTCGGTCTTTGATTTTTAGTCATTTCAAATGTGCTATTATGTAACGATTTTACGTTATAGAATACACCTATAATCTTTAATGTAATGACATATTCACGTCTATAATAATGTAAAATATATGAATATGATTATATAGAATTAACATGGGTAATATTTGAAAGAATTAAGTTTAAAATTAAATGTTCAAAGTTATTGAATTAAAAGAGATTGTTCTATTAAATCCTAATACCAATCTTGTTCTACGTTCTGTTAAATCTCCTTGAGTTTATTTAATCCTCCTTCCATACTAATTAGGTTCATATCAATTTAACTGAAATTATAAATTGGGTAAATAGATTGGCTATATTTCATACTATTTCATATTTTTACATGTCATTGATGTTTCAAAGAAACTAATGTATAGGTAATATTGTTTTAAATAATTACGAAGAAATGTTTTTGAAAATGTGGGTATTAATGAAGGGACTGTAGGTCCTAACAGTAGTTCTGGAGTGATCAGTATAAGAGCCGTGTAAACTTTAGATACAAAAAAAGAAGAAGAATATATATATATATATATATATATATATACAGATTTGTTTACATACAAATGAACAATTCAACTAACCAATTGTAATTATTGGGAATGAACTTTTAGGGATTAAATTGTATTAAACATATTATATTTAAATTACTATATGCAAGTGGTTAAATGTCTTCAACATTTACACAGTGTAAATTAAACTTATAATTGAAATATGTTGACAAAAGAGAGTGGGTTTCTAAAAAAATCCATAAATTGAATCGCTTTAATCTTTAACACACTAAAGAAACATCTAAAATGTGAAATAACACCTAGGTTACACAATAGGTTAGTTTACTCTATTGTTATTTTACAAACTAAATAAATCTTTGTTTTTAAAATTACGTATATATATAATGACGTTGTAAATGTATAGAGTAAAGTATTTACTTACTGTAAGTAAATTTCTGTGTCAATTATTATAGAAATATTATAGAGGCAATAAAACAGAATAAAAATAAAACAACATCAACCTAATGATATAAACTATAGTTTGTGAACACCACAATGTATAACATATGTGATGATAAGTGGAATCCACGTCGAGTCGGCGGCCTCGTAGTAAATTCACAGCTTGATTGTTCTATGTTTTTGTATAACATATGTGATGATAAGTGGAATCCACGTCGAGTCGGCGGCCTCGTAGTAAATTCACAGCTTGATTGTTCTATGTTTTTGTGTAACATATGTGATGATAAGTGGAATCCACGTCGAGTCGGCGGCCTCGTAGTAAATTCACAGCTTGATTGTTCTATGTTTTTGTGTAACATATGTGATGATAAGTGGAATCCACGTCGAGTCGGCGGCCTCGTAGTAAATTCACAGCTTGATTGTTCTATGTTTTTGTATAACATATGTGATGATAAGTGGAATCCACGTCGAGTCGGCGGCCTCGTAGTAAATTCACAGCTTGATTGTTCTATGTTTTTGTATAACATATGTGATGATAAATGGAATCCACGTCGAGTCGGCGGCCTCGTAGTAAATTCACAGCTTGATTGTTCTATGTTTTTGTGTAACATATGTGATGATAAGTGGAATCCACGTCGAGTCGGCGGCCTCGTAGTAAATTCACAGCTTGATTGTTCTATGTTTTTGTGTAACACATGTGACGAGTTGGCTACCGCGTAGTAAAGGCACAGCTTGGTTGTTCTGTGTTTCTGTATAACATGTGTTCATATGTGGAATCCATGTCGAGTCGGCCGCCGCGTAGTAAAGGCAAAGCTTGATTGTTCTGTGTTACTGTATAACATGTGTTCATATTTGGAATCCACATCGAGTCGGCGGCCGCGTAGTAAAGGCACAGCTTGATTGTTCTGTGTTATTGTATAACATGTGTTCATATGTGGAATCCACGTCGAGTCGGCGGCCTCGTAGTAAATTCACAGCTTGATTGTTCTATGTTTTTGTGTAACACATGTGATGATATGTGGAATCCACGTCGAGTCGGCGGCCACGTAGTAAAAGCACAGCTTGATTGTTCTATGTTTTTGTGTAACACATGTGATGATATGTGGAATCCACGTCGAGTCGGCGGCCACGTAGTAAAAGCACAGCTTGATTGTTCTATGTTTTTGTGTAACACATGTGATGATATGTGGAATCCACGTCGAGTCGGCGGCCTCGTAGTAAATTCACAGCTTGATTGTTCTATGTTTTTGTGTAACATATGTGATGATAAATGGAATCCACGTCGAGTCGGCGGCCTCGTAGTAAATTCACAGCTTGATTGTTCTGTGTTTTTGTGTAACATGTGTTGATATGTGGAATCCATGTCGAGTTGGCAGCCGCGTAATAAAGGCACAGCTTGATTGTTCTGTGTTTCTGTATAACATGTGTTCATATGTGGAATCCATGTCGAGTCGGCGGCCGCGTAGTAAAGGCACAGCTTGATTGTTCTGTGTTATTGTATAACATGTGTTAATATGTGGAATCTACGTCGAGTCGGTGGCCGCGTAGTAAAGGCACAGCTTGATTGTTCTGTGTTATTGTATAACATGTGTTCATATGTGGAATCCAAGTCTAGTCGGCGGCAGCGTAAAATTCACAGTTTGATTTTTCCGTGTTTCCGTATAACATGTGTTCATATGTGTAATCGACGTCGAGTCGGCGGCCTCGTAGTAAATTCACAGCTTGATTGTTCTATGTTTTTGTGTAACATATGTGATGATAAGTGGAATCCACGTCGAATCGGCGGCCTCGTAGTAAATTCACAGCTTGATTGTTCTATGTTTTTGTGTAACATATTATGTGGAATCCACGTCGAGTCGGCGGCCACGTAGTAAAAGCACAGCTTGATTGTTCTATGTTTTTGTGTAACATATGTGATGATATGTGGAATCCACGTCGAGTCGGCGGCAACGTAGTAAAAGCACAGCTTGATTGTTCTATGTTTTTGTGTAACATATGTGACGAGTTGGCTACCGCGTAGTAAAGGCACAGCTTGATTGTTCTGTGTTATTGTATAACATGTGTTCATATGTGGAATCCACGTCGAGTCGGCGGCCTCGTAGTAAATTCACAGCTTGATTGTTCTATGTTTTTGTGTAACACATGTGATGATATGTGGAATCCACGTCGAGTCGGCGGCCACGTAGTAAAAGCACAGCTTGATTGTTCTGTGTTTTTGTGTAACATGTGTTGATATTGGAATCCATGTCGAGTTGGCAGCCGCGTAATAAAGGCACAGCTTGATTGTTCTGTGTTTCTGTATAACATGTGTTCATATGTGGAATCCATGTCGAGTCGGCGGCCGCGTAGTAAAGGCACAGCTTGATTGTTCTGTGTTATTGTATAACATGTGTTCATATGTGGAATCCAAGTCTAGTCGGCGGCAGCGTAAAATTCACAGTTTGATTTTTCCGTGTTTCCGTATAACATGTGTTCATATGTGTAATCGACGTCGAGTCGGCGGCCTCGTAGTAAATTCACAGCTTGATTGTTCTATGTTTTTGTGTAACATATGTGATGATAAGTGGAATCCACGTCGAATCGGCGGCCTCGTAGTAAATTCACAGCTTGATTGTTCTATGTTTTTGTGTAACATATGTGGAATCCACGTCGAGTCGGCGGCCACGTAGTAAAAGCACAGCTTGATTGTTCTATGTTTTTGTGTAACATATGTGATGATATGTGGAATCCACGTCGAGTCGGCGGCAACGTAGTAAAAGCACAGCTTGATTGTTCTGTGTTTTTGTGTAACATGTGTTGATATGTGGAATCTCCGTCAAACCAACCTTAGTAAGTCAAACACCTACACCACAATTATCTCCTTGGTTGAAGAAGTTAATAGGAGGGAATAAATTCCACCACAGGTAAGCGTGCATTATAATTACATAACTTTTCAATTAGGTATAATTGAAAGTGAAACGTATTGCAACTTGGATACAAATTATTATCCCGACTTTGAATTGTAGACATTTTTTGAAATAATAAAATTCAAACTTAACACTTTCAAAATATTTTTTATAAATGATTTCATGGTGTGACCATTATTGAGTTAAAAGCAATTATTATTTGTAAACATAATATTTTGTTTTCTCTTTTATACAACAGATTCCCTCGTTCTTATTACATCCAGTGAATTACTTACTAGTGGTGGTAAATTACTTTCCAACAACGGACTTAAGAAGAGAGTCTCCAAAAAAAGACTGCAAGACAATCAGGAACTTATAAATATAAAGTCATAAATTTGATATGTAAGATATGGAAAAGGAAATTGTAATGTATATGATCCTACAAATAATTAAGTATATTAAAACAAAATACTTGGCAAGGTTTTAAACATGTCTCTAATAAAAAAAAATTAAAAAAATTAAAACAATGTAACATAACAGCACTATATATATTTGACAAAAGTAAACCGTCTATTGGAAATCAAAACATGTTACATTGTTTTAATTTAGTTTTGTTTATTGTATGATTAGAAACATGTTTAAAACCTTGCTAAGTATTTTGTTTTAATCTACTTATTACTTTGTAATATCATATACATTACAATTTCTTTATCCATGTCTTATATATCAAATTTATGATTTTATATTTATAAGTTCTTGGATGTCTTGCAGTTATTTTTTGGAGACACTCTTCTTAGCTCCGTTGTTGGAAAGTAATTTACCAACACTAGTAATTCACTGGATGTAATAAGAACGAGGGAATATGTTGTATAAAAAAGAGAACAAAATATTATGTTTACAAATAATATTTGTTTATAGCTCAATAATGGTCACACCATGAAATCATTTATAAAAAAAAATATCTTGAAAGTGTTAAATTTGATTTTTATTATTTCTAAAAATGACTACAATTCAAAATCGGGATTATAGTTTGTATCCAAGTTGCAATACCTTTCACTTTCAATTATGCCTAATTGAAAAGTAATGTCATTATAATGCACGCTTACCTGTGGTGGAAGTTATTCCCTCCTATTAACAACTTCAACCCTGGCGATAGTGGTGGTGTAGGTGTTTGACTTACTAACGTTGGTTTGTTGGAGGGATATTTTAAAGGTTTATTTTACTAAAGTGACCTTGGTATTTGGTGTAAATTGCAAGCATAAAATTATTTGTTTCTACAAAAATGATCTCATTCATTACACTAAAAAAAGGTTTCTATGACAATCATTTTTACATTTTAATTGTTATCTATCGCCTTGGCAGTGTAAAATAATAAGCCACGCCCCCTTCAGTTTGTTTAAATATGGGGTTCGGCGCAACGTTAGATACAGTTGTGGTTTGGTTGGTGTAGCTGGTGTATCACTGAAGAGGACGACCTTGTCGTTGAAACGCGTCTGATACCTAGGGGTTTTTTTTATGAGAATTGTGTTCTGTGTGTTTGTTATACTGTATAGTTTTTCTCATAAGTCAAGCTCAACATTTAATATGGATATGGCACTCAAGTCAACGGAGCTGAACCTGCTACACAAGTTAAAGTTAAAAGTTAGATTATTATCCGATGATATTTGGTTTTTAAGTATGTGTAGGAGACGAAAGGTTTTTCCAAAGTTCATGAAATTAAAAATAACTACCAATAACAATTTTACTAAACAAATAGAGGGAAGTATAAAAAGAAAGTGGTTAAATTCTGAAATAAAAATGTTATATTCTAAACAAGCTAATTTGGAACTTCAGGGTCTTGAACTTCATCTAATGTTAATAAAAAAAGTTGAATAAATTTAGCTATGAAGATTTTAATTGTCGATTTGAAAAAATGATGTCGGTAATCAAGCACAAACATAACGTAAAAATTGAAAAACTTAATAAAAAATTACAATCATTGTGTAAAACGAAATATGGAAATAAGGATGAAACTGAAAACGATAGGCCTAAATGTAATGATCAATTTGTTGGACAAAAGTTGGTGCACAATTGGAGTAAAGAGGATTTTAATCAGGATGAATTGAATTTATTGAATAAAGGCCTGAAGTTTAACATTGAAAATAAGAAAAAGGATCGTGAAACGGTATTAGTGAATGTCGAAACGACATTAAGATTCGAAAAGTTTGACATAAAAGCAAGTATGAGTGCTGATGTTAAGAAGAAATTAGAGATGGAGAAGGAAAAGGAAAGAGT
The DNA here is from genome assembly GCA_963513935.1 of Aphrophora alni. Taxonomy (NCBI): domain Eukaryota; kingdom Metazoa; phylum Arthropoda; class Insecta; order Hemiptera; family Aphrophoridae; genus Aphrophora; species Aphrophora alni. Next base: position 58,445,718 of record OY740768.1, read on the forward strand.
GGGTTGTAGAGTAAAGGGAATGAATAATATAAATTATGAAAAAAGCATAAAGGAATTAAAAAATAAAGAAGTGTATTACCTTAAGGCAGATGAGAGTAATGCCATTGTCATTATGGATAAAGTTGGATATAGAGACATCGTTGAAAAAATGCTATACTGTATGTAACAAGAACCCGATTTTAAAATTTACCAAAAATGCCATTGATACTTTGAAGATTTGTAAAAATATAATGAATAATGCTATTAGAAGACAACTCACGGTGTCAAATCCAATTTTACCGAGATTGTATTGTTTACCAAAACTCCAATTGGGGTGATGCCGAGGCGAACGAATATTTATTACTTATAAATTTATGCATGAGTCAAAATAGTTTCCAATTTAATAACAATTTTTACGTTCAAAATGAAGTTACTGCTATGGGAAACCCCCTATATAGTTTTATTGCTAATTTTTTCATGAGTTCGTTTGAAACTAATATTAAGGTGTCCTTAAAATATTTTCCGCGTGTGTGGGTGAGATATGTAGATGATATCTTTGCAGTGTTTATAAAAAAATTATTAAATGTTTATTATAGAAATTGATTTAAAAATTATATCTTTTCTTTGCCTCATTTATAACAATTTGCCAATTTATAACAAATATAATAATATGTTTGAAAGAGAATTAAGAAAATTGGATTTTTAGTCTCTTTCCATTTTCAGATAATTAATTAACTTTAATTACAATAGTCAATAAATTGCTCAACACAAACATTTTAACATTAATCATGATTTTGTTTTATTCATAGATGATAAATTAACATTTGAATGGTCATATATATTTATATAGTCTTTTTAATTATTATGCCTCGACTTAACTCATTCTTGGAGCATGAGAAATTCAATATTACATATCACAATAGTTAAACACAAATTCATATACAATTCTGCAATTCAAAATAAAATTTTACATAGTCTATACCTTATCTCGGGTTGGGGAACTCGTGCTGACTGATTTAAATTATTCACTAAACGCATGTCTATTTAAGTTTAAAGAAGTTATATATTATGAAAAAGATGACTAAATAAAAAATGGTGATCTCAAAACAAATTTGAATTTAGGCTAGTTTTAAATTTGCCTCTTGTAATTGTTTTATAATTGGATTCTTTTATATTCTGTGAATTGTTTTCTTATTTAATTAAGTTTATACTACCATTTGCACATTTTTAAGTAACGTTCACTTTATTTTTACCGACGAAACTATAAAAAATATTCACACACGCTAAATGCACTACTTCATCCTATGGCTGTCTGGATGCGTCTCCTTTCCAAAACTGACGCTTACGTTTCGCGGCTTCTTCATACCTCCCGGGACTTGCATATTCAATTTTGTTCGACGCCATAGTCATCTTGTGATTCGTCGATTGGTGTCACGTGGTCTCGTTGTTTTTGTAAACCTTCTGGACTCGTACGTTCATTGGTTGTAGGATCTATTTCTTACGCTTTACCTCAGCATTTACAATTTTTAATCACATTTATGTAGACAGTTAAATGCACTTCAGTATCTTATCGTTTTGTTTCAATTTTGAGATCATGGTTCAATTAAAATTTACTTTAACTTACAAATATTTGAAAATTGATATTTGAAAGTAATAGGTTGTTTATGTACTATTCCGCGAATTTGCAAGATGGCTTTTTTAAATATAATCGAACAGCTGTTCAAGTCTACAACTAGTTATTTACAAATTATCATATTTCTATTTAAAAGTTTAGTGAACTCTTATTCTATTGTGATTTTACAAGTTTATATAATACTAACTGTGACAGATAATATCGTGTTACTTATCTATTAGTGAATATAATTCTGAGACAGTTTGTTTTGAAATCATTGTTTTGTAAATAATGACATGCGTGACCTACATTTGGATTTAGTGTGTTTCCAATACATAGTGATTGTTTACAAGTGCTTTGATGATATTCTGAACTTTACTTCTCTTATTAGGTTAACTAAACATATATTTCTACATGTATTCAATTAGAATGGTTCTTAATAAAAGTGTTTTGTTTCTATTAATCTTGGCATACAATTTTCATTTAACCTATTTGTAGGTTGGGCCTACTTTGCACATCCATTGCTAAAAGGTTATTACAGTTTATAAATATTTTTAAATATGGTGTTTACTACATTTGTTGGTTTCTACTTTTTGGTAATTTATATTTTCTAAAGTTTTGGTAACAATTTTTATAATTATTTGGGCTAAATTCATCTGAACATTTGTTTACAATAGGTTAGGTATGACTTACTAATGGTAGGCTATGATTGTTTTTGTATGATAATCTTAAGATGGGATTTGGTACATTATATGTTTAATAAAAATGAAAACTTTTTTTTTGTGATATTATCATATCCAAAGAATTTTGTGATATTATCAATGGATTTTATCCAACTGTACAATTTACTTAACAATATATATTTTGTTAACAAATTTAATTTTTAGATATATAGATGTATTTTCCAAAAAGATGAGTGGTACCTATAAGAATAATTTTCATTAAAATATTTCTTAAATATTTTCATTTTTTAACATAGGATAATTAATTGATATGTGTTTTTTGTTTTTGTTTCTACAGTAAGTTAAATAAGTAGATTAAAACTAAATACTTGGCAAGGTGTTAAACATGTTTCTAATCATACAAAAAACAAATATTAAAACAATGTAACATAACGGAATTATATACATTTGACAAAAGTAAACTACTGTCTATTGGAAATCAAAACAGGATCTAATCTTAATGGCAGAAATTATAAAAAGGACCTAATTGAAGAACTAACACTAAATCAGTTCAAAAGCTGTTAACAATTGTCAGGCAGTGAAAGAAGTTTAATAATAAAAACATAAATTTCTGTTTGCTTCAAGAAGACTGGGGATTCCACATATCAACAATGTTATACAAAAACACAGACCAATCAACCTGTGTGATTTACTACTCGGCCACCGACTCGACGTGGATTCCACATATCAACACATATGTTACACAAAAACACAGATCAATCAAGAAGTGCCTTAACTACGCGGCCGCCGACTCGACGTGGATTCCACATATCAACACATGTTTTACAAAAAAACAGAACAATCAAGATTTGTCTTTACTACGCGGCCGCCGACTCAACGTGGATTCCACATATCAACACATGTTTTACAAAAAAACAGAACAATCAAGATTTGTCTTTACTACGCGGCCGCCGACTCAACGTGGATTCCACATATCAACACATGTTTTACAAAAACACAGATCAATGAAGCTTTGTCTTTACTACGCAGCCGCCTACTCGACGTCGTTCAATTTACTTGAGACGAAAAACTTGAATTATATTTGTTACATGTCTAATAGATTTTATTTACTTACAACACTAACTTAATAACATTTTACAAATAAAGTATACTCTAATTATTGCATGAATATAATATTATATCGGAAAATAATATTTTAATACTATTTATCTATTGAACCATTTTTTAAAATAGTATACTTTAAGAACATGGATGGGGTCTGAAATATTGTCGGAAAGACGTTTTGCATAGCAACGTCACTGTACAACTTTAATCAAAACCCTACACACCACTTTGTTAACACATTTCACATAATGAAATATAAAACTGTCATCATTAAATTATCTCATATACTCACATCAAACAAGATTATACCACTTTTCAATACCATTATTTATTAAGTAACATATTTAGGCATGAAAAAAAAATTTACAATCACCATGACATCTTGCGGTGATTGTTAAACGATCAAACCAGCGACTAGGAATTTTAAAATAAATGTAAAACGATTAAAATTAATCATGAAAAGTATAAATATTGTAAATAGTTAAATGCTTGTAATTGAAATGAAAAAGAAGAATATTATAATTATGTTGTACGTACTTTCGTGTATTGGTTCAACCAATACGAGCAATTCCATGATTCCTGACAGAGTGAAATATTATTGTTACAATAAATATTCGCAACACTAATAAATAATTTTTTTATATGTGTACTATTATCACTTTAAATATTAAAATCCAAATTTAAAAAAATTCCCATATACTTCAAAATTATTTTCAATGTTTAGCCAAAAATAGACGGAGTTTAAGTACCGGAGTTGGAAAGAGGGCGAGAGGGCGAGAGGGCGAGTACCGGACAAAAACGGCGAGAGTCAAACAGAGGGGTAGTCATTATGAAAGAGGTATGAAATGGATAGTTAAAGCTTTGCAAGACTGAAAAAGAAGCGACGCCACGGTTCTAAAGCCAAGAACCACGAAGATAGAGCACAATAAGTTTCGTTACATAATGAAATAATCAATGCTGATATTCCATAATTAAGGCTTTAAATGAATCTCAATATTGAAAGAAGTAATCAAAAATAATAGCTAATAAAATCAGAACATTTGAAGACTTGAATCCTATATCTTTTTGTTTGTGAAAACTAATATATGAATTTGAACATTCGATCTCTGTAAATAAATTATTCTAATTTTAACAAGAACTTTGACCAATTACGGATGCTTGTTTATTCTTGCCAGCACGAGTCCCCTCCCCAAGATATAGAGATATTTAGATAGTGTTTTGTATTACAAACTCTGTGAAATTGAATTTGTGCTTCTCATATTCCTGAGGCATATATGAAGAATTATTGTTGTGGAAAATAAATCAAAATTTACAATATATTATTTTTTAATTCAAAATAGAATTTGTAAAGAATAATTTATATAAAAAACAAAATTAACTAATTTATTTTTGATCTGTAAACCAATCAGTATTTACTTAAAGAATTTAGTTTAACAGCCGCAACAGATTTTTCTCTTATTCAATCTGTGGACGCTATCTCAATATTTTAGATTTTGACTTATTTATAATATTGTCATATAAACACTTCAGTTAAGAATTGATTATCAATGGCAAACCTTGCATAAATGTCACTTATAGAAATCAATTTACACTGAAATATATTTTCCTAAGAGTCACTTACCCTATATCAAACAAAAAAATTCTGTTTTAATCGACCTGCATAATATTAAGATGACAAGACTTTACAGATGGATAGACTTATATTAATAAAGGTGTACGTTTGCTCATAATCATTGTACTTGATTCACTTTAAATCCATAATTTACAGAAACATGTCTGTGTCTATAGTACTTGCAAGCCTCTACAGTTTAAGCGAAAACAACGGAAACCAAGGCATGCCGTGTCATATGTTTCGACTCTAAAACTTCTGGTTTATTTAAGTTTCCTTTTCATTTGTGACTTTGTGATGTTATGCCGGAGTCAAGGTGATGGTGATATATTTAAAGAAAACGGTACAAATTTTCAATAAACTCTCAAATTAACAATATTTTAATACATTGAGTACTAACTATTATCAGCAGCCATTTACAAATTTGACCAGTATCTAATAAACTAGTGGAATATTCTTACTTAGGAACAATAATTAAAAAATAAATAAAGCCATTCTCAATATCCATTCTTGAGTTAACGACGAGCTTTATTTATAAACAAATTAAACAGTTGAACCAATTGTATACTTCTGAATCAAAGGAATTATTCTAACAATGTCTCGTAATTTACGGAGTCACAATTATGCACAATAACTGCCAATAATTGAAAAGCAAATCTTTTACTTGTAAGAAAATATAAAAAACAACCTGTCATAAATCATTTTTAGTTTCAGAAAACTGAATCAATTTTTTTTTAAAATATCGTACCTTATTTACTATCAAAATGTTATTGGATTTGCAAACAATTTGTCTCTCTAAGATGCATGCGCATAGTTACGTTGAGGAAATACATTTTAAATATTTAAGGACAATATTAATATAACCAACAAGAAATTGGTTGTACAATATTTTTTCTTTTACAAAATAAATCGTCATGACTTTAATATATTGTATAAGCTGTGTTAAATAACATCTATATATTTTGAATTTTGTTTTAATCGGAAATCGTTATATTACTTGCTACTGTAAGAAAATGTTTTATGGGCTTGTGAATTTATTTTATTACACAATTTGGAAATATACATTCAAGCGAAAATAGTTTTCAAGGGAAAATACACTCAAAAGTCATATTAATTCGGTCAGTTATAATTGTATCTAAAAGAAATTACGGATAGAAACACTTACTGCTTAAAATATTGCAGTCATATTTTAAAGAATTATATATATATATATATATATATATATATATATATATATATATATATATATATATATATATAGAGAGAGAGAGAGAGAGAGAGAGAGAGAGAGATTTGATAGAGTTCTGAAGTGGAAAAAAGAAAGAAAGAAAAACTAAAATCTACCCTATTTCGTTTTTCTCAATTATTAAATATACAAATTTAAGTACAATTTTTATAGGACTCGACCAATGGATTACTGTTTTAAACAGCCATAAATACGATAACATTCAGGACCGATATTAACATACAAAATACCAGTAATTAAAAACGTTACTGTCAAGGTCAGTAAATATAAAAGGACATAAACCTTTATGTGTGGTCATAACTGTACACGACATAATAAAATAGATAGCTTCACCAACTAATTAGTATACAATCATTACTCGGCTTGCTAGTACTGTCAATGATTTTACAATATGACATGGGATAATTCTTCCAAATGTCAGTAGTTTGTTTAAAGTTAAAGATAAAAAATGTACACACAATTATTAGAACCAGAATAACACAAAGATATCTTTAAATTTAGACAAAAACTTTTGTCAATACAATTTAAGGATATTTTTTATTTAAATAATATTCTAATATCAAGTTTGCAAATTAAAAATATCTATTAACAAATGAAATATTCAAACACTGCTTTTCTTCAGTATTATGGGGGATTGGTATATATTGTAATTACAAATTCGGTTTTTTACGTAATAATAGTTATTGATTATGACATAATTACAAAAAACGGGTCTGTATTTAATTTTTTTGTTATTGCAATTATAAAAAAATACTGTATATTTTCCGTCTAACAATCCTTTTTTGGTAATTTCAGGTAACCGAATTCAAGGGTTACACTTGAGAGAACCATGATTTTAATTTTATTCCTTTAAAGCCAGTAATATAGCGTGAAATATGTTTATATATATTTTTTTGTTATGTTTTTGAGTAAAAAAAAAAAAAGAAAGAAACATAACGCTGAAAAAACACATATACATTTCACCAAAACCAAAGCGACTCAGGATAGTATAGTTTAATTTATCAAGCCAATCTTCCACACAGTTAAAGTTACAACTGGATAGTGATTTACTGAGTCACTTGACACAACTGATTACTTAGGTCTTCTATGAGGGGATTATTGTATTGAATATTTTAACTTATCATTAAGGACGTTATCTCGCTGTAATTGTAACCCTCTAAAAGTTTGATACTCCTCCAAGATATTTAACAGGTGTATTTATGGAAACATCCATATTATTATCAGTTAATCTATAAATATGCTCATTGTCTATCCAGTGTTTGGCAAAACTTAATTTCTGTGTATCTAGTGTCCTTTTTAGTAAATCTTCTCTAAACTTAACTGCCTGTCCGATATAGAATTTCGAACAACTAGAGCAACTTATATTGCAATATTAATTTATTGATTTTAACGCTTAAACATTTTTTACCAAGCTAGTATTGTTAATTAAAGAATTATTTTATAAACTCCTGATTATTTGTATTTGTCCATGTTTAGCAAGGGGCTTGATTGTAATTTACTTTCTAAGTTGTTTGAGGTGTTATACGTTAATATAATACCATGTTTTTCCATCTCATTCATTAAACAATATTCTAGTTTTTGTTCATGTTAAAATGACATATACCTGGGTTTTTCTGTTTTTTATGCGTGTCGTTTTTAAACTTTTGTGAGATTTTGTATATTTTTAATTAAACCGAAAATCATAGTTGTGTGAGAGCCATTGGATGTACCTTATAAACGTAATAGTTTCTAATTATTTTTTGTAATTAGATGAGCTTAGGGGTACTTAACAGAAGCTGGATAAACCTATTTTATGTGACAAGTTTAGGTTTAAATTTCAAGAGTGAACCTAAGTTTGGGGATTAACTGTTGAGGTAGTTCTTAAAAATGTTTAACTGTTTAGAGTTCCTATTAAAAAGAATGATGGTATCATCAACATGTATATTTGTTAATATACAATTTTATCAATATGCTTTAAATATATTTCTGACAAAATCTGAAAGCGGAGAACTCATTGCAACTCCATTAAAAAATAAAAATAAATTTACCTATTGAAATGAAAATAATTGTAATCAAAAACGATTTTGATCATATTAAGTAGTTCATTTAATACTTTTTAAAATAATTGGGAGAATTTTGTAAAAGGTTATTTTGTAATAAATCCACAGTTTAGTTAATTGGTATATTTGTGTATAGACTTAAAATATCTATGTAAACTTGTATAATCAAGATTAATTTTAACATCTTTTATTTTTTCAAATATCCAAACTATTTTTTAAATAATGGGTATTATGTAAAACATCGTCTGACTTTATGATTTTATCAAGATTTTTAGCCAACATAAACGCTGGTCCTGACATGGAATTAACTAATGGTAGGATTGGAGTGTCAGGTTTGTAAACCTTGGGAAGTCCCAGTAGTGTTGGTGCTCTTTCATTGTTTAATATCATTTTAATTAAGTACCTTTGTACCCTCGCTTATCATTTTTTTAAAACAATGATATGATTTTTTTTGATAGAGTCTTGATCTAATTTAGTAATACTGTTATTAATAAGAAAATCCGTAACTTAGTTAACATAAACATTCTTGTTAAGTAGAACATCGGTGTTGCTTTTTTTCAAAATATCATTGTTTTATTAAATTTTTTCCCTATAGTTTGGAGGTTGTGACTATTTCATTTGCAGAGTGTGTTACTCGGAGCTTATCAAAATTATTATTTTTATTCACTCTTTTGAGTTTATTGGTACAAATACAAATAACCCTAATTTTATTATGAATGTTAACATCTGGTATAGCTTTTATAGTAGATTCATCAACGGTAGCCTCTAAAATAATGTTATCTATATTGAAATGGTACTTTAGACCTTTGCCAAGCAAAGTCTTTTCATGTGAATCTAGTACAATGTTGTACAATTTATTTAACATGAGAAGCATTATGTTGTTTATTCAGATAACTGAAAGTTAGATAATGCTTTTGACTTATTTTTCTGAATTATTATTTTGTAATGAATGATTCTTTTAATTGGTTGTTAATATTATTGTGTTAAGTAGAAAATATAGGGTAATTTTTATAATTTAATTAATATATTTTATAGACACTTCTGGTGGCTATTTACAAAAAAGTTTATAAATATGACTTCAAAAACTGTGGATACTATTTGATAATCTATTGAAATTATTGTTATAGCTTATTCGGACATTTATTATCTTTTTTGTGTATAACAAATAATACAAGACTTCCCAGATTATGGATTAATTATTTTTATCAAGTGAAAACATCTATAATAAAACAAACATGAAAAAGATACCTAGGAAATGTTTGAAACGAAAACGAAAATTACGATTTTAAGAAAAGAACCGAGAGGTTAAACTAGGCGCGAGCGATCAAAATAACTAATTCAAACTTGATCAGGAAAAAGTCAATAGAAATTCCTACTACTCCAAAAATGATAAACACCAAATTAAACCGAGACTAAACATGGGTTAACTAACCAAAATAGGTTCGTTCCAACAGGGAAATTACCTAATGGTTTATCTAAGTGAACAACCTTTTGTCCCTCAATATATAAAGAATTTTGAACGTCATATTGTATTGAATAAACACGAAAAATTTCAGTCGCACTTCAAAAAGGAGGAATTTAGGAAAAAGACTACCTCTATTTAGGAAAAAGAACTGTGTTTCTAATCATAATCAAATAGCAATAGTTTTTCATAATACAAAATTCGATTGGTCGGTAGATAATTAAAATTTCAAAATTTATACATAACTTTTTTTATTTAATAATTTTGATAATGTGTCAGTTATAATGTGTTCGTTACATAAGTCTAGGTAAGAATGTTAATTGCGGACACACTGAAGAATTATGCTATTTTACAAAATATTTTATGTATATATTTTACTCCATTATGTGAGTTATAATAAATAACAAACGTCTAATATTGTAAGCTATACATAAAAGTTGGCAGCTTTCCAAAACTGTACCTTTAGTCATAAAACACAGTAAACGATCTAGGTCGTTTACTCAACCTAACAGGGTACGGTGCAAAGTTGATCCAAATTTTTAGTAAATTGATTAAAATTCAAAGGAAATCCGAAACTTACTATAATTTCGTATAAAAAAAATTTCTTCTTTTTAAAATCACACTAAAAATCATTTCTTTGTAATTTTAAATTTGTCATTATTATAATACATGCTTAACAATAAAAAATCTCTCTATGAAATAATACTAAAGAAAATTTTCACATAGATTAGAGCCATTTAAATGAATAATAATAAACATAAAAATTGAATGAAATTAAACTATAAGTTGATATATATATATATATATATATATATATATATATATATATAATGTAAATAATTATGTCTATACTTTATTGTGATGTACTTATACTAACATATTATATACTCGTAGATATATATATATATATATATATATATATATATATATATATATATATATATATATATATATATATATTTAAAAGGATTTAAAATATGACACATTTTATAACTAGACCTTTTACAACCAAATTATTAAAATAAACCGGTTAACATTTTACCATGTAATACTCATAAAAATTATAAAAAAAGAAACACACACTTATTGAATACAAAATTAATGAAAAACGTCTCATCATCAAAATCGCCATGGTTAAATTCTCAATCCTATATCTTATAAATTTTGTTTTATTGTGGACTTATTTTTAGTTTGTGAATAATGAAATTATTATTGACTTTTATTACTCTCATTACCGAAAATAAGAAACCTATTAGATTCAATTAAACTTTTAAAATGTAAATTCAACAATTTAAATGAAACACAACTCTCATCTTGGGCCTGTTCACCAATCTCAATAACAAGTACTATTTAGTTAATTAATAACATTATAATTTGTTATATAATATTATTTAATACAGACAATTAAAACAGATAGCCTATGATTCACAGTTCTGTCTTTTGCACTGGAATGTTATAAATAAAATGTTCTGTGTATTCATTTCAATATGATATATGGGAAATAAATTCACATTCAGAAATATGGCTTTAATTTTATGACTCTAATAAGTAATTAATTCCATTAAAACAATAAAAAAGAGTCAGCTTTCCATGTTATCTACCACTTTTATTTGATCATAGTGGTGGATTTACAAATATTTTAGAGATTCCCCAATTAGATAGTGTCCAGTTTGAAGACCTTTTATCATTGACAATTTTTTTTATTATGAGCATAGTTTTCATCTTTTTTTCCATACTCAGCAGACAAAACAAAAATGAGAATCGCCAATGTGGTTGAAGCTTAAAGGAAAGTAACACTTATGAAGATGCAAGCAATTTCAATAATTAATTTACACCTATTTCAATATTTCCTACAGATTATTTCTTAAGAAAACGATTGATTGGAACTACTCTATTATTCTTTTCCTACTTTATTTTTGATTTATTTTAGAAGAATTTTACAATGAAATAAGAATTATAACATTTACATCCGAGCAAACAAATTATGTAAACGATACTACGTTTTCAATCTTAGTTATTGATGTATGTTATTGTCAATTTGAAATAAGTCTTTCTTTAATTGGACTTACTTTTGATAAGTCATTAAATCTTGCAATACATATATTATTTTGAATAGTATGGTTTGTAACAATACTTGGTGTAATGTAACACGCAAATCTCAAAAAAGAATATTTGGCCTACTGGATTTCCAATTTGGGGGATGATCCGTGGATCATTTAATACTTAAATTACATAAATTAATATTAATAACCAGGTTCAACCAACCAGAACAATGGGATCAGGTTGATAATTAACTACAAATAATAATAATAACTGAACTAAATATTAAGTTATAAATAATCATTAGACACACTTAATTAACCTAGTTCTTCGAAGTTTAGCCCTATTTTCTCGTAGCCGATCAATAGGGATGCTGTCACTGACCGCCTGACAAATAACACGGTCCTGCAAAAAACCGAAAGGGCATTTCGTCACTGAAAAATAGTGAAAAATTGTAATTATGAAACTTGAAAACAAAAATTCAAACAGGATTAATGATGCAGGCATCTTGATGACGGCGATAGACTCGACTCTCCCGAACGATTCTATTGCCTTATTCGTGGCCGATTGTGTCACTTTGTGGTAGATTGAGTGGTAGGGTGACTTGATTGTGTCTTGTAGCTCCCAAATTAATCAATCATGTCACAGATCTAATATCATTGGCGCTAATATTTTATTATTTATTTATTTAAAAATTAAGTTCAATAATTTTATATTAATTATTATTTAAATATATTTACTTATTTCAATTATAATAAATTATTATTACCATTTTTTACATACAAACAAGTAACAAAGAATAAGCTCATTTAGTTTATAGACACATAGTTGTATTTCAGACTAGAATGTTATGTTTTCAATACCATTTGTATTTTGTCTGTAACATTTACATTTAGGTATGAATATTGTTTAATATGTGATAGATAATAAATATGTTCCATATTTTGTTAAATATTGTTATATGTCAATGACTGAGATCATGATGCACACAGCAAATCCTTTCCTATTTAGGTTTAGAGTATATTCGGTACAAAAAGCTAGCATCATTATAACATGAGGAAGTCCAGATGTAGAAATTCACTCAAAAGATTAAACTTATTTGAAGTTCAGAATAAATCAATAACAAAACAGTAAGATCTAAACGAAAATCATTTGACATCTACTTTAGATAACAATGAAACAAACATATGATGAAATCCACTCTATTCCAGAATTAAAAAAAAACAAAAAGAACAACTAATTAAGAACGTCGATTTTATAAATTGAACGAAGATTTAGAATACACGACATTACACGATTATGCTATCAGAATACATTATTATATTATTACTATACGAAGGCATAGTAACCTATGTATATACTATATATAGGTATACTATATATATATTACCTTGGTAAGGCATGAAATAGAAACCCTGGTTCGTAACCAGACCAAATGGACGGCTTTTGTTCCTTACAAAGTTTTATTTTATTATTTGCTTGAGAAGTATCTAATAGTAGTTAAATATTAAAAAAAAACTCAAATAACGTTAAATAATAATTTGAAAAAGTACAATGCAGATATGTAAAATCATAAATATGTAAAGAGTACTGCACAAAAGGAGACATTTGATATAAAACTACTGGCTTTTCTTTAGTCTCTTTGGGTATATAAGTAAACTTGAAGTTTCGACCTTCTTATAAAAAAAGACGTTGACCATATCGACAATTTGATTGTGGGCAACGGACTTAAAATAACAACAAATAATGAATAACTAACTACAAAATAGTAGCTATGATTCACTAGGAAATAAATTGTAAAAGACTAAAAACGTGTGAAGTTTTATTATAACTGGAAACAAACTAAAATATGAGAACTAAATTGAAAAATAATAATGATCTCAGGTGAAATATACTACACTATTTAATATTTTGTAACAATTCATTTGTGGTAAAAATACGAATATAAAGTAATTTTTTTCCAAAAAGCTAATCTAACAGAAATGTTCTTGTGTAAATTTCTGGGAAGAACATTATTTCTTTTTCGTTAGCACTTAAAGAAATGAAATTGTAGTTCATGGAAAGAACAATATTTTCGTAGGCCTCGTAAATACTTCAGAACTTACATAATGTGTTTACTACTTTTGTAAACCCTATAAAATAAAATATTTTAGGAACAGTTTGGTTTGAAGGAAATAAGGCGTTATTGTAGTTACAAACCCAAAATTAATTTAAATATTAGAAATAATTTAAATATATTTCATATTTAAGTTTTACTATATAATTAAGTATATCTGTATTACTTACCGATGTCTGTAACAATATTTTTTGTTCGCCATTATGTTTTCATAATTATTGAAACAATAATTCATTAACAATAATATTGTTTCAAATAACAATGATGAAACAATAAACATTGTTTCGGTAATTTTATACCTCGTATATTAGCATAGAGAAAGATATATTATTAATCGAAAAAACTATTTTGAGTTTTTCATTAATTTATACGTTTAGATGTAACCTGAACATCAAAAAGTATATTTTGAAATAATATCTGTCTGTCGACTGTCTTCAGACCATAAGTATATTTTTCGTCAAATGTAACCCTTAAAACCCTGAATAAAACATAGGAGTATTCCTCAAATAGATAACGGTTCGAGACTTGTTACATAAAAAATTTAAATAAACATTAACATCCTAGAAGGCATAAACTGAAACCAATATGAATGGAGTTGTGTCTTCCCTGAATCGCTTATATTATATTGTCCTCAATCATCGGTCTGATTTCAAGAGTAAAACATGTGGCCATAGAAAATATAAGACTATAGGAATAATATATGTTAGCGTGAAATGTGTTTGTTTTATGTATTGAAATCATCTGACTAATAGTTAAACAACTGTAATATAATATATTTCAAATAATATTGAAAAAGAGTAAACAGGACCTCTATTATTTTTTATTATAATCTAACCAATATGTATTTACGATTTATTTGAAAAGTAAAAAAAAAAAAAAAATCCAACATTACCTATTAATCGCTAATTTTCACTCCAGCATGGCATTTTTGAAGTTAGATTAAACTTTTTGTTGGCTTAGATTTTGTTTTTGTGTCATGGTATGTGAAAAATGTTTTGTACTTTTTATTTGTATTGCTAAATGTCTAACATTAATCAATAACTACTCAAATTACACAAGATATTCAATAATTATTTTGTAGCAGTAATTGTGTAATGTAAAATTTGTCTTTGTAAAAAAGATAAAAACCCGGTTTACTTTACGATAAAGCTTAGAACCTGAGCTTGTGTAAAAACTTCTGCAATGCGACTTTATGCTATAGCAAAGGCAATTATATACCTTCTTAGCTTTGAATCTCTACTGACGGCTGAGAGATTAGATTCAGTTCTAATTTAAGAGTATATAATAGTATTTAAATAACAATTACATTTAGAAAGTATCATAACTTATTTAAAAATTCGTTAAGTGTATTTAGCGTCACTAATTTTAAATAAAACATTTTACAACTATCAAACTTCGTATTCAAAAAAAATTATTAATACAAAATTGTACAATTTTAAAAGTAACTTCTTAATTAATTCCCTAGATTATCTTCTATGTCAATTCATAGTAGACGTACACTTATTATTCGGAAAGGTGCAGGAATGTATTAGTTTCATAACTTTTATTAACATTTATTTAAATAATTTATTTTACATTTTCTTCATATGTCGGATTAACGATTGATGAAATCGGATTATTACTTGCAGGTTATGATAGGCCCTACATATTAATTCTATTAACTTTCTGACAAAAATGTTTTCATTATAATGTCATATTCACAAATTATTCAATTTTTTTTTGAGAAACCAACTTTGTTCATTTGTCGTTTGTTTCTTGTTTGTGATGCATATACTCATAAATAATATATATAAAAATACCTTTTAGTTCAAAGAGTTTTCACCTATTAAAAAATCAACCGTATTTCGGATATTTGGTAAATATGGTGACAAGTACATAAATACTTCAAAATATTAAAACTAGTACACTATGATTAATGATACTCAGTAATTATAAGTTGTAACATTTTAACCTTATTTTCAATATTTTTTGTTTTTTCGTATCTTGGAAATGGGTAAATTGTAGAGAATAAGCGTTATTATTAATATAATTGTGATTTCAATTTACAGAAATGAAAAAAATATTTTAAAAAATGGGTTTTTAAGGGTTACGAAATATTTTTTTAAACATATTATTAGCAAAAATAAGATTTAGTTTTTGTCATTGCGCTTATTTTATTGCTTGATATTTTGTAAAATAAGTTTCGGTTTCGGTTTTACAGTGGTTTCTCCGTTGCACTTTGTTAATGTGCTGTTTCATTCAAAGGTTATTAGATATTTATTTATTTAAAACAATGTATTTATTACAGCAAAAGGCCGCACCAGCAATATTTATTTGTATAAATAAATATTCAATTAGTAATATTTATAATAAAAATTCTTACTATTAGTCACCCAATGGTTAATTAAATGGAATATTGTCCCATTTATTTGTCCATATTTAGATATATCATTGTACTTGAAGGTGTGGCTACATTGATTCACTCCTGATAATTGGATGACTAATGGGACAAACATGTCTTGAGTTTGTAACACGAGGTTTTGGTAACAACTGGACTTATTGATTTAGGCAGAGAAACGTCGTCTGGTTTATGTGTTTGTGCATTGTAGAAATTGGAACGTTTAATTAAAAATTTCATGCAACCAATGTTTTTGTTATAACATTTTTGTGAAATTTGTATAGGGCTCAAATGGTTTCATTGTTAAATACGACATCTTTAATAGTTTATGACTTTATCAAAATTAGAAAAAACGGTTTTAAATATATTTGTTGGTTCGCCTGGGTCATGAAGGTGTGAAAGATATAACTACTGGGATCGTTATGACTGAATCACCAACAAGGGCAAAGGGTGTGGAGTTTATACTTTAATATGTAACTCAAGGAAGTCCATCATGACGTGTCACCGTCAAAAAATAGTTAGGAAAGGGCGTATTTATTATTTTAAGAAGTAATTATTATTGTCATGAAAATATTCAACTATTATGGAGGGTTACTACTAGTTTATTATTTCCGAGTGATACATTGGAATATTTTATATTTTTGTTTTTAGAATAATACATGAAAACATATCACATTAAACCTAAAAACATAATTGTAAACACAAAAGAATATTTCAATGTTAAATCTAATAATGAAAGTTAAACTACACCATCCTGAGTTGAATGAAGCAGCAATAGACAATATGGACAATAATGGATTAACTTGTGATTGTTTCCGGTAAGGAAAAGGTTTCCCCTAGTTTGACCTTATATGTATAAAGTTACTGCTCTGGACTTTCTTTTTGTTTCTGGAACGTTGATAAAATAGATTGGTTCAAGGCTGACAGTTGTACCAACCTATTAAGAGTTGAAATGTATTTAGAAGGAACAATCGTACAACCGTAAATAAATTTTGCCTCTGGTGCTGACGGCAAATTGTATTATCGTAAATAAGATTATTGATTTTGAGTAAGTAGTTGATCAATAAAGACTAAAATATAGTGAAGTTGTTAAAAACATACTAAACGGAATATTAATTGTGTAAGATTTCTATGGCTGAGAATGTAATGCACAATATTTTGTCAACTTTTTTGCAGATGAGTGGTAAAAAAAGTATAATAAAACATATTCGTTTAGGTATAGAGATACAGTAGTTTAAAATCCGAAATAATCTGCATAAAGTTGTGTAATGGTGTTACTGTGTGATAGTATAAGACTTGCAATAATTAGATTAAAAAAACTTCAATGGTTTTTACTATTTTTGTCTTTAATATATTTCATTATTGTTATTTATTCCTTTTATTAATCTATACTGTATAGATTTTTTACTTTAAACAAGACACGAAATCTCGATCAGGGAGATTTCACAGCTGTGAATACACAGATAATAAAGCGTTGTTTATAATGCCACTTGACTAACAGTGAGAAATTTTATTACTTCTGCTTGAAACAGATCTGTAAAGATCAAATATAGAACTTTCTACACATTCTAAAGTATGAAAAAAATCAACCCGTTTCTTCAATTTATTTTCTTTTTTTAAGATAAATATTTTTGTAAAACATATTTAAAGAGAAAACTGAAACTAATTACTTGTTGGAAAAAAACTTCATCCTCTGTTCATGTTCATGTAAATATGTTCTCCACCCACTTCTAATCTCTGTATTACGGGATGTTGGCAGGACTTGCAACACAAGTAGACTAGTCGTTAATCCCGTGCCAATGACTTGGTCCTAACCGACTCCTTAGTTTCTCACAATGAAAAAATGACCTATTTGGCTTCATATTTAAATATAACCTCCACTCATGTCGGGAACTCGAAGTTATCGGACCTGATATTAGACAATAGAATTAATTTAAAAAAGTAACATAACAACGTAAAAATAACTCGTTACATTTTTACCGGAATTCATATGTAAAATCGTTTAGAATAATAACCGATCGCTCTCTATCTCTACATGTCAAAGATATTGAAATAAAGTTAATAATTAGCTACAATCATTTATTACGTGATTATTAAAAAAAAATGAACGTATCCTTGGTGAGCGGAAGTTATGATAAATTAAATTTTTCAGACGTAGTTTTACGTAAATTACGTAGTTTTATTTGAAATAAAAAAATAACGCATTCGTCTGAAAACTCCAGGTTCTCAAATATTTTCATCCTTGTGCATTCTATCTAATAATGTAATAATCATCTAACAATTGAAACGCATGATACATTGCATACCTTTGCGTTTTTAAATGTTGAACTTAAGTAAAATTAATTTATTAGGTTGCTATTAACTGACATATAATGGAGCTAAACAAGGCTCTAAATAAATGTATTGATTTGTTAATGGTAAAATATAATTTAAACTTTCTTTTTCATATATAATAAAAGTCCCCAACATTTCACGTGGTATCATTTTTATATAGTTACAGTTTTTATGCGTTTACAGTATTTGAAAATTTGTATCAAACAAAACTTTTAAACCAAATTTCAAAATTTTGACTTTATCACAACAAATGTATCATAAAATGCGAAAATATTCTACTAAACAGTCAGACACTTTCAAGATACGTCGTTTTTATATTTTGATTTCTAACAGCTCTCAATTATCAAAATAGCATCAATTTTCATTGCTTTCCTCATTTTTCTGTAACTAAAAATTAAAATACTATTAACATCATACATGTAGAATTCTAGTCTAAAATCCTTTGTATTATGCATTATTTATATAATTGGTTTAAATGTGTTATATTGTAATACTTAGGTATTCAAGTTTAGTTTTTATGTCAACTGGGTCAGAAAATGCATAGATAAGTCTTTGTTGTAATTTTCACAATAAACCTAACTTTTTATTTAAAATTACTTCAGCTATAACGTATTTATTAAATTTAATAATTTGTTATTTTAAAAGTAAAGTTGTTATAATTAGAGATATATTTACAGTTCCATAGATAACTTTATACAGATATTAACTTTGTGATAAGATGTCATTTGCAAATTTATGGAATACACCCACAATTGAAAGTACTTTCAATTTCGCTTTATTAGCCATATTCAAAGTTAATATGATAGCTACAATTTTGACTCCAGAGCAGTTTTTGGCGAAAAAATATTATTGAATATTTTCTAACCTTACACAAGCTACTCACAAAATGAATTGCTTAATTTATGAACCACTTTGTGATGCACTTTATGCCGACTTACAACAAAACATTACACGAGTCGTCTAAGGAAAGTGTTATGCTTTTCGATAAAATTTAATATCACTATAATCTGATATATTGGCGTAGGTTTATATCTTTTCAATATTGTTTATTTTAACGGTTAAACACTTATTCAGTTGTACTGGGAAATTTTGAAAATTTGGTGTATTACTTCGATCACACAGTAATAATAATGAATCAACCTCTAAACTGACATATCTGATTATACTTCTTACGGAATTATACTTGTTACAGTACATTAGCTGCAACAAGGAAACCGTGTTGGGGGGGGGGTTCTAGAGGGCAGAGTAGTGGGTACACGTGTAGTTTAATTGGAAACCTAACACTAGGCTTCACTGAGTCTGTATTAAAATTTATAACACAACATAGACAATAAAAATAATAGTAAAATAGATTCCATCAAAACAACCTTAACCAAATTTATAAATATTTAATTAATTTTGCAAACAAATATTTTTATTTTACATATTTTTACTAATTTAAAAAAATTAATATAAACTGTATTTCCAAGATAGTTTTAGATTTGCAATAATAATAAACAAGCCAAATTTATTCCAAAGATTATTGACTTTATTATAAATGAATATATATATTATTGTTATATACATAATAAGTTTATTCGTTTTATATGGCAGTGGGTAAGTAGTAAAACTACTAATTAAAACAACGCTGGAGGTAGTAATTTTGAAAATAAATTAATCGTTCGTTCAAAATTTGATGTACAATTCATTTGGAGAACAAGAATTATTCACAGTGAGATGAAATAATAAACAATGTTCAGAAATATTAAATTAATGCCAGTGCAAGATTTATTTTAAACAAATTAAATAGTTAAACACATAATTTTTAAACACAAAAAAATATCGATAATTTAAAATAAACTATGCTACTAATGATTATTCTTTAATTAACAAAGTGAGGCTACGAATGAAATAAATATTTAATGGTGGTTTTATCATAATTAAATTGTTTTAAAAATGCCAACTTACGTTTTAATTAAAGTAACTCTAGTGTTATAAATTTAATGCAATAAAGTAAATAATAACAATTAATTTTCACATGTATTAAATAGTTTTTTTTCCTATTACAAAAGTTGTTATGTTATAGTAAAATAAAAAGTTATTTCATATTTATTTTTAAGAAAACAGTTTCTAATCAATTGAAATTTTTTATGTAAATTAAAAACACATCTGATTAAATAGATAAATACATTGTAGTAGACTTTATTTAAATAAATGTTAACTTAAATACATTACAATGTTTTAATTTCGTGATTTTATATGAACAAATAAAGATGACATTATTATTTATTAATTAACAAGGACGCCTGATAGAATTCAAATTCTGGTAACGTTTGAAATCTAAACACATAATTGCATCAAATGGAAATAATTAAATAATTGCATATAAAATAAGGTAACTTTAAGAATTAAATTAAATACAGATTGTAATGTCTTCATAAAGGTAAACCAAATCTATTGTTAACTGTGAAGATAAATTAACAATAATTTAGTTGATACAAATGTAACACAAATAAATACTTCCTAGCTCAGCGGTAGACTATGGGTTTTAGAAAATATGAAAATATAATTAAAATGTGAGTTTTATTTCTGTTTCGTTTATAAATGAGAGAATTCCAAATGGAGGACATTATTGAATAAACCCCTAGACTTAAAACTAAATATAAGTCTAATACTGTAGTTATATTACATAATAAACTCACTCTAATAAATAAAATACTTTTATTTTTTAATAAAACCACAAATTTAATGAAAATTGCTGACCCATAATTTCGCTAGTTACAGCGTTATTTATGAAAATGTAACATCATCAAGTACCTACGGTCCTTAACATAATCACTCCTCTAACCATATTACGTTTCAAATCTTTATTTAGTTTGAAGTAAATGTTTAATTATTTTAATTAAATAAATGTTCATAATGTAAAAACTATATGAATTTCTTCTTACTAAATAAACTCTTTTAAGAATTACCTACAAAAATGAATTTCATTGGTCTGATCATGGCTAATTTGTGTTTCTTTCCAATTTATCCCATTAGCTGAAAGCAATATAGGTCGAGTGTCATGATTACTTAACCACCCATCACTACTTTGCTCTCAACTGTCACCGGAACTACTCGTATATGGTGTATAATCTGTACTGATGCTATTATTATTATTAAAAATGAAATAAACATGTGTTAAACTTACTTCATATTTTGTTTCCGATATTTAAAAAAACAACAACAACAACATCTAACTTTTACCAACTGTAAATCTAAGTGGAATATCATACCGAGTACTACTATGAAGCACAGAATTTTCAGTAAAAACGAAACTGATCTGATTAGTTTGTTCCACTGATCTGGAAGTTAATTACAAATTGAAATAATGATTTGTTCAGGAACACCCGACTGTAACTCATTGAATCTCTAATAAGTTTCTACATTTAAATCATGTGAATTATTAGCAAGGTAATTAATTACAATTTACAGTTGTCTTTTTCAATTAATTTATAAATGTATCAAGCGGGAATTATAAAGCAATTAGTTTCTTCAGTCAATAATATTTAATATCCTTGGTCATCTTGTAATCGATTTTCTATAAATGAATTTTGCTAATTATGATTATTCCTAAGGAACAATTATTTGCTACTTATAATATAATTACTTATAGTATATACACAAATTGCAATTAAAATAATTAGTCTTCTCTTCCTTTTACAATATTTTTCTAATAATTAGTATACACAGGACTATACAAATTTACGAAACTGAAACAAAAAGAGGATCTTCGAATTCTTTAAAAGGATCCGCGTTCGAAACGCGTCAACAAACGTGAGATTAACGAAGCTGGGAAAGAAGAACATAAAATAAAGACCTCTAACTCTTGAATATCCTACAATAGCGTCAGGGTCGGGAAAGAACAAGAGACTAGATAGGAAAGATGAAAGAGAGAGATCTAACCCAAGGCTACGACATGGAAAAGGTGAAGACGCAGCGGGAATCCTCGGGACTAACACAATATAATGAGCCCCTGAGGGGTGTATAATTTAGTTTAGTCATTTTATTCTTTTTGTGTTAATTTGTCTTCAGGAGGACCTCAATTTCACAAGGCATTATATACGCTTTAATAATTATTTGTATTTTTTAATTGCCTAAAAAATCCATATCTATTTTCTTTTGTAGAAATATTTGTTCTGGAGTCTCCTGAAACCATAAAAATCGACGTGTGTTGTACGTGCAGTGTTCTACAACCACAGGACAGATTTTTTAACAAATGTTACTTTAGTGAAGCTTCTAAGGACCTTAACAAAACGTATCGGTTGCCATCTCTCCGAAAATACCGGTTCGTGAGTGAAAAACAAACAAAAGTCATATGTACGTATATGCCCGTCGCCATTGTGTGTCTCACTAGAGTTGTTTCGCCAATCAATGCGGCATCATCAGGTGAAAATCACAGAACATTATACAACATATACGTACACTAATACAAACACTGAACCTTTAAATTGACTTTTGTTCGAGCACGTCCAATTGAAATGAACCTTGTTTCGTTCCTGCTGATTTGAAGCAAGTTGGTAGTGGACTGGCAGTTTAATCTTTTGCCTTGCTTTAATTTCTTATCTGATATTGGTTCAACTGGTCTATTTATTTAGTGAGGCCATTGTGTCATAAATTCCATTCAATTTTTCTTTGAGATTATTGCAAAAACCGTCTTTGTAATAAGGGATGTTTTTATATTAAGCAATCCGGAGGAGTGACTAAAAAAAAAAAAAAATTCAATATAGAAATAATTAAAGGTTATGTTGGCGCTTAAAAGAGTCAGTGTTTTAAAGTTTAGAGAAGTGGTTATTTTATATCCTTAAATAGTTTTTCATGAACTTAGCCTAATCACTTTTTAAATAATTCAACACATTTAACATAGTCCTTCAGCTGTTTTCAAGATAAATTTTCAAACATTCAGAATGTATAGTATTCGATTTATACATGGAAAGCAATATTGGATACAACTGACACAATCAGCTCAAATCACAGTAAGAAATCGATTTCTGACGGTATTTTACCTTTACAACCAAATAACACTATCTATTAGTGGTACTTAATAAACTGGAGGAAAATAATGATCAGCTGTTGTTAAGTAAACGATCAGTGACGATGAAACTGGTTCATCGTCACTGCTTCATTCCGTGCCATTTGTGTTTATTTATAGCCTACGAAATTACCGTTCTATGTTCATAATATTCTTTGAAAGTCTTTTATATATGATACTAGATAATTTGTATTACAAACAAAAACATGTCACGCAGCTAACCTCAATAACCACAATAATAATTATTTAGTTTATTCTTTCAAATACCTGACATTTCGATAAAATGGTTATCTTCAGGAGATTGTACTGCTAAACTAAAACTAACATGTAAATCTAATTTAACATAAATTGTAGCTTACCAACCCTCCCAATCTACATAGCCTAACAGCTTTAGGTCAGATTAATGCCATTGATTTGGAGGAGAAAGAAGTTGATGGGGTCCATAATGTTACATACATAGTCCTACCATGTAATGTAATACAAGCATATCCTCTAAATATAATGCCCAAAAGTTGGGCTCTTAGGTTAAATTATATTGGTAGATCAAGAGATCTTATCCAGTAGGGAGTCTCGGGGGGGGGGGGAAGCTCAAAGCTGTACATGTGCTCACTACGCTCATGTTGGTAATTCAGATCTAATAATTACAAGAATATTAAATTTTCTTAGGAGGTCAGGGTTCAAAATTACATTTATGACCAATAACTTCGCTTTTTGTCATCGTAGAGATTGTTGGTAGGATTATACGTAGAATTTAAATTTTCAAATTTTTATTAAATTTAAACGTGTTATAAGTTGAATAACACACGTGATATCTAAAAAAACTGATTAAATTGACAGGCATTTTTACATTTTAAAATTGGTTTATCTCAATTTCAAGCACACTATAGTCAATGTTCCTAACTTAATTTTTGTAGCCGTTATGCTTACGTACCGACAATGGATTTCGGTTTCTTAAGACCTTGAAATGGGTAGATTTTTTGGGAACACCAAACTCAGCCAATAACCTATTCTGAGGTAACATGTAAGAAGGCATTATCTGCTACCTACGCTTAATATACATTATTAAAATTGTTGAGTTTTTTAAATAGTGATTTTTTGGTTAGGAGAATGATCTATTATTGTGAATTTCGTGACAAAATTTGAAGATTTTACACTATTATTATTTATGTAAAACGTTAATTTTAATTGTCACTATTACCTAATAATAAATAGGAAGAAAACACTACTTTAAGTTGAAAGCCGCCTAATATCGTAATGATTATCGCCTGTCTGATTTGTACGAATTGTAAAATGGTGTTTTATTTAAAATTGACAGTTGCAGACATCTTTCTAAAATTAAAAGTAAGGTTGCAAAAAGTATGATTTAAGTGCTCGAACACGAGTTTCTAAGAACTGAAACTTGAAGCGCCAAAATCGTTCTGTTGTTAATTCTACATTTAATCACCAGGATTCGCTAACATTTTAACTCATTAATTTAACCCACTATGTTGGGTGAACACCGTAAATTTTTGAGCTCCCACATAATAGAAATTTGAACATTTTGCACACTAACTGAAGAGATCTACCAAATATGAGCTTTGATTAGACTTACCTGTCGAAAAATAAATAATAAAAATAAGCTGAAAGGATTTAAATTTGTCTCTGTTTATGGATGTAACAGTGAAGGATAATATATTAAGGTAACAGTAAGTGAGTTCGTGATGGAAGCTTTCGTAACAGATACGGTTACTTTTAATGTAAACATGTTTGTCATTGAAGCTAAGGTCAGTCTTATATGTGACGTCATGAGATGTACCATATCACCGTAAAACGATGGCCAGACTTTTAATTTTAGAAAGTCAAGACGATTTCCTTGTACACTTACAGTATAGTTTGGTAATCGTCAAAAATATCAACCTCGGTTTTTTTGACTGTTTTTCACGTTTCATAACCTCAGGAAACCAAAAAGTGTTTTTTTACATGCTGTCCATCCGTCGTCATTGTCGTTTGAACGATAGAGGTCACAGGAATAACAGGAATATGTTTGGTGTGCTTATATCGAATTTGTTGAAATTCAGAAAAATCAAATTAACAATGTCAAAATGACGGCCATTTTAAACAGTTTTTTGATCAAATATTGTATGTTCTTCAAATTATAACACATTAAATTAGATTCAAATTCTCAAATGTTATCTGCAACTTCTAAAGAAATGGAAATTCTTAAAGTTATGAGATTCCACGCTTCGCATAGGTTCTTCACACATGTACAGGAAGTGTCGCCAGCGCCAAGACGCCGTCACGAGTGAAGAGAATACTCATCTATGACTGCGATCGATCGTTATTTATATGCCACTACAGGTGGCTCTTTAAATATTTATATAAAACCACCGGGCTGATAATTTGCTCACTATAATACGTAGAGCGATATTATTATATGCCAGGAAAGGTTTGGCCAGGTGGCTACATATCTGGCCAAACCTTTGGTAAGTTTATTGAAGTATGTCATTAATATGAAAGATTGACAGCATATCAGGTGATCTGTGATCTCAGATATAAAGATTGAAATTTCGAGTAACGTATGGGACGTGAATGTGATCATTAGCCATTATGTATAACCTACTACACCTGGCAGTTGTAAATTGTAAATTTTCCGTAAAAAAAGTGACATCCGCAATGAAAACATTATTTATTTTTAAGAAGTAAGGTATGTAGTAGACGATAAAATAAAACTCCGATATTACAATGTAAACAATTACCCAACAATCATATGGTTAATTTTGCAACAATACGTTCTCTTTGAAAATGAAACCATAGAAACAATATTTATTAATCAATATATTTGCAAATTAAACACCACACTTTATTTCATCTCTCGGTAAAAGTAACTTTCAAAACATATTATTACATTTTAAATCAGGTAATTTACGTGATAGCAGTAACTAGTTTGCTGAATGCGCGATATCCAATGAAGAAATATGCTTTGGCCCAAAATGTTGAAAACTTTTAACCTAACTATTTTGGAACTTTACGACATCAAGGATTTTGAAGCAACGAGCTACTTTCCAAAACCAGTCCAACATAGAATGGACGACAGAAAACATTCAATACTGAATTTAAAATACAATCTTGAAACAGCAGAAATGATACAATATTTTAATGAAAGGAACTTTGGAAATACAGTATTACATTGTAAAACAGATTTTGTACGGAATAATAAAGTATAATTGAATGAAACACATGGAAGAAACTTGTCCAGAGAAGCTTGTAGCATTAAAGAACTAACCTAACTTTTGTGGGACTCGAAGTTCATCTGGATTCTAAGGAATTACCTACTTTCCGTATTCGTCCTAAATTTGAGAGAACAGAGTGAACCATGAAGACTTTAGGCCTAATTGATTTTCGACGTAGTGCTCGCTCGCGTGCGTGTGTCTGTGATTAGGGCACCGTTCAAATTATTACATTAAAATAAATTGATGAAGTTATCCAAATATAATATAAAATTAATAATGAAGTTATCAGAGTGATCATGATCCAAAATTTGCTATTTTAATAAAACATCAAAGATGGTTTTAAAAATAAACAAATGTAATATTTCAAGTCGATAAAGTCTTTTAAGTTGTAGCATTCATAAAATAAATCTGCATTTTGTTATCGGCAGTCCACTCGCCGTGCCTCTTATCTTCCGTCTCTATCTAAGTACAGAGTACAACGGCTGGTTAGCGAGCCGATCTAAAACCCGTTATCTAGTCTACCTGTAGTCACACAATGTCTGACATCCATATTCAGCTACGTTAGAGAAAAATTTCTTCTTGGACTTCAAAATTTCAACCCTAGTTTTTTGGCAATGTTAATCTACAAGTTTTGTGCGTTTTAGTTCTATAATGTTTAGTAAATTTTCGTTTTCACGGCACAAGCTTACGTGAACTGCGACAGGATTTTCCAGGTACAGATTTTATCATATATTAAATTTTGTTAATGCTTTAAAACAATTTATTAATTATCATGTATTTTTAAAATATGTATTTCATGTTTTATTTAATATTCAATGTTCTTTTGAAACTCAATGATTATAAAAATTTACTTTTCTTAAAACATACTTTACAAAATCTTGTAAAGGCACATTTTGAGTTTGGAACAATTATGTGAAATAAGTGCAAACTAATGTTGAACTTTGAATGATCGAAATATCTCATTGTACATGTCAAATATAAAACAATTGAAGAAATCTGTTCTAAATCAGAAAATTTCGTTTTGCAGACTTTTGCAAATCTTTGCAAGTCTTATACAAGCTTTGTTTCAAACAAAATTAAATATATATAAATAGATTTATAATCATCTAAGAAGCTTTTAAGTACAATCTTAACGAATTTCTGTTATACAATCAATTTTCTTTGATTTTGACAAATAACCAGATATTTTCTTTAATAATGAACATTAATGCTAAAACATGTCCGATTTTGTACAGACACTAAAAAACATGTTTTTTGCCATAGCTAATATGCTGGTAGAAGAAACACAGCGAAAGATCTAGACATGTTTCGTCCTGTTAACCAAAACACGTTTTATCCAACTTAGCTTCAGTTTCATGTGCACAAAAGTGATGTAAAAAAAAAAAAAGAAAAAAACTAACTTTATTGAACTTTAATTAAACTCATATTGTATATGTGCCTAAAATTTATTTCAGCGAATATGTTTTCTTAAAACATTCTTTTAGATGTAGACTTGTGTAATTAATTATAAAATATATAAAAATTATTGGGTGGAGCCTGCATGCAAACTTTCGGTCCTAACAACCTCCAAGAGGTTATTTTCTAAATTAAAATATTGACGTCAATTAATAAAACTTAATATTCAAAATTTTCTTTTTAAAATAAACTTCTCTTTTTTATAATAAATTCTTTATCTAAAATATATATATATTTATTGGCCAATATAGCATTTAAGAAATTTATAAAATAAGTAATATTATGTAACTGTTTTAGAAAGCTATCATTTCATAAAGTTAAAAGGGGGGGAAATAAAAATCAGTATCTTTTCATCTTTTTTTATTTTTGTAATTTTTACATTTAAGGGCATATAATCTTTTTTTTTGGATTAATGATAATCCTGTTAATTGTTAAGCTGTGCTCATTGTTTTGTTAAACTTTGTAACTATAACATATATAAACTAAAAAAGGGGGGATAAATCTTCAGAATTTATTGATTAATTTTTTTTTTATTTTTAATTATAATATTTTACATTAAGGGCGTATTACTATTATTAACTATAATCTTGTTAATCATAAGCTGTTTATGATAATTTTGTCTCAGGATGTCTTTCTCAATTGTAAATGATAAAATCTGAAACGTTGAAATTTTTTTGTTTCAATAAACTTGAGCCTTGTTAATCACTAAATTTGTTTTTGTCTTTTTAATTTTTTTTAAATTTCTAAACATTGTTACCATTTTGGTTCCGCCTTTCTTAAATTTAAGTCCCCTGGTAACATGTTTCTGGTAGCAGAGCGTGGTTAATTTTAAATTCTGGAACCCTAGTTAATTTTCAAAATTTTGCATTGGAACTATCTAAATTTAAATTCAAAATTTTCTTTGTTAAACAAGGCTCATTTTTATGTTTTGCAGCTTTTTCAAATACTGCACAACTGTTGCTGATGAAATTTTTTTTTATTTAGTTTAAATATTTAAATCTCTATAAATCTATAGTCTCTTTTTTTTATTATTTATTTATTTTTATAAACACTTACACAAAAACTTCTAAACCAATTTCGATAAAAATTTTTTTTTTTATTATTATTTTGTCTGCTTAAATATTTTTTTTTATATATATATATTTACATACACTGCACACTAGTCATTCACTGAATTTGATCCAGACAGCGGGCTCATTCGGGAATCCAAAAAAATTTAAATAAATAATAAAATCCAAAAATAGTTAAAAACAAAAAAAAACAAAAAAAATTCAAAATCTCCTTCAAAAATTTTCTCGAGTTTTCTTTCGCTTGTCTGTATTAATTCATACTTACACACACACATATACACAACAACTACACTACATATAATTCTTGAGTCTTTCTCTGGCTCTTTCATTTTTTGCATCATCTTAAAAGAAATTTTTTTTCTAAATTACTTGGTTTATTTTTTTTTTATCTATTATTATCAGCAATAGTTAAAATGGCAGTGGATTTGCTGCGACTAGTAGACTCGTTAAAGAACACGGAGCTTGCTTTTGAATTTTTTTTGGTCATCTTGAAGGAAAATTATTTTTATTTATTTATTTTTTAATTTTATCATCATGAGCAATAGGCAAGATGGCGGTGGACTGGTTGATGCAGATGGTGGCATTTGTTTAATAGTAAATTGAAATGTTGAATACCCCTTAATAATATATCATTGTGTGCTAAATTTTCTTTTCCAAATTTATAGGGGCCCAGTTTTGTATGTAGGACAACATGGTTGGCCTGTTTGTTCCTTTCTTTAAATTATTTGGTTGTTTAATTATTGGCAGGTCAACATGTTTGTTCCTAATTTAGTTTGTTTAGGGTTGAGAAAACCGGAGTTTTTTTTTTTTTGTCATGGGTCACCTTTTATATACATTCATCTTGGCACCATCTCTTTTGCTACACCTTTTTTTTTACACTTCTTTCTTTTGTACATTTTTTTTTTAACACTTAAAAATTTTGATGAAATTTTTTTTACACTTTTTTTTGATTAATTTAAATTCCTTTTTGGGGCACATGATACACATATAAGACCTTAAGTCAAACACCACATGCCCTGCCTTGTGCAGTAAAACAATCTTGACTCCCCAACGTTTCATACTGCTTCTTTGTTTATTTTTCAAATGGATTATTTGTTTAGACCCTTCAAAATTCTTTTTTCTCACGGAAATTGTTAAGAGCCGTGAATAGTTTAATTTTCTCTTCGTATGGGAGAAGAGGAATTTAAAAAATAACGACGCTGAGCATGATCTGACCTAAAAGGCTTCAGGAGTTTTTGTTTTATTTTTATTTATTTTTTATATGTATATTTTAATGGTCGGTTCAGAGGATTCTCCTCCCGCTTGTGAGCTTCCTCTGAGTCCGGCCTTTTCCTGTAAGCCTAAAGTGTTATGCACTTTCCCTCCCCAGTCCCCGGAGTGGTCACCTCCTCTTGGTATTCCCGAGGTGCCACTCCACCCCTTTTCCCCACGTACCTTAGAGTACAAAGTCAGTTCATGCACAGCAATGTCGACCTTTGCGTCACCCTTCAGCTCTTTCTGTCCTGGGCTTATCCCAATCATAGGTGGGAAGAGCTGAGACGCTATAGAAATTTCAAAATTTAATAAGTAAGTGCCGAAGGAGGCTACACCCTAGAGTGGTGATTATAAAAGCATTATGAAGCGTTGTTTCTATCAGGTGCCCCGTTTCAAAATTTTGTAGGAGGCCCTTCTGGCCCCTTTCTTCAGAAGCTTGTAGGAGGCCCTTCTGGCCCCTTTCTTCTATCTTTTCTTGGAGGCCCCTCTGGCCCTTTGTCCCTTTTTTTTTCAAAATTTTGTGGGAGGCCCTTCTGGCCTCTTTTCTGACTCCACCCTAACTCCGTCTTTCGGGGGGGGAGAGCTGTAGCATTCATAAAATAAATCTGCATTTTGTTATCGGCAGTCCACTCGCCGTGCCTCTTATCTTCCGTCTCTATCTAAGTACAGAGTACAACGGCTGGTTAGCGAGCCGATCTAAAACCCGTTATCTAGTCTACCTGTAGTCACACAATGTCTGACATCCATATTCAGCTACGTTAGAGAAAAATTTCTTCTTGGACTTCAAAATTTCAACCCTAGTTTTTTGGCAATGTTAATCTACAAGTTTTGTGCGTTTTAGTTCTATAATGTTTAGTAAATTTTCGTTTTCACGGCACAAGCTTACGTGAACTGCGACAGGATTTTCCAGGTACAGATTTTATCATATATTAAATTTTGTTAATGCTTTAAAACAATTTATTAATTATCATGTATTTTTAAAATATGTATTTCATGTTTTATTTAATATTCAATGTTCTTTTGAAACTCAATGATTATAAAAATTTACTTTTCTTAAAACATACTTTACAAAATCTTGTAAAGGCACATTTTGAGTTTGGAACAATTATGTGAAATAAGTGCAAACTAATGTTGAACTTTGAATGATCGAAATATCTCATTGTACATGTCAAATATAAAACAATTGAAGAAATCTGTTCTAAATCAGAAAATTTCGTTTTGCAGACTTTTGCAAATCTTTGCAAGTCTTATACAAGCTTTGTTTCAAACAAAATTAAATATATATAAATAGATTTATAATCATCTAAGAAGCTTTTAAGTACAATCTTAACGAATTTCTGTTATACAATCAATTTTCTTTGATTTTGACAAATAACCAGATATTTTCTTTAATAATGAACATTAATGCTAAAACATGTCCGATTTTGTACAGACACTAAAAAACATGTTTTTTGCCATAGCTAATATGCTGGTAGAAGAAACACAGCGAAAGATCTAGACATGTTTCGTCCTGTTAACCAAAACACGTTTTATCCAACTTAGCTTCAGTTTCATGTGCACAAAAGTGATGTAAAAAAAAAAAAAAGAAAAAAACTAACTTTATTGAACTTTAATTATACTCATATTGTATATGTGCCTAAAATTTATTTCAGCGAATATGTTTTCTTAAAACATTCTTTTAGATGTAGACTTGTGTAATTAATTATAAAATATATAAAAATTATTGGGTGGAGCCTGCATGCAAACTTTCGGTCCTAACAACCTCCAAGAGGTTATTTTCTAAATTAAAATATTGACGTCAATTAATAAAACTTAATATTCAAAATTTTCTTTTTAAAATAAACTTCTCTTTTTTATAATAAATTCTTTATCTAAAATATATATATATTTATTGGCCAATATAGCATTTAAGAAATTTATAAAATAAGTAATATTATGTAACTGTTTTAGAAAGCTATCATTTCATAAAGTTAAAAGGGGGGGAAATAAAAATCAGTATCTTTTCATCTTTTTTTATTTTTGTAATTTTTACATTTAAGGGCATATAATCTTTTTTTTTGGATTAATGATAATCCTGTTAATTGTTAAGCTGTGCTCATTGTTTTGTTAAACTTTGTAACTATAACATATATAAACTAAAAAAGGGGGGATAAATCTTCAGAATTTATTGATTAATTTTTTTTTTATTTTTAATTATAATATTTTACATTAAGGGCGTATTACTATTATTAACTATAATCTTGTTAATCATAAGCTGTTTATGATAATTTTGTCTCAGGATGTCTTTCTCAATTGTAAATGATAAAATCTGAAACGTTGAAATTTTTTTGTTTCAATAAACTTGAGCCTTGTTAATCACTAAATTTGTTTTTGTCTTTTTAATTTTTTTTAAATTTCTAAACATTGTTACCATTTTGGTTCCGCCTTTCTTAAATTTAAGTCCCCTGGTAACAAAGTCAATTACTTTAGAAAAAAATGAACAATTAATTTTTTTTGTATTTAAAAGCTTCCAAAATGTAGACCATACTCCACTTATAAACTGCATCTTTACTTGTATATGAAATTTTAAATGACACACATGCTTTTCATTCCAACAAAAATTACCTTTTCTTTTGTTTTTGTTTGTTTCAGAACACAGTGCACATCGTCATTTCAACGCACATCGTCAACTCAACGCACATCGTCGATATCGTGGAATCGCATATACAAATTCCATTATTATTATATCTTTTTTATTAGTAGACCCGTAATGATAATTTGGATTACAGTAAAGTAGGTCATTAATTTTTTTCCCCAATTAGTGGGAAGAGTTAGTGGAGGGTCCCAAACGACGGCGGTTGCGTTCAGTGCAAGTTTCCTGCGCTACCGCTTTAGTTACTCCACTGCTATTGGATGCTCTAAGAAGCAATTATTACAGATTTAATCCCTATTATTCTTAATTTACTTACTGTAGTTCAATAATTGTAATTAAATCGTTTAATAATTCAAATTACAATAACTATCTCACAATACAAAAATTAATTTAGTTATATTCATTAAAATTTTTTTACATAAAAAAAAAAGTTATATAAATAATTTAACAAAAATTCAATTACATTCAAATTCATGATATACATATTCAAATTATTTTTTTAATTCAATTCATTATATAAAAATTCCATTATTATTATATCTTTTTTATTAGTAGACCCGTAATGGTTATTTGGATTACAGTATATCTGATTAATTTTTTTTCAGTAGTGGAGGGTCCCGGACGACGGCGGTTGCGATCAGTTTCCTGCGCTACCGCCGCTAGGAACACGCCCGGTAAAACATGAGGTAAATATGTAGTTTTAAATTGAAATAACGACATAAGTAAAGGTGCAGTTTCGATCACTCTGTAACATTTCAGTATATTATTAATGTATTGTTTTATTCTATTACTAAACTATTAAAATGTGTTTTGTATTTAAATGATGTGTGAATAATAAATGTTTTATGTTATATTGTTGTTATTTTTATTGACTAGAGCTAAGTTATATAATTAAAGCAAGTTCTAGTGATAATTAAATAGAATGATGTATGAAGTATTAGGAATAGGTTTTTATGGTTACTATACCTAATTTCTATGGGTTCGTTAGATAGTAAAAAAACATGGATCAATAACAAATTCTGTGGTTCAGATTGTTAATATTAATTTGTTCTTTATTCCCTTATAGTTGTTACAATTACTTTAGGTCTATAAATAACTCTATATCAGCTTGACATATTCCCTATCAAATATTTAATCAATCATATAAAATACAATTAATTTAAAACAACTTGTTTTAATCAGACCTTTAAACCTTCAATCCAGAGCAACTGCAAATTATTGAATTTAACAACAGCTCTTGTTTCTAAACTTGTGAATCCGCTCACCTTTTCAAAATAGGCCGTGAATCTCTTCTATAAACTGCCAGTGAGTCTCTTTCGTAAGTACGTTCCTGGGTCAAGTCTCTCTGGTGACCAGCGGGGTTTCCTCGTCCCAGCCAAAGTCTCGGATGCCACTGATCTTCTGGGCTGGTGTCTCTGCTGACCAGTAGCATCTCCCCGTCCCCGCTGACATCTCGGTTGCCACTGATCTTATGGACTAGTCTCTCTGCTGACCAGTAGCATCTCCCCGTCTCCGCCGATATCTCGGATGCCACTGATCTTCTGGGCTGGTCTCTCTGCTGACCAGTAGCATCTCAACGTCCCCGCAGACATCTCGGGCGCAAACTGATCTTCTGGACTGGTCCGCTCTGCTGGCCAGCATCATCTCCCCGTCCCCACCGATATCTCGGATGCCACTGATCTTCTGTGCTGGTCTCTCTGCTGACCAGTAGCATCTCAACGTCCCCGCTGACATCTCGGGCGCAAACTGATCTTCTGTGCTGGTCTCTCTGCTGACCAGCATCATCTCCCCGTCCCCACCGATATCTCGGATGACACTGATCTTCTGTGCTGGTCTCTCTGCTGACCAGCAGCATCTCCTCGTCCCCACCGATATCTCGGATGCCACTGATCTTCTGTGCTGGTCTCTCTGCTGACCAGCATCATCTCCCCGTCCCTGCCGACATCTCGGATGCCACTGATTCCCTTTCTAGATCACTAGCAGTTTATATAGAGTTATAATAACTACTACACGTCTGATATTAAAGATTGAACTGGTGCTAACATTAAAATATTTATTGCTAATAAAATATTTTCTTATCCTAAATCCTAACAGAAGCTTCTGAAGAGTTTCAGATTTTTTGTTTTTTTTTTGAAACGAAAATAAATATAATGAAAAAGTAGAATTAAAATAGAGTATTAACAAATTTTCTTAATGACAATGACAAACTGTTTATAAACATTAGGGTTTATGATATTCACTTGTCGTTGTGATGACCTTGAATACATTTCACACTTGCACAAGCGATATTTTACGTCTGTCGTACTTCAAGATCATGGGTTTGAGACAGTCGTGCATTTCGTATCCCTAAAAAGTCTATCGCACGAAGCAGTTTAGAATTTGGAATTTCTAAAACAACTGTTCAGCACGTGCTTCATATAGGTTAGAGAATGTAACCTAACAAAATCCAGCTTAAAAATGATATTAAGCAAATATATCAAACTAACCGAGTGAATGGAATTGGCAAAGATGAAAATTACCTTAAATGATTTTTTTCATTAATGAAATAACTTTCCAAATACATTTCTGTGTTACTCGCAACAACAGTGAGGTTTCCTAACTGAGTGAAAAAATGGTCGTGTTTGGAAACCTATAAGGTGACCTATCTGTCCACTATTTTGGAGTTAAGTTAGGAACATGTACGTCATTGCTAAGATGTTAACTCCCGCCGCAAAGACTTCAATACTGTGACGGAAAGATCATCTAACACAGCTTTCACTCACACAAACACGAGGGGTTATACATTGGCTCTTAGGGGCCGGTGTAATACACTTACTTTTTTACAAAATCTTTTATTAACTTACATTATTATCTCTGTTAAGGTATAGCAGACTTGTAAAAAGTAGTGATATACATAATTTTGAGGTTCATAAAACCTGTGTAACAACTGTTTTAAATAAACTTACCCTACTGGTAAGATTCTTTGATCTACCAATACAATTGAACATTTCCTATAAAGCCTATGACACCAACTTTTGGGCATTACATTTAGAGGATCTGTTTATATAACACTGTTATCATGATGGTGCCAATCGATTTGTTCTTTACAAGGTGCATTATTAGTTTCTCACAAACCCAAACTCTAAGTTTGGTGTAGCTATACACAAAATAGAGAGAAACAAATCAACTTACCAAATTTAAACAAAATAAGTTCGTGTGTATAGAGAACCTCACAAGGCAACAACATTCCAATTTTTTTTTTTATATATATCGTAAGACGATATTTCCAAACGAAAAATTTAACATTGCCTCTTCGATTCGTCGCATAGCTTTCTCTGCACTATTTATGTGCACATATTAGTTATAATATAGTTGGGGCAAAATGGATCCTGTTATCTGCTTATCAAAAATAAAAACACATTTACGATGTAGATTGTAGATATTATGATGCACATCGTAGAACACCCTGAGCCTAAGAAGTTTTTGATTTGTGTTCTTTCGATTTCAAAAATACATGTAACTTAAATTCAGAAATATATTTGAATGTTTATATTTTTGTATACTTTTTTTGATATGTTGGGAGGGCGCTTTTTACTCGAAGCTGATGGAATTTGGTATTAATCTTAATTGGAAGAAAAGCTTGCTTAGTTTCGTTAAACAGCGTAACTCCCTGATTTGTTTCAACCGCTTCTTTTACGTGTTTGGTTAGGTTAGGTTGATAGATTCGAATCTTACATTGCTAACAACATCCACTAATTGTATCCAAAGATACTTCTTTTCCAGACTATACGAAATCATGCATGTAAATTACAAAGCATTAACCCACCCCCCAGCTAGTACTATAGTGAGTAGGCCTACTAGTATGGCAATACCAAGGGCACTTAGCTTGATATACTCGTACCTCTTTTTATATCGTTTTAAGTTAGATCCTTCTCTTTCATCTTTTCTATCTTTTTTTTTTTTTTTTTACATCACGTTGTATTGAGTTAGGTCTCTCTCTTTCATCATTTCTATCGGGTCTCAATGGACCAACTCTTGTTCTTTTGCTACCCTGACGCTACTGAAGTGTCGAGAGCTAGAGGTTTTTATTTCATCTTTTTATTTTTATTTTATTAATAAGGCTCTGATAACCGACTGATTATTCACCTTTAAACAACAAGACAAAATATATAAGGCGATGATAATGAAAAAGTTTTCGTCTTTAAACAAGAAACAAAATAAAAAGCATACAATACCTCGGATGGTAAGTTTAGTAAAAACATTGACACATTTAACCTGACAAACAACAAAGACTGTTTTGTGCAATGTATGACGTCATAGATCGTTTATGAAGACTGCAGTGTTTTATTATTATCTGGAATGTTTTCAGTGTAAACAGAGGTATAATTATAGTTAGTGCAAGTAAAGATTACAGATAATAACTATTTATGCTAAGGGCCGTAGGTACTTGGTGGTATTCCATTTTAATAAATAAAAAAACTTTTATTTCTTGGTATAACCACAAATTTAGTGAAACTTCCCGACTATAGTTTCGCTAGTTACAGTATTGTCAAGGTATAAAAAAAGTTACCAAGAAATAAAAGTGTTTAATTAATTACAGATAAATACTTAACTTGAGTTCTTCACAAAGTGAAGTAAATGAAAGCCAAAAGGGAAGAGCTGCTGACAGCATGGAAATGATAAAATAATTACGAGAAGAATCTTTGGCTCTGTTTTTTGACTAGATCAGACCCCAAGACAGCTTTTGACAAGCCTAAAATGAGATGTGATAACATGAAAAAGGCAAAGGCCAAAGTTGTAATTCAGCAATGATAAAAAAATGTTCATATTATAAAAGAATGAATGAACTGCGTTGTAGAAGGATGGACCCTTATTAAATAACAATGAACTTGAAAAACGAATGGATAGTGAAGACACTGTGAAGTTCATTAAGTGAAAAAGGTTGGGCTAGGTTACAATAGAATGTCAAAGAGCTTGTTGAATGGTCAATTTGTTTGCGGCTTTGTTTTCTACTAATAAAGGCCTTTAATTCGATGTACAACTCGACCTATGCTCTCATTTAAGATTTCCTACTTATTCCTTGTGGGCCGTCCCCCTGGAAAGGTAGCGGTCCACTGAATACGTACTAAAATAGGTTTTGGTGTCTATTAACTATGTGCAAAGCGTTATAGCTCTATCTGTAATTGTTGAGAAAATATAGTCGTCTCAGGGCTTATTTAACTTTCGGTATATATAGATAAGCATTTATAAGGCTTCAATATAATGCACATTTCATAACCCCGAGATTCGATATAGCTAAACACAACTTATTTCCAAAGCAGAAATTTAACTTAAAATAATTTAACGGTCTCTTTATGTGTACAAATGAAAATCTTGATTTATTAAATTTCTTGAAACGTTGCTTTGTTTTAAATAAACAGTTGATTGCTCTAAAAGAAGTAGGCTATTCTTTATTTCATCATGGATTTTCCACAATTGTATCTAATTTATTAGTAGTTTATGATTTAAATTAGGTTTAGACGTTTCCTTTCTGCCAAGAAACCAGACGGTAATCCACACTTTCACTCCGCACAGTGAAGTAAAAGAGGCATACTTCAAAAAATTAAACGGTTACACGATTAACCTGCCAATTAAGATGTCCATCTTTACCAACATATTTATATAATGACAAAAGTCAATTATATTATAAGTAAATAATCGTTCTTGGAAAGAATTTAAGTCAAACACCAGGAAGAAGGTATATTTTTCATAAAGCACAGACTCTTAACGATAAAAATGTCAGATTGTTATACAATAGTTCGTTAGAAGTGTATGATTAATTAAAAGAAGATGTAAAGGTGTGCAATGCCAGGACGAAAACAATCTACGTCGTCATCTACAATCTTAACACTTTCTTATAGAAATGTCAAGATAAACTAATGTAATAATTAGAACTTACATGATCTAAAAATATCAAACTTTAGTGGAAGATTAGTAAAATCCCTGAGAGTGAAAGATGAAAGATCAGTTCTGTTCAAGAAGAGGACCTCGACTCTAAAAAATTACAGTTTTACAAAGTCGCCGGCACTCGGTGACACAACTGTTTCTTGTTCATATTACAAGTACACTATACTTTAAACACAAATCAACATTATAGATACGTCAAACATTATTTATTAAACGAAATATATCTTTAAACTCTATTAAAGTTGACTCGATATACTGTATCTATTGACATAAATAGAACAGGCAGAACCTGACCTGACATAACAGCTGAAACGTTGATGGCGTGAATTAGAGGAGAGTATAACCAATGACTACATAAATACTATAAGAGACGACATAGGATAGGGAAATAGTCTACATTTTACGGGTGATGTTTGTCACAAGTTTGACACACAGCTATCAGAAAGCGCTAGCAGCAGGTGCTTGACTGTACGCATCCCACTTGGTTGAGACTGTACAACTGTTGACACAGCATAGTCAGTGTTGTCAGTTCGTGCGCTGAGATAAGCGATTCTCGACCTTCCCTCGCATCTCTGGTCCCATATGTGGCATTAGTGCGCAACTGAAACATTGTTTGACCGTAGAGCCACCTAGCGCCAGTCACATCAACTTCTAGCAGAGCGACAGCTCCACACCCTAGCGGGTATTGGTCAACTCAAGAATAAGCGTAGAATATTTAACATGGCCATGTCGTGTCTTTTAGTATTTATGTAGTCATTGGTATAACAGAAAGAATGTGAAACCAGTAGAGATTTGTTATATTCCTATTTATGTGAATTCATATGGCGCCGTAGCAACAAGGATAATGATCTGTTTGAGACCATCTGGAAGGACATGAATTTATATTGAGCTCCAGAACAATAAATTGTGCAATCATAATATGTTA
The DNA here is from genome assembly GCA_963513935.1 of Aphrophora alni. NCBI lineage: Eukaryota > Metazoa > Arthropoda > Insecta > Hemiptera > Aphrophoridae > Aphrophora > Aphrophora alni. The sequence goes on from OY740768.1 coordinate 58,485,839, forward strand.
TGTATAAAGTTGATTAGGAAACCTTCCGGGTGCCTCTTTTTGAGTAACGGTCCTCTTCTTGAAGAGACCCGAGGATCTAACTGAAAACTATATTTAAAAAGGTGAAAATTTAGCTAAGTACCCTCGCGATTGCTATGCCCGTACTTGCTATAACCTCGTAATGGTTATTAATAAAATATAAATGAATAGGAAGAAAACACTACTTTAGGCTGAAGTATTTAAAAGCAGCTAGTGACGATGTGAGGCTTTAGATAATAAAATCGTATGAAAATCGGATCAGCGGTTCTCGAGCTATACGTTTACAAATAGATAGATGAGCGACGTTGCTTTGTATCTTCATAGAGAAAATGACAAATTTCCGAAAAAAACAATACCAATGAGCTTATCAAATTCTGCATTGACGATACTTAAAAGACTGTCTGAGTATGGAATATCCAGACCGTATAGAATTAATTTATGCTCTACTAATTATATATCTCATATAATTGCATAGTTATACATCCCCAAAGGGTTTTTCTGACACAATTAGTTATAATATCCTGTCAACTATATATACGCAACGTTTCTCTATAACAGCTGATCGGATTTTATTGCGTTTTTTTTTCTATATAGACAGGATATCTGGTTAGTGTTTGTCATAGTTCCCAAGCTATATTTTCTCCACGGGTATGGAAACCACAACTTTCGAAATATTTGTATTGAAATATAAAATTGTTGTATGTTTTAGCATTTTTTAATAATTATTCTATTTAAATTATAATTAATTCTACTCGATTATTGTACAATTTAAGTTTTAATTGCATTTTAAATTATAATGCTTGTTCCCCCGCTTTAATAGTTATGATTTCTTATCTTTGTTCAAATTGTATTGTGTTTGGGTATTGCATTAATGTTAAGTTATATTGGACGAAGCTTATACATATGTATGTGTTTTGGCTGTAAAGAATAAATAAATAAAATGAATTAATAAATAAACAGGGCCAGCATTAGGATTTCTGAAACTGTAAGATTTACAGAATACTTCAAATTTACACCTAACCTACTTTTTCCTCGTAATAAAATGGTGTATTTGTCTTTTAAAAATTCGACCGCCATTTTCCAATATGGCGACCATCTTTCAAATTTTTTATGAAAATCCCCTTTTGAGTTATAATTTTAAACATAAATGTAGGGCTGTTTTATTCTCGGGTATTTTTGTTTTTATGTTCTTACTCATTTACGAGATGGTTTAAAATTCATAAGAATAAAAAACAATTTCTTTGTACTCTTGTTTTATTTTCTGTTATACATGTATTGTTTTATGAATACTGTTTATGGTTTAATAACAAGCACAACACATTTGTTGTATTAACAATTAAGTGAATTATTAAATCTTTAAAAATATCTCGAACATAATGAAGACTAGTCTTACAGCTGATGTTCAAAATGCCCACCGTTGTTGAATATGCAACCATTGGCTCTTAGAAAACAATTATTGATAGTTTTTTTAATGGTGTTGTGATGAACAAAAATAAAATCTCTCTAATTTTTCTTTCATATAATCGACCGAAGCACAACGTCAGTTGGTGCTAGTACAAGTGGAAGGTCTTCAATAGAGTTCATCAAAATGTTTTCTAGGAACCCAAGAACGATGGAGATTTTGAAAATCAGCTGTAAAACTTCATTGTGTCCGAGCTATTTTTAAAGATTTAATAATTCACTTAAGCGATAGATAGTCTATCAATGAATAAAATATAATATTGACTATTTATGAGTGTTATTAAACCCTAAATTCAAGCGTTTTCATAAAACAATACATTTATTTAAAACAAAAGTAATAAGTAATCGGTTTTTATTCACACATATTTCAAAATGGAACTTTAGCGAACTGAAAAGGTTAAACTGACCTTTGAATCTATAATGCGCTGTACTAACCTGAAAATTTAATCATTTAGACTACGAGGGAGGGAAACGGGATAATTAATAATATGCTCACAAAGCCCGATTTCCAACCGTGTGAAACAACAGGCATAGTACATTAATCAGGTAAGTAGCACAGTATGTAAACCATTATTACAATTAAATAATTAGGCGTGTTTCAAATTCCTTTTAATACAATATTTGAACAGCTAAAAAATAAAAAATAGTACGAATTGAGGTGTCCTTACGGTAATAGTTAACAGTTACTTCATACAATACAATGATGACTTTTTATAATTTATGTCAGACCACAAATTTAAATGAAATTGTATGTTGATGTTTGTACAAATATAATTTGATATTTTGTAACACTTTTTTAAATCCAAAACTGTTGAGAAATATTTGATTAACAATTGATTAGGCAATGTTTAAAATAAATGTTCATAATTGTGCCAACACGTAATATTTATTGTAAACAACTCTTTCAATATATTTAATCAGAAATAAACGTTTAGGAATCTCATTGTAGTTTTAATTAAGCTTCAAGGTAATTTTTGTTTTGAGCCCATTATTCCTGAACCGTTCTATATTTGCACACCGGTTTGGTGTAATAATAGTTACATTCTACCCAAATTTATAAATATTTTAACAAAATTGAAAATACATATTTGATTATTTGAATGATATTGATAAATTAGTTACATAACAGCATTGTAAATATTTTTGTTGACCAAATTTTTAAAAGTATTATATTTCTTTATACAAAAACCGCTATTTTTACAGAGATGGGGGACCAATAGGTTTTTGAGAGTTCTTAAAGACTTCATTTTAATAAAATTTTATCATTCTCTTCACCATTTTTTGAGAAATCTTCACCAAAAAGCTTGAGTTTAAAAAGCAATTAAATAATTGTTTTAAACACATATTTGTATTTTAATTGTTTAAAAAAAATAGGTAATATTTTCATAAAAAAACAGTATTTTGGGTAGGCCTAAAATGTAAAATTTTGAGAAAATACTAAACAGTAATAAAAATGTATTATTATTAATATTATTATTAAGAACCCAATTTCTAGTTTAAAAATTAACAGGAAATGTATAACTTTTTTTAATATAACACTTTAAAAAAGGTTATTTCGATTTTGGGAGTAAGTACATTTTTCCAGTTTTGGGCTCATAACTTCGGCTAAAATACTTCATAACGTAATAAAAAAATCAGTAATAAAATATTTAATTTTGCTATTGAAATTACATCGTTACTTTTTCGTAGAATGTGTTGGTTTTTATTAGTAAAAATTGAAAAGCCCGATGAAATGTAGTGAATTTTAAATATAGCTTATGTTTTTCAAAATTATATATTTTTTATTCAAAGTATCGGAAAATGTAAAAATCGTTAAACTTTATTTTTAAATATTTGACAGTTTTCGAATGGATTTTCACCCCGTTATAAGTGCTAATTTGTGTGGGGGAAGTCTATTGTATTTTTGTTGGATCTTTAATCGGTAGTGAATAGGATCTTATAGGATATATAAAAACAGCAAATCCTTACATAAACTATTAAAAATGACTTACTTTATGGGATAAAAAACTCACATCTTCACTTTCCTGTCATGCTTGACAGTTATATTTTACAAATGTTTTCTCGTAAATTTAAAACTTATAATTTAGATATGAAAGCAGCGGCATTTCTGCTTTGTCTTTTGTAACAAACTGTGAGAGAAACAATCTACTGTTTAACTGAACCGTGTTTTATTACGTTAGGCTATTGTCAGCAATATACATTGAAAAGGTAAGTGTAGAAAGTGTTTAAGAGTGTATAGTTAGTTAATACACAAAACATGTATAAACAAAACGGACAGAGAGACAGTAAACACAATAAACATTGCACAAATATTCTTACACACTCATCCACAAAGCCAAATAACTCACGAATTGGCATTTTTCTGGGAAATTGCTAACAATATTGTTTGCTTGCTACCTTTTAGCCAAATTTGATCAATGTTGTTAGAGCCAATTTGTAGAAAATTGTAATTTTATAAACTAAACTCAATATTGTTTTTTAAACTTAAGGACCTCTCAAGGACTAATTATAGTGAATAAGAGTTTGTCAATCCCGAAGGTCCCAGTTGGATATACACCTTTGTTCATGTAGTCATAGGTTAGATCCTACTTTCCCATCAGGCCTCTCTTGACCAACTTTTGTTCTTTTTCGATCCTGACACTATTAGAGTATTCGAGTGCTAGGTGTTCTTTTCTTCCTTTTTTTAAGGCGTGGATGAACGAAAATATTTTCACCTTTAAACAACAAGAAAAAACTACAAGCAAATATAAAAACTGTGAATCAATTTTGTAAAAGATAATAAACTTCTATACTACTCTTCTCTCTTAAGAAATCCTTCCATTGGTGCTTCAATCCTCAGTGACTTTGCTTCCTGGAGAATTGTTTTTCCATACATGTAATTCAAAAGTACCCATTCTCCAGTTGTTCATTCACAGGTCTTCTTCAAACATCATCACTCCACTTCTTCTCTGGTCTTCCTTCTATCTTATTTTATGTTGATTTCTCCTCTTATATTTTCTCGACAACTCTTTCTAGATATGAGACTTGACGAATGTCACATTACCACTTTTCTAATCAACATATTGTTTCAGTTGTTTCTAATTACCCAAATTCCAGTTTTTTTCAAAACAGTACCAAAACTTCCTTGCAAAGACTCTTCTTCAGATCCTAAGTTTATCCTCTTCAGCTCTAGGGTCCACGCGAAAGTCACCATAGATCACCCAGGACTTACAACCACATTATAAATTTGTAGCTTTGATCTATTTCACAGATTTAAACCTATAAGTTTCTAACAAGCAAATATTTTTTATCATATGTGTTTTCTACTGATTATTAGTTCTGGTTCTCTTCTATTTCTAAGAATGTCTCTCTTCTACTTACATTAATATACATCCACTTACACAGTTGTCTCCAACAATTAATTAGGTACTTGTAAATCCTTCAAATTGTGTCTTCCTTTAAACCTTCTAACATAACGTTGAACACGTTCATGTGTGCCATCACTGTACTTACAATATACAATTAGATCCTCTAAATGTAATACAAAAAAGTTGGTTTTTTGGGCCTTTTAGCAAATGTTAAATTAATTGTATTCAAGGAGTTTTACCCAGTATGGTAAGATTGTTAAAACAGTTGTTACATATGTTTTCTGAACCTTGTAATAATATCACGACTTTTTTGACGTCGGCTACACCCTAATGGGGCTCGTATATATTAAAAAGTTTTCACTCGCTTCGCTAGAGCTAGTGTCGCTATATTCAGTGTGTCTTGAAGCTAAACATACGTGAAGAAACTTCCACTTGCTAAACTCGTGTCGTTAACTGAGCATGCCAGATCTCTTAACTCTACTTGTGAATTATTAATTATTAATTTACATCCTGTTTTGTTGTATCTTCCAGTTTAGTCCTTGAACTATCAACAGTTTGTAAACGCTGATGTTAAATGTTCAACACAGAAGCACGTAAGACAATTCTTTCAGACATAACCTTTCCAATCCCATCACGTAGCCTATTGTATAGGTATAATTTCCATTCTTTATTATTAGGAAAAGATGATTTTCAATTGACGTGATTTTTCTACGATTTGTTGACTAAGCCCTAGATAATTATCATTTCAATTCCGTGCTGATCTCAAACTTGAAAACACCTACCAGTGGTAATTTAAACTATAGAAAATTTAGTCTAAGCAGTATTGATTTCATAATTAGTTAGCTATAAAAGTTAAACTAGAAAACTGCGCTTTCACAATAAGTTCAAAAATTGAATTATTTCTGTTTCCAAATTACTCAAAACTCAAGATTTTGGCGTGGTCCAGAAACTAAATCGAAATTAGCCAAACAACCTACATAGTTTGAGATTTACGTAGTTGGGATGCAAGTTCATAATCATTTAAATATAAACCCTAGTTTTACTCTTATGTCCTAAATCTGCCAAAGCCTAATAATTCAATGAAGCACTTTAAAATTGAGATCAAATCAACTTTTCTTCAGATAATAAGCAAATCAGTAACAAGATATCTTAGCACTAATCTGTTTTTGTTAATTGTATGTAATTCCTTCAGGAGTTCCCTTATATTTAGTACAAGGATTGGCGATCCTGAGAAACTTAGATAGATTTACGCCCTTTTTCATATGGTCTTGGGTTTGATCCCTCTCTTTCATATTTCCTATCAGGTCTTTCTTCTTATTTCCTGACCCTGACGCTATTAGGGTATTCGAGAGCTAGCAGTTTTTATTTTATTATCTTTTATTTCTCTTTTTATAAGGTGATGATAACAGAAGGGTTTTTCACCTTTCAGCAACAAGAAAAGAAAATGAAACAGTGCATATAATTTGAAAGTATTGTTAAAAATATGGTGTACATTTTGGAGAAAAGGATTTTAAACTTCATACTAAAAACTGTTTTTGTAATTACAAGTAATAAAGAGATAATCAAGAAGTAATAAAATCCCATAACCTAGTTTTGTTAAGTATTGAAACGGTTCAGAAAATACGAATTTTGTCGCCATTTTCTCTGGAACTTCTCAACAGAAAATTATTTCGTAAAAACATTAATATTTTTTACTAAAGTATAAAAAATGAAAAATAATATTAGTGAATTTCCAACGATGTACATTAGTAAACTTTAAAATAGTAAGTTGTTTTTTTTCAAATTTCAATAAATAGTTATTTTTTTAAATAACAGATCTATCTGAGTCTACAACAGCTATTTTTAGCAACCACATTAATTGAATATTAGTCCTATTTTGTACTTAATTATATTACTCTTTTTAAATATAGTTGATATTTCAAAAGTAATGGATTTTAAAATGGCAAAAATTTAAAAAAGTTTTTTTGGATAATTTTTCATCCTAATTTCGCGTAATGTTTAACAACAGCAGATTTTGGGCACGTTTAATATCTATTTCAGTTATGTTCAAATAGTTTCTTAAAAGTAACATGACCTTAAAATTTTTAAAATCAGTAATAGTAATTCTGGTAATGATAAATTTTACTTGAATTTTAGTAAAATGTCGTTTATAAAATAAGTTTTACTATTCGGGAATGTGATTATAAAACAGTGGCAAGATTAAAGAACTCAAGTTTAGTGAAAATACCGAGGGACCGATCCACGCCTTTTTTCATCTTACCTTGATTTGATCCTTCGTCCATCTTTCCTCTCTTGACGAATTTTTGATCTTTTTAGACACTGACGCTATAGACTATTCAAGGGCTAAGGGGGAGGGGGGGTTGGTCTTTATTTTATATTCATTTCTTCCTTGTATTAAGGCGATGATGATCGAGAGGTTTTTCGCGGGTATAAAAGTTTTTACATGGCGACAGTTCACTTAGGTCATATTAGGCAGTTTTAAAACCTGTATTCAATCGTGTGAAAACTTGTTTTCTTCGATAAAAAACTAAAACCAACTAAACATAACTTCTAAATGACGAAAATCAGTATGAAAACTCTAGTAATCAGAATTTTCGTCAAATTTAAATTGTAAACTAGGTCTAATGATTGGACAATTTTATGTCTGTTGTTCAAAGACCTCTCAGTCATCATCCATTGAAAAATGAAAAGGATATAAAATAAAGACTCCTAGCTTACGAACACACTAATACTATAAGGGATGAAAGAGAACAATAATGTGTTAAAAGAAACTGACAGGAAAGATGAAAAATAGGGATCTAGCCCAAGGCAACATAAAAAAGGACAACGTTTTGAAAAAATGTTATAACGGCAACGGATTGAAAACTATTTTCTATAACTCCTTCTTATTTAGGGTTTAAAAAAGCTTGTAATACTTATTTTGTGAAACAGGTTATGCAATATTTATGTCAAGGTTGAGGTCACAAAAGAAATCACCTCAATCTATCTGCTGCATGTGGAATTATAATTGCATTTAATTACAAGTAAGCAAGTTGTAAGATTAGCTTAAGGCTTGCATGGTGATACCACGCCTTTCACCGTAATGAAGCCACTTCACAGATATGTACCAGTAGTCGACACGTCAACAATTAATTAATAAACAACACAAGTTAATCATATTTCTGCATGACCTTTCCATGTCCATTCTGTCATCTCACCCGACCGTTTCCAATCAATCAAACATTCGGTTTTGGTATCCTATTCCCACGATCCTTGGCGCTTGGATTACAACACATGCTTCAGACACGAACTTGTAATTTATCCTTTCAATTCACCTTTAGTTTGATGAATTTGACAATATCGCAAATCAAACATTCATTTTCAAAATCAGTCAATTTTGATGGACAACTCGGGTAACCTCAAAAGTCAAACACGTTTACTTCCTTTTCAATCAGATCTTGACGATTTTACATTAAGGATGAAACCTCAGGATAAAAGAGAAGAACAACTGTGGCGCTCTACATCGCAGTGTCTAGATGTCGCTAGCATGCACCAAAACTTCTAAAACTGTTTTTTTTTTTTTAACTAAGAAACCCAATTTTTGGTTTTACATTTAAAGGATGTACTTGTATTACATTGTAAGATGGGTAAGTTACATCCCCATTATATCCCCATTACATTACTTTCTTGGGGATGAGTAAGTAGCATTCATTTTCGTTCATATCTCTTTTATGATCAACTTGGAAAGTAGTGATATTCATAATTACGAGGTTCAGAAACAGCTGGTTACCAACTGTTTAAAACTAATTTACCCTATTTTAAGACTCCTTGATCTATAAATATAATTTAACATTTGCTACAAGGCAATTTTTAACTATTATATTTAGAAGTTCTGTTCTTATATATTGTATAATATAGCTTGGTAAATACTATTCATCAATTTGTTTTCAAGGATTTGGTTTTACATTTAAAACGGAAAGTAAAGATTTAATAAAAATTCAAATGTCATCTACAAACTTTAAAAACTAGAAACATAATGTTAACATTTTCCTATGCAAATACCGCATTTGTAAAGTAATTGTGGTAAGCTATTTCTCACCAAACAAACACAAGCCCAAGGCTAATAGAACACCTATTTTTAAAACCACAATGATTTAACTCAGAAAATCTTTACAGGTCAAGGTCAAGAATTAGGTTTACAATTTTTTTTTTTTAACTTTAAACGTATTATAATAAAAGTTATCCCATTGACATTTTGACATATGTTTATAGTGTTGCTGTGCACATTATTTGTCTATATGGTATTAAGGGATAAAACACTACAAGGATGTGGCGTTCCATCTTACAATGCCGAGAAAACCATTCAAATATGAACCCAATATCTTTCCTATTTCTAAAGTTATAATGTTCTTTTGTAAAAAAACAAAATGGCGGATTTCGAAAAAGTATTATTTTGTATTTTGTTTTTATACTTCCCCACAGAATCACTTCCTCAAGTTTGGGAGCTTACTTACGGGGGGACACTTTTATAGGAATAAGTTTTTATCAACTTTCAAAATTGAGAAATTAGACTGCAATTTCCAAGTATTTATATGGAAACAGTCTAAAATTGTTATAAACCATCTCTTTTATAATTATACGGAGTTTAGTATTATTTTGGGGCCAAAAAATGTACCGTAAAAAATTGATATTATCTAAAAATTATAAATTATCTTTATTATTAATCGTTGCTTAAAATGTGTCTAAAATTAAAAAAAAAATAAATAAGTTAAAATGACTTATTTTTACGCTTGTAATAAATTTTCTGCCCACTATGACACCATTCTACTGTTTTATCCTAATCAACAATTTTAATCCGTTTCATCAAGGTCAAATAAAAATACAATATTATAACCTCTTCCATTCAAATCAACCTCATTAAGATCAATAAAACCAATACAATACTAGAAACGTAACAATCTCAACATCGCTTTCAATTCCAAGATACTTGAGACAAGCATGAATAGCAGTAAATAATACGCCGTCTGGGTCTCGTAGAAAGCGCACTACTTTTCTCGTCGCCTTCGCCATCACCAAAATAAACAGCCAGATATTCTGGTTACATTTTTTTAAAGCAAGTTATTTATGTGAGTCTTTCCTTTTCTAAACGGCAGAAGAAAGTGCCCAGCCTAAGCACCGTCGGAGGTCAGCGGAATCAAGTTTACTTTCGTTGACAATTGTCTATCTAACTTTATGTGATGAAACTATACGCGGAATTAAAAAAAAATACGCGGATATAATACGCGAATTGTATGTATTTTCTTTCACATATATATGGAGTATTAAGAAAGTTATGGGATGGATCAAAATATTGGATTTTTGTATGGATATATTCCATTTTGAGGTCCTTTGAAGTGATCTACAACCAAAACACAAGGACCGATTTTAATAAAACTTTTATGTGAAAATGTAAGGACTTTTGAATAACTCCAAATTGAATGATAGTAGTCTCAAAAAACACACGATTATGATTTCACTCATAAACAACTTTAACGATTTTGATCAAAACTGCTCAAATGTAGACTCTAACGATCCCAAGGACATATTGGTCGCCAACTCTTAAAATTATGAGTTTATGAATTATTGGTAAAAAACCAAAAATATCTGCCATCGAGCTTTTATAAAATTTATAATTATAATTTTTTTCAATTCAAATTTTTTGTTCACTTTTGATCATTCAAAATTTAATAATGCTGTCACACACACAAAAGAAAATTCGATTATAATTAAAATTAACTCTAATGATTTTGATGAAAATTGCTCAATTGAAGACTTTAAGGATAAAAAAAAAATATTGGTTGCCATCTCTTAAAATTGTCGGTTCGTGAGTTATTGGTAAAAAACCAAAAATATCTGACACCGAGCTCATAAAATCTACAAAATCTCAATATCGGTTCTACCGATTTCTTTAAAATTTTAGCGAAACGTAAAGATTATTGAGCTAAACCCGTGTGTAACATTGCAAGTAAAATTATTAATATAGTTTAATCTAACATTACCAACGTTTAAACGAACAAAAGTGTTTTAAGTTTTATTTTACTGGTCCAGTAGGTAGTATTTTTACATTAAAAATTCCAAAAAATAAGACAATATTTAGCAATGAAAACGATCTGAAAATATTTTAAAAAAGTAAAAGTTATTGACGTTTTCAAAAACACATCATATGCGAGGGCAGACAACAATCACAGAATAAAATTTGCATTTTAATAATTGCACATTTATTATATTTATGAACTTGTTTATGTTTATTTTATGTTTATGTTTATGTTTAACTTGTTTTATAAATTATGCAAAATAAATGTCACACATAAAATTAATAACAAAAAAGTTCATTTTGGCTTTTCAGATTTTCATTTTGTAATGACTTTACCAACGTCACCTCTCTATAGTAAAAAATAAAATTTGGTACCGTGGAATTGTTCAATAAAATTCGTTAGGTAAAAAAGACTTTAGTCTTTAGTTATATATACTTTCTCACATGAGTACAGCATCAGAGCCGAGTAGCCAACGGCTTGTAAAATTAGAGATTTTACCAGTTTTTTCTAGATCAACATTATTTAATTGTCTATTATATACTGAAATTTATTATATTATATATATATATATATATATATATATATATATATATATATATATATATATATATATATATATATAATAAAATTCAGTATATAATAGACAATTAAATCATGTTGATCTAGAAATATACATACATATATATATATATATATATATATATATATATATATATATATACAATGGTATAAACCCTATATTTGTATAATAAAATTTACTCACAGCAAAAAAACTTTGTAAACTTAGAACTTAAAAACATTAAAACCGATTAGGTAAAATATACAATTTACTAAATTAGTATTGATTGTCAGTTTTCAGTTTGGGTATTCTTTACAAACATCATGTAATAGTATTTTTGTTCTATAAATAGAAAATTTGCTTAACTTACGTCAGCGCTACGTCGCGTCGTTCCCTGCTGAGAATGTTTAATACTTTATTTGGTTGTAAAATGTCCAACCCTTATCACAGACTAGAGAGTTGTTCCCTGGGGAAAGACTAGATTTATTACTGTTAAAAGATTACGACCTGAAATTACATTTAACTGTCTCAGTCTGTGAGTATAAAATTAATTTGTATTGTTGAGCCTGCTCTAAAGTTATTTCTTCTGTTACATAAATTATTTTTATGACAATAATATATATATATATATATTGATGAGTTAAAAAGTTACATTTATTCTTCCAGAACATAACTACTGAACCTGACCTAATATTTCATCTGTATTGCGTCCAGATTATTTTCATAAATTATGTTGATCAAAATCATCGTCTTGTTTATGAAGTGATTTGTTGTAGAATCTTACTTGATGTTTCAATTGGTGGTTAATAATAATAGTAATAGCATAATTTGCTATTATTTGAAGAAACAAATACTATTATGTTTCAAATAATAAAATATTTTTGTTACATATTTCTATTCAGTTTCAAATTATGTAACGTAAGTATTTTGTTTCTTCCGTTAAATTACATGTTAGCATAATACTTAGTAAATCTTTATTAGGAATAATTTCATTTTAACCTAAATTTGTGTACTAAAATAAGGTTTTTTCCAATTGAATTAATTATTATAATATTACTTGTGAATGATTAAATATAGGTGACAGAAATTAATTTACTTGTCATTGTTGATAATTAGAAACAAAATACCGACTAATGAAAATTTCAATACTGCTTTGCAGCTCTGTACTCTGGTACCATAACAATAATTAATTAGGATATAGTGTTGGACAATTCTCTATTGCATCATCTGTCATTAATTTATGAATTTGGCTCATTTATGGAATCGAATCTGGGTTTACTAAAGATAACACATCCGAAATTGTTGCCTAATTAGTAGGATACCAATTGCAAACAATGGTTTCAATTCTGGTCAGGCAGGACTTTTTTTATAATTATCACATTTTATTTCATTACACATGTTGTAATCAGTTACTGAACTCAACATGTCTCAATCATCAAATATGAAGAAGCTAGAAATTTCCAATATACTTACAATATATGAAAAATCCAAACAAAAATGAGCGTGATATTTAACAATGTACTTAATGTTTGACTTAGTCATTAAATGTTGAGCTTGACTTATGAGAAAAACTATACAGTTGTGGTTTGGTTGGTGTAGCTGGTGTATCACTGAAGAGGACGACCTTGTCGTTGAAACGCGTCTGATACTTAGGCGTATTTTTTTTTATGAGAATTGTGTTCTGTGTGTTTGTTTGACTTAGTTATTCTAGTCATGTAAGTAATAAACGATTTTATTAACATAAACTACGTTTATTGAGACAATTTTTTTGGTCCGAAAACCATTTAAAATTATAAATAATTGTTGATTCTAAGTTATACTAAGAATTGAATACTAAAACTCTTTAAATGTCAGAAACTCCTCTTTAATAGAAAATTATCTGTAGAATTTATGCACAGTATATAATATGTTTTTGTAAAGCTCTTTGATATATAAGAGAACTTCTTGAGAAAAGTTGGGACTGCTGGAGAATCAAAATCCATAATTAATTACAGGGGTGTTATTATAGATATTAATTGCATTAATGTTTAATTATAGAAAACATTAATTTAAGATGGTAATTTATTTTGACTTCTTTGAAGACATTTATTTCTTATCGAAACATATTCAATGCTTTCATCCAGTAGCGTTTAGTGAGCAGTAAGAGTGGAAATATTTTACAAGTATATTCATTACATGAGTAATGATATAAAAGTGGCAATACACAGGAGTGATAGCAAGTCATTTAATTTGTCTTATTCTTTTCAGATTATGTGTAAATATAATTAAATTAAAATTTTCGACTTGGCCAGGACTGGACCAGGAACTAAAGTTTAGTCCACTGGTACTTTACCAAGTTAATTAAAGGTTGAAAATGTAACAATAAAATTGCTGTAGTCGCTAAAAAAAAAACCTTTTAACTGCCAAAGTTTATCAACTACAATGTTTAGTAGGCATTAAATTAACATATAAAAATAAAAAATTTAACTGAAAATTTTAATGAAAGTTGAATAAATGTTATTTTTTTATTTTTTTCCTTGTTGTTTAAAGACAAAAAAACATATCTCGGTCATAATAGTCTTAAGTAGAAAATGAAATAAAGATTTCCTATCCCACGAATACTCTGATAGCATCAGGGTCGAAAAAACACAAAAGTTGGTCAAGAGATACCTTTTAAGAAAAATGTAAAATATGGAATATAACCAAAGACTACATGAATAAAGGTGTATAACCAACTAGGGTCCACCCCGATTACCACCCCCGTAGGCTACTTACTATATATGAACAGCTGAGGGTGTCAATTCTTATAAACCACAAAAGTGGTAATAATTATTTACAATGTTTGTATAAAAGTTCTGTAAACACATATAAAGCTTGTACTAAGAAATGGTAGAGAAAGGAGTGTTAGTTTAAAGGTTGCAAACTATTATTAAATTATGAATTACATTAACAAAGTAGGAACCCAAAATTAGTTCCTCAAACTAAAATAATTAAATCAGTTATTAGATTTATTTTAGCTGTATATGCTAAGCACATACTGTTAAATTCATTTCTGTGTTAATTAATTAATTCCATACATTACACGTTCATGTAATATCTTCATAGGTGTTCAAATATTTCCAATATTTGAGAAGGTTGTGCATTGTGTAAAACAATCTATGTTGAGTGTTTTTTTACTTTGACTGAAAAAAGATGTAACTGCTGTAAAATCCCTCACACCAAAAAAATCAATTTCTTATAATGTGTATATGTACATTTTGATATAATTATGTTCCAATTTAAACTTAAAGATTTTTAACAACCGTATTTTTCTCTGTTCCTCAAAAATATCGATTTTTGAAGTGCCAGTAAAAGAGTAAAAATTATCCATCGACTCTCTCGTTGATGATACTGTAATATAAATATAATCTCTCAAAATTATATGTTTAAATCTAGATATAAATATTTCTGTTCTGTATAACAAAATCTCTGTCTGATTTAAGCAAAATAGATATAATGTGTAAAAGGTTTGTTCTAAAAGCGAATTTAATCACGAGAATAGTAGGGTATTGATCCTGAACTAGATACGTGTACAGTCTTCTTCTACAGTACGACTTGCAACAAGAGCAATAGTTCTGCATCAACAATTTACATCTCTGCAGAATTACGAGGATCATAGGCGATTTTAATAAGGAAAACTTATTGGTTTAATTAATTTATTATTATTTTATGGTTTAGTTGATTCTATTGATAAACATTTAACAGAAGTTTAGTACATTTATCTATCGTTAATAACAAACAAACAAAGTATAAACGTCTATACATATATCTCTAACATTCACGTTTTAAATTAATGAAAATCAAATATCTATTTTGCGATGAATAAGTTTCTTAAGTTTCTTATCTAGATAGTTATTGCCCGTTTATCAGGAATTTTCAACATTAAAACTTTGCCTAAATAGCTTCCGTGTTGCTGAGAAAGAATCATTGTTTAAAAAAATATATTTTACACAAAATGCACGATTATTCATCACTCCTTGTCTAATAAAACGACAAAATATTGTTGAGGTTATGACACCGGCCGTGTATTATAACCATATTTATTAAATAGTTCCATTCAAAAAAACAGAAAAGAACAATTAATCATTATTATAAGTAGTTATAATTATAAAATTTCGCTAAAGATTGCCTATCATGCTGTAAAAGTTTAATCATTGTGAATAATAGAATACTAAACTGAAGACTTTAGACGTAAATAAATGTCTTTGTTATTACCTCTAATTAACATTAATTTATCTTAACGAATGTTTACTTAAACTATCAAAATATAACAAAATAATAATGATGTTCTATGTTATTAGTATGTGATTGTTCAATTTTTTGAAACTCTCTGTTTAGGTATCAAAAGTTTAAGGTGCTTACCTATATAATAAGAAACCTGTAATATGACTAGTTTTGTGTATTTATATGTTAATTTAGAAGAGAGAATAAACAATCTGGTATTTGCTATCCCTTCTATATATACTTACTTCAGCTTTCAAAAGAATTATATGACATACAAAAAACTTTAAAATTAGGCAGTTATAAAAGACAACAAAATCTTCATTCAAAACTGAACGCTTTAACAGTTCTCTTGGTCTGTTTACATCAAAACTGAGTAATTTTTAAATGTTTAAATTTATAAACTTAATCATACATGTTTATTATAAACAGGAACACAAAAGTTTATTATAAACACTGTATAAAAAATAAATTATATTTAGTTTATAAGAAAATGTACAAAACTGCTTATCGTTAACCACGAATAAATTCCTGAAATGAAGTTAATTAAACATGGACATTGTTTAAATCTGAACGTGACAATTGAATTTATTAACTTATTTTCAAGCTGACGTTTCTCTCCACAAATGCAATATTTTTCTCTCGTGTGTTATTTTACTTTTTTCTATCTATAAAAGGCGTTCTATCCACAAAAATGACAGTTTTCACTAGAATATCAAAGGAGATATATTTTTATAGTATAAAATAAAATTCCCCAGGATAGAATTTCTTTAACAAGCAATCCAATTAGTATAATAAATAAGTAAAATTGTTTACGTAACATGTAGCGTAATAATGAATCATATGTCTGTATATATATAGGCGTATATATATATATATATATATATATATATGCTGATTGTTTTATTATTTTTTGTTAAAGTTTAGAACCCTTAGTAGTCATCATGGAGTGTAACAGTGTTACACGTGTTTGCGGAACATGCTCAGAGCTCTCTATGCTTTCATGAATGGCAATCAATTACGTCTGTCCAAAGGAAATTCTCATTTACACCATAATTGTAATGAAATAATATCCTTCCCGCTAAAGCACTTTCTTGTGGAAAGTCGACTACAGGTTTTCAGAAAAGGAATTTAAAAAATACCAATATTAATAGTGAATAAAACAACTTGTTATAATCTATATAAAAGTGAATAATAAACGGCAAATATATTTTGTTTATTTTCAATTTTAATAGATACAGCATTCATTATTTATAATAAAGAAAAAATACAACTAAATAATTGTTAATATGTTTTAATGAGACACATCTATTCTTTCAATTAATAATAATGTTAGTTTATTTTATTTTATTTTTTTACCGATGTTTCAATATAGTTTTATTTTGTATAAGTAGGTCTGCCCCAGCTCGTTTTATACAGATTGCCATTCTGAAATCAATAACACTACTAGTTACTATTTGAAACTTTTGTTATGAAACTAAATTTGTTTTCATACTTCCTATAAAACATGCTTAAATTAAATTAAAGGCAAATTAAATATGATTAGAAAAGTGTGAATATTATAATATTTGAAATATTTTTTGTTCGAAAAATACTCGAAATATGTTTGTGTTTTATGCATAAATAGCCAAACAAATCTATACATTTTTATTATTATTATTTAAATAAATTTACACCTACTTAGACTTACCGAATTGAATGTGTTATTAAAATAATAACTTATATTACTGTCTTGTTCTTCATAATAAAACATAACGAATACCTCAACTATGAAGGTGATATTACGGCATTAAGCTACTGTTACAGAAGGATATTGTATTTTATCACAACATAAAAACCACAGGTTGTCACGTTAAAACCAACTGAAAGCAACAAAAAAGTGAAACGTAGAAAACAGTGTTTAAGGAAGGAGCTTTTAGGTACAATCGCCATAAATAATTTTATAATATGTATTAGAGAATTCTTTTACAATGTTTATAATTTACTAAAACCCACATGTTCTTTAACATTTATTACCTCCTTGTTCATATTGTTATTTCCAAATTAATTTAAATATATAATAAATTTTTTCAATTTTGTCTACACAGCATATTTGTTATTGTTAATATATTGTTATTTAAACAATAACAATATATTATTCGATAGGTTTTGATATACAACAGCATCCCAATGTTTACATCACTTTTTCGCAACAGTAGATACCAGTTACAGGGTTAAACGTTTTTTCGTGTTGTGGTAGGTTTGTTATAAAAGAAATAATCATACCTCAAG
The DNA here is from genome assembly GCA_963513935.1 of Aphrophora alni. Classification (NCBI taxonomy): domain Eukaryota; kingdom Metazoa; phylum Arthropoda; class Insecta; order Hemiptera; family Aphrophoridae; genus Aphrophora; species Aphrophora alni. The sequence continues at coordinate 58,503,787 of OY740768.1, forward strand.
ATTCGGGAATTGCCTTATTATATTTTGTTTTATTTAGTTTTATAAGTTCAAATGTTTTCACAATAATTACTTCAAACTTTGACCTTTGAAATTACTTGAAAGAAATCAATTTGTTTAAAAACCACTACAGAGAATCTAACGCTCTGTAGAATGAAACTTTTGTTACGTTATAATACCTAACTAGGTCGTAGTAAGACGGAGACAAGGTCTTACTGAAAACAATCTCAATACTCAATAGAGTGCAATTCTAAATATAATAAAGCTGAGATACTGATTGGCTTGAAGTAACAATGTTCTTGGATAAGTTTTCTCACAGACACTTATTTGTCCATGACATTGTATTCATTGTTATTGACACTGCGGTTTACTTAAGAATCAAATATTTGATAATATCATACAAATTAAAATTACATTGATAAAAAAAAAATCGAAATTATATTATATTTATTCCAATTTAAAAACAAAGTAATATTAATATTTTATTCCATGTAAATCACGAAATACAAAATATTATTTATATATGCCCAATTATTGGCTTTATCTATGATTATATTGGGTCCTTGGCAGTAATTTATTAAATTCGGATCATGTATTCCCTAATATTGTAATTTCAACCAGATCATCTCTAATAATCAATAATGAACAGTTACGTAGACTAAAAATTATTTCATATTCAAACTTTTTGCCATTAAAAACAAAATTATATTAATGTCATTTTAATAATATATTTGACGTCTTTAAAACAGCCTAACAATTATAGCTTAACCATAAATTTTAGGGATAAGCTATTATATATATATATATATATATATATATATATATATATATATAAACCGTATAAAATACAAACAAGTTAAAAGAAATTAGAGTTTCTTTTTAAAAACACACTATCACCACAATTTTAAAAATAAATTTGATACAAGCTTAAAACAATTTTGACCAAACTTATTACTCGACACACCTTAACTGGTTCAACATTTTGACTGATTAGAACCACCAGTTGTACATGAAAGACTAACACTTTTCCACCTCGCATTATATCTTAACGACCATTAAGAAAACGATTTTCATAAATTTTAGTACCCGCTTTAAGTAACTCGCCCAGATTTGGAATTTGAAATTTTGAGTAATATGTTCTCTCATTTTTTAATATATTGAAACAAACATACCACAAAGAGACAAATGTAATTATCTGACAAATGTAATTTCGAAAATAGTCAAATATGATTTACGTAAAACATTAAGTAAAACTCAATACATAAATCTTTTACCATCTTAATATTTTCTTTTTTGTAGCTGAAAACTAATAATATCTAATCAAACTCTGAATAATAAACTAGACAGAACTGCATTAAATACTTTTCTCACTTAAAATACGGTGGGGTCAGTATTTAATATAATATAAAAATATATGCACTTGGATTTATTGCAGAATCGGGTGCATATTATGCAAAACGCAACACATCGATATCAATCTGTGAACAGAGGTGCAAAATATTGAATTTCCCACAGCCACCACCGCTTGCGAGGAAAAATATAAATGTTTGGTTCGTTATATAGAAAGAGGATAAGGTTGCAGGAGAAGAAAGACTCTACATCCCAAACATTATAATTATGATAACAAACCTAACATAATAACTCCGTCACGTTCAGGAGTATAATGTTTAATGCATTCAATAACTTGAAAGATGGCAGTTCGTTCTGCGCTCACCAGCCTTTCATTTCCACACCGAACGTGAATCGACAAATTAAAATGAAAAGCAATAAAATATAGGATGGGAAGTGATAGGACAAACCGAAGAAACTGGAACTATACTAGAGGTCTTAAGAGGTACATCATCCCGTGTGTTTAGAAAAAAATACATTGTAAATAAATTGAACGTTAATCGAAAATATATCATGGAAGAAAAACGAAGTTATTGTGTTTTGTTTTTGTTTTTTTATCTACAAGGCGAACAATAGGATGCAATGTGAACAATAGAACAGGAAAAGAAAGGTAGTTATAGAAAAGATAGGAAGTCAGATAGATGGTGTTAATATTGCTGATTACATGCAAAATTGGGTGACGTAATAAGTGATCATGGACCTACTCAATCACAAGGATGAAAACAAGAAAAATTGCTACATACCCACTATCACATTCCATAGTCGTCATCCTCAAAGGATTCCACCTAAACTGATAGGCTGTTTAAATTATATTAATTTTGTTGTGTTATCACACCATATATGATATGATGATATAATATCTCTTCTACAACCTTTTTATAACTAATTTGTGTTTGATTACTATCTTGTATTGATTTGTATAGACGTGAGATCCTGTGAAATGTTTATTATTCTTTTATATTCATAGTTTATGTGAAATTTCAATTTAGTAATTAAGTAAATCTATCTTATTTAATCTGTGTATTAATTCATTTATGAACATAAACAATAATTACAGTAAAATGTTTGTCCTTTGAAGGCAAGAGGTCAAGTGTAATTATACTCTCGACAAATGTTTATTAGGTTAATATTCCAATATGGTCAACAGTTCATATTCTATAAATACACATCAATGTCTCGCTCTTAATAATGTCAATTACTTATTTAAGATAAAATATGTGAATTGGGCTTAAAGACAAATTCATGAAAGAGTTTCTTGTTTAGTGATTTATTTGATTACGAAATGTTCACCCTTTATCACAGACCAGAGGTTTGTTCCCTCGATTGTAATAGAAATTTTACCTGCAATAAATTACGAACAGAAATTTCACTCCGTTGTATGATGTGATTCAGCCTGTTGAATTCACAGTGAATGTGTATTACAACGCATTCTCTAAACAATCTTCAAATCGTTTTAATCTGGTAAACAAATCATTATTTGAGGTAAATTATTATTTTCCAAGGAGCTCTTAGAAAATGTATTACTGAAGCATTCAGTATATTCATATATATATTTTCAGACTAAAACAATGGTATATTGATTTTGTTCGTTAATATATTAGTTTAATAACTATAGGGAATTATATTTCTGACTCATGTTAAACACGACGGACAACATTCATATTTTGTATTGGATATTTTATTGTGCTCAGCTTAGTTTCAAAATAGAGAAACAGATTATGGCGTCACAGTAGCCCTTAAGTTTAATACAATTCAGTTTGTTTATGTTCTGACTTTTATTGATAAATCGATTACATCAGTATTAGTTCAAGAATCTGAACAAGTTCATGCACAATTGATTGATGTTTAAATACACAATCCAGAACCACAAAATCATTTTAGAAGTAAAAGTTAGATTGGTTTGAAGTTTTAATTTAGTTAGGAAGGTAGAAATCTGACGCAAGATGGAATTAAAATGAAATTACTACACTGCACTCGGTGGTAGAAAACTGGTATAATGGACTACGCCATAGCTAGTGCAATTTCCAAAGCCAGAGCACTGTTATATTCAGTATTTGTTAGAGAGGTTTGTTGTTTCACTAGTAAACACCTAAAAAAAAAAAAAATTCTTTTCAAACAGTAGAATGACATATGATTGGTCTAAGAGTAAATTTGTGTCACCCCGGTATATTAAGTTATCATTATAATATTATACACTGTGGCTATATGTTAAAATAAAACATTCGTGTAACGTAAATGAACAATAAAATGTTCACATTTTCACTGTAAATAGTTGTACTTCGGGGAATTCAGCTCTTATAAATTGAAACATATAATACGCTGTTGGAAAGTGGAGGGAAAATCCTTACAAATCCATTCCTGGAATTTAAAGAATACTGTGCTATACATTTCAGGGATGGATATATAACGTAAAATATATCAAGTTAGGTTATATACAATTAATTACGATATTCTACGTCGCAAAATCTTTTTTTCTGCATGAAAATAAGCTTGCTATGTAAAAGAAAACATGTTGCTTTAAAATGAATGATATTAAAATGTAAATAACATGAACTAATGAGATAATTTTACAGGAGAAAATATAACTATAATGTGTTTTATATTTCTAACTTAATTTATTTCATGAAAACCTAACATATTTTAAATAGATTTTACATGCAGAGTGGTCATTTTATTTTTCCCACATTGGCATCTCGTAAACTATTGATCTGTCAAAAAACATGAAATGGCGAACCTTCATTACTTTCACATGGCAATTAAAAATCCGTTTTGCAAATATAAAAAATGGCTACCAAATTCTTCTTTTTTTTAAAGAACTTCTATGATTTTATGGCGTTTTGTAATTTTACATAACCTGTTTTCACTCTGTAATTTTTAAATAAACCACTCTTTTATTAGTTATAAGTGTTTAAAATTTAGAAAAATTGTCATGTGATACATTTTCGTACTTTTCATTGTAAAATCACTTAAATAAATTTTCACTTTCATAAATTTTCGTACTTGTTGAATCAAGGTAAAAACTTAATTAGGCATAGTGTATGAAGTGTAAACACCAACACAGTACTAATCGTAAAAAATAATAATTTCGGGAATCGATATAAGCTAACTAAATCATTAATTAATTAGACACAGAAAAATCGTATGGTAAGATAATTAGGTCAGATGTGACTATGCCTGCATTGTTGGGTTCACAACAAATAGTTTTATAAACCTAAATTTTCCATCCTTCCTTTTTATCATTAAAAAAGTGTGCGTGTGTGGGGAGCCGCGCTATAATCGCAGAAGCGCACAGGAACCTTCAGATTTTTCAACTCCTATATTTCGCTGTTTTGATCAAATCTACTATTTTTTTAACAACATCTGTTGTAGCCTTTGTCTTCTAAAACTTCACTATTTGTAATTCTCGTTCATTACATGTTTATAAATGTCCCTCAGTTAGCTTGTCCTTAGTATCTAAGAGGCACAGTAGCGTGTAAGTAGAAGTGTAAAAAGAATGTAAAGAGTTAAACTATATCATTATAAAAAGTTACTTATCTGATAAAAGTAAAACAAAACATCTGTTTTGCTGTTTTAATAAATTTATTAAATTAGATTTAAGTTTATCAAAGGAAGAGAGAGTTGTTGAATAAATCATGTTAGTTTTAATCACCTCAAAAGTAAACATCAATGAAAATATAGAACACAAAAGTGGAGAGTATTTACTTTAAAAGAAATGTATATCAGCATTTTATGTACAGTAAACACTATTCTGAATAGTACTGGTAATAAATACAATTATTATTTGGAGTAAATGGTATGTAGTACGATAAATATGATTTAATAATGATATACCCAGCCCAGTGTAATGTCGTGTAACTAACAAAGGTTCAGTGTTACTACAGCACATGACATAGCTAGTTGTCCTCGAGTCTTTATTGTAAATAGGTGATAGTATAGTGTATTATAAAATTATACTACCACATTATAGTTGAGTTACGTAAGTATTTAACGTAATAGACAAAACACACTAATTATATACGGGATGAAAGTTATAGATTGTCCGTATGTGAACATCACGTTTAAACATGACATTTTTACATTTACTTTTTAACTCGTATTGTGTCGAAGCATTCGTCAGTTGGTCAGTAGTATTTTCATCCATGTTAAATATGTAAATATGAAGTTTTAGCTTTAATTAAAAATAGTTGTTAAAAAACAGTTTAATTTTGATATAAATAAGGTTTTTTTCCTTCTGAACTCTTAAAGCTATCTCCTAAATTCTTACTAGTTACAAAATTCTCTAAAACATATGCAGTTTCATAAATCATTTATTGAACAATTATCGTTCAGTTCTATCAAATCACTATTTAAGAGACCATAAACTCAATATTATTTTATAAAACATATATATTTTACTCATCTTGATATGTTCATAGTCTTCATGTATAAAAACGGTAACTTTATATGCATGTAGAACTGTGTTTCGATTATGTACATACGTACATGTCCAAACGCGCTTATTAGGTGATCCATTGTGTACACGTCTATTACGTATAATTAAATAAGTTATTTCATAATTATATAAGTTTTTTATTAGTTATATCCAAGTAGGTTACATAAATCAAATTTCGCTGTTAAGTGATTAACCTAGAACATGGAAAAACTCCAACATATCCTAGTAGCATAAAGCCAAGTTAGGAACTAAAATCAAACATAGTTAATTGAGATTAATAGTTTTAGTTTTAGTTTCCAACATGACACTGGGCTCACTACACTCTGTTGGTATTTTAAACTTTTTTACTATCCTAAGTATCACTTGATTACGAAGTTGATTTTTGATCTCGAAACGTTGTGTATTAATTTTCATAGAAACAAATGTGGCAAACGTCAGATTAAACCATATCAGTTACATGAAAAATATTACATTAAATAATAAAATAACGTATTTAATTACCAAATAACTTAAAACTATATGTTCGTCTATGTTTAACAAATTATATATTCATATTTTTGTCACTGGTAGCGAAAAATGATAATATTATTTATTATAATGTTATGAAATAATGAATATGTAACTATTGCACTATTTTACCACAATGCTACTAGTCTTAACACAATAGAAGTAGTACGTAGTTACCGTAAACTCCGTGGATTACATTACTCATTTTATTTTTTCATTATTATTTTCTTAAGAGCATTGTAAAAAATACATCAAATTTAGATATGTTTTTAACCTCTTGGTGTATTTAACTTTTCCAATTATTTCAATATATTGTATCATCTTCCTTAAATGAAGTGTTTTGTTTTATATTTTGTTGCATATTTTCGTTGGTTTAAAAAAAAAAAAAAAAAATATTCATTACTTCATTCACTCAAAAAAAATTTAATCGTCTCTAACTATTGTCACCTACAAATTGTGAAAAGAAGAAACTCGTTTAATATTCACTACAATAAGTGTGTCTCATTGTTCTATATGGAAATTAAGTTTCACCGCTCAAATTCTATAATTGGCAACAAGGAATGCGATAGGAATCAGTTGAACTCTAAATTGTTGCTTTAAATGTTTGATTTTACCAAAAAGCCTAAAGATACACTGAATGAGCACAAAAATTAACAGTAAAGATAACGAAAAAGTTCCGAAAATTTAATTAATAAACTACTGCGAATGAATGATATTGCTACATTTAAATAACCTACGTGACTTTTCACTGTAACAAATATTCAACGTATAGGGTCTACACTTATTAGAGTAGCACAAATTCCTGACATTAATTACGTAGACATTATTGTTTCTTAGAGAAATTATACAATGTAAACTCTAAATATTTCATCGTATCCATTTTGTGTGAATTACTATGCATATAAATAGTATTTTGTTGTACATATTGAGGAATTAAATAATGGCTAACAACTTATCAGCGATTTCTTGTAAAACATTCTCCATTCTTTCTCCAAATAATGGCTTACTATAAAATCGCCTCCACTCTCTCTTAGTGTTTTGATTCTAATCATGATTTTTGTTTCTTTGACTATAGACGTGAGTGCAAAGTAGTGGGCAAAGTGAAACTGTTGAGAAATCAGCTGTTTTGCAAACTAATTTAAATGAACAAAATGCCACTTTGTCAACAACTGTAAAAAAAAGTAATTTTCTCCATGCCGTCCGTCTATCGTTGTTGTCATCATTAGCGTAGTTATTGCTGTCGTTGTAGTCAGTAAGTAAGCATTATTATATATAGGAACATCAAATTTGTTACTGGTAAAGTGTAATCATAAAGAACTCTAATTAAATTTGGAGAAAAAAAATGAATTGAAATTCTCAGTATATTGGCCATTTCAAAACAGGAATTTTATTGCGGCCATTTTGCAATACGCTAAATTAGATAAAAATATGTAAATTTCAACTTTGCAATTAATTGTACCAACCCTACCTCTCTAGGATGATAAATAGCGAAGTTATTTTCAAAAATGTAATCACAATCCTGAATCCCAAGAAAATGTGATATTCGTATACTACTGGTTAAACCACTTGATATAACAATGCAATTTAACATTTCCTACAAGCACCAACTATAACATTTAGAAACACTGATTGTATGGCATTGTATGATAGGGCTGGGTTGTTACTATGATAGTTCCCATCAACTTGTTCGTTATAATAATTATTGTATTATACATATTATAAAATACATATTTTATTCAGTTTTAACGACGCTAGTTAAACATTTTATATTTTGTATTCAAACAAATAGGTATGATACTGACATTATTCATATTATTAGTATGTTAGTAGGAAAAAGCAGACGGTATGGAGCTATATGAATAATGATCTTGGTTTTTAAATGACTGGATTGTAAATTATTTGACTTTTTTGTTTTACTTTTCATTTTTAAGCGTGTGGTAATTGTGACCATCTAAATCCTAAAAGATAACTGTATTGTGTATACATGTACACAAGGAGGATTAAAGTATTAATTCATTTTTGTTAATTGAGCCTAACAGATATAGAAGTGAAGTTTGATATGAGGGTCTATCAAACTGCAATCAAAAGTGAAATGTATAAAAATATACTTTCAATTCATCAGGACAACTAACGCCTTTTTAAATTCTAGAGAATATTCTTTAAAAGATAAAATTATGTATTTAATTTTACGAGGTAAATGTTTTGAAAAACAAATACTGTAACTATGTTTATCTTATTATAATACAAATTACAAATGACATTAAATATAATTACATTCTGCTAACGGGCATTTGATTTTCCATTGGAAGAGAGCTTCCGTTATATAGCAAACTAGGTCGCAGTAATACTGAGACAGTGTTTTAAACCTAAACTCTCAACAGAATACAATTCTAAATATAATACGGAGGAGAAGCTGATTAAATTCGAGTAATAGTGCTGAGTCTTGTTCATATCACTTATTCATAGATACTGTTATTTGATTTATCATTACAATAATTTGTTTACCTTAAACACTTATTTATTTTTTGTCAATCTAGTAGTTGATATGAGCACTACACGACTTTCCAGTTGCTTACTTACAAACCAAAATCATAAAGAAACTAATATAAATTTATAAATATATATAATACTTTCTATAATATGGTCTCACGCTTTTTTCAACTCATAAAATATTTTTGGCACATTTAATGAGTCCATGGTACACCTTCCCCATCAAATATCAACATTATAACTTACTCACACTACCTATTCTTGATAATCTTGTTTTAGCTCTCTACTATTTTCATTCTACCTTCAACAGTGGGTTAAGGTTCCAATATCATATAAATTGTTTCGAACACACACTCAAATTTTTACTAATTTCTAATTAAATATTTTAACCCTTGCATGGTTTGTTCAAGATGCAAATCGTTAAAGTATCAGAATAATTATGCTAAAACGTTTGTGTGGGGTTGTTATTTATATTTTAATACCGGAATATTTATAAATATAAGCAATGAATACGAATTTATGAACCACAAAGTAATAAGAAAATTCCATACATGATGCGAACAAATGTTTATTTAGTCATCTCTGATGGTGTCAGACTTGTTTTTTAATGGAAAAGTTGGTGAGGAAGAGAGGAAGCAATAATAGCCAATCCAGAAAAGTAAAAATGTTCCCAGAGCAGCAGATAATACTATATAAATCTGTACTAAAAGCGGTAACAATTTATGGTATTGAAGTCAGGGTGATCGTTAAGATAAGTGAAGGAATATTTAACAAGTTTGAAAGGAAGGTCCTACAGAAGATCCGGTGAAAGACAAATGGGCATGTTGATTAGGAAGGAAACATTTTCTTTATAAGAACAAACGAAGAGACCAGGAATCTCTACGAACAAACAGATTTGGTTACAACGATTTAGAAGGGGGGGGCTACTCTAGTATATCCACAGTATGTATGAAAGGAGGGAACCAAAGAGAAGTTGGAGAAGAATTCTGGAGTTAGAAGGAGGAGAGGAAGACAGTAATAAGATGGGTGTATGATATGGAGAGAGATCGGAATCGATAGATGGAGAACATACGCTAATAATAGACAGGCATGGAGATCTGTGGTCACGGAGACAACGGTCCTACACTGGTCGTAGCACTTAGAAGGTAAGGCATTATATCGACAATCCATTTCTATACATGCAATAGGACAATAAGTATTTTAATAGATTTAAGTTAAGATTTTATGCACGTTCTGTATTAAGTTCTGAACCTAAACTACCTAATATGTTTTACTTCTCTAAAGTTTCAATTAGGGTCAAAATGTATTATTAAAATTAATGTTTTAACAATAATTAACGTAATTTGGTTATTAGTTTAGCAAGCAAACTTTATGTAACAAAACTCATACAGGAAAATCAATTTTTGATTTCTTCTTATTAATTTATAATTTTGATGTGTAAATATTTTTATTCTGATTTACATTGTCAAACTAAAATTTGTAGCTCATTATAAATTTATTTCATAAACGTATGCAAATGGTAAAAATACTCTTTAAAAGAACCTATTTAAAATTTATGGCTTGATAAGTATATATGCACATTAAATTATCTACATACATGAAAATGGAAGGTGAAGCAACGTCGTTTTAAATAATAAATCAAATTAATTAATTGTTTGTTTCAGCAGATTAGATTAACGCATATAACAATAACGATAACAATAATTCATCCCATACAATACATGTCAGTAAATACATAGTTTCCACCTGTTTGACAATGGGCGTTTTAACCACCTCTCGCCTTGTTTTAATTTAAGGATTTAATTTAGGTCCTTGATACGTAGTACATGATCGTATTGCTGTAACGCACCTGTTTGCAAAATACACAATACCAATTTTCATGCAAATTTAATATCACCAATTTATACTCCTGCTACTATGTTCAACACAGATATCCGAACATAATTAAGTAATATCCGTAGGTTCACAACATGTTATCGGTTTACTCAATTTGACAACTTTTATATATATATATATATATATATATATATATATATATATATATGGAACACTAAAATTCCAATGCCGTGATAACCCAGTATGGATTAAAAGGACTTATATTTTCTAGGATATTCGTGTTTAAATTTATAAATAACAGGAAAAGAGCGTAATTCTGTAATTATTTGTACGGATTTCATTATTTATTTTTTAACTACTTTAACGATCGCTATTTTGAAATATTAATTCTGGTATTTTAAATTTGTAAGAGCTAGACATTTAAATTGTCAGCTCTTTTGTGTTTATTATTTACTGAATTTGTATTGTTGACTCATTTAATTTCAACTCTAATTGAAATAAGAGTTAATTGTAGAAAACATCTAAGTTTAAATATTTATTTGGCATTTGAGTTAAAAGGTAAAAATGGAGTTTCATCGTAGTAACCATAACTAAGAATTGATAATTGCTTGAATAAATAACTTCAGCCGTTGGTGCAATACAGTATTCCTAAAAACAACCATTCATTATTCAGATAAAATTTCAAAACATAGCATTCATAGTGGACAATGTAACCAACGATTAATTTCGAAGCAACATTATTATTACCTACCTTAACTTAAAAACCTTACTACTTACCAACTTACTACTTAAATGTTTCAATACATTCATTAAGTCGATCTTGTAAACTGCCAAGCGCTTTTAATGACACAAGAATATTCATAAACCAAGAAGCAACAAAACATAGTAACACAGATACTGTAAACAGGGACACCACAGAAATATTTGTTTGGTGGCTTGAACCTTGCGTTATGATTGTGATTTACTATTTATTGATGTTTACAAACCATAGAGTTGCGAATGATTGCTTTAAGTAAAACAACTATCCTTTTGGCTATCTTCGGTACTAAATATTCCAAATGTTTTGAAGCGTAAATTGTCGGACTATTTTTGATATTTTATTCTAATTCACATATGTGTTTAACTTATATACAAGTTATAAGAAAGTTATGTCTGATTTTAGAGGAAATCTCAAAGAAAAAAAGTGAAACTATTGTATTAAATAATAATTTTTTTTATATATCCTAGGGAAAGTTTTATAAAACTGTTAAAATTTAACTGATAAAATTTCATTTTAAAACCAAGTACTGTAATTAAATATTGCAGTTGATACTTTCGCTTGTTACTAAATATTGTATATTATGATGGAGAAATTAAATAATGACGTAACTTTCGGAACGATGGTTTTTACAGGACTTGGCGAAGAACTGTTTACTATCGTACATGGTCTCTGGAGAAGGTTTCTTACTCGTTTTGCACTTGTCACTGATCCAATGAATTTGTGTTCGTTGTAAACCGTTAGAATGGGTTTACAGTACGTTGATTAAATTTTAGAAATCACTTTTATATTATAGCTACTATCACAATTGCCCTGGTCTCCAACATTGTAGCCTATTAACAGTTGTGCTGTAAATAAACTTTTAAAACAAAATAATAATCGTGCTCTATTTACCTAGTGTTGTGTGCTCTATATAAGAAGAGAAAATTACTCGTGCAAAGAATACAGTTTAATGTTTAAGTTACCTACATAATACCAAGATGTTTGTAATGTAGTTTCATCTAAAATATTTTCTATACTATTTAATTATTGAGATTTTATTTTATTTATTATTATATTTTATTATCTGATCAATGTTGTTAGATAAAATAACTATTACGTTAGGGATTGCATTTCTATAGCTCTTTTTAAATCTCTCTTGGTTTTATTTAAATCATTCATAACTGATACCGTTGAATATTAATATCGATGACTAAATATTTAATTATATATATAATTTCATTTTGATTATAATCTTTTTTAAATATTAAATATGGTTTTTACATGAATATATAGTTTTTAATGAAAAAGGGAGAATGATAACGTTTTGGTAATTTAATGAAAGACTTAAAGCGATGTGCTTGGTTGTAATTCAGGGAAGAAAAATGTATGACCATTTACTTCAATTATTTTAAATATTATTTTGAGAATGGATTTGAAAGAACAAATAATAACAAATACTTCCTGCTATCACATAGATTTGTGTTTTATGAGATTAATATTCTTATTACTGTAAAATTCGTAGATTTTCAATAAAAATGGAATATTTTTCCTGTTATGTATTGATAAATGGCAAGGTAAAATAAACAATAACATGTCAAGATAAAACTAAATTGCTATTATTTAAGGTGTAAATCCAGAAATCCTGAAAGAGAAATGTACACAATAAATCAGCGTCATTCCTAAAGAAAGAGTTTTAGGAGACATAAACCATATTAAGTATGATACACTCAATGATAATAATCAGAATTGTCGTCGAAAACTACTATTTTCCGTTCTATTCTTTTTTTAAAATGAAATTGTGTGTTATAATGCGTTAAAATGTTGTTTTATAAATATATTATGTAAAATGAATAAAAATTATTTTATGTAGAAATAATATATATTTTGTAAGTAATAACACCAGTTCATAATAACTTATGTACAACCACTAGAAAATTTACTAACATCGTTGAAACGTTTTGAGAAATGTTGATTAATAAATATATATAAAAATATATTATATATATATATATATATATATATATATATATATATATATATATATATATATATATATATATTAAAACGCCTCATCAAAAGTTATTGCAATTTACAAGTCAATTACTGCAATGAAACAATTTTTTTTTGAGCTAGCTTCAGTGAGTAACAAATATAAACTTTTTTAAAGATTTTATATCTTTATAAAAATAAAATAATCATTCAACTGGAAATGTAATAATCCCCATTGAAGTCCTAAAAATTAATATTTTATCTAAGAATGAAGAAGAGAAGCGCAAATTGTACGTACATGTTCGCCTAAACAAATTTGGAAAAATCTTCTTTTTTTTAATATTTACAATTATTTATGTAAACAATAGTATCCAAAACAACGCATATAGCTAAATAAAAATGTTCTCAATGTCGTGCAAGGTCTTAGGAAGGTTCTTCATTTGCTTGTTAATTTACTCCACCCTCGAACTGTACTTAAACTAATTACTCCCAAAGGATCTGTTATTTAAATAAGAAGAGTTAGTTCTTTAGAGCTGACTACTTTACATATCTTTCCTTAACTAACATAAATCTAAGATATGATCCAGCAATAGTGCATTAGTTGTGAACGCGACAACAAAGAAATATCAAAATACAGTCAATATTCATTTTTTTTTAATAATAAAAGGGCCTTCATTATTGAAGTTTTCAAATTAGCTTCACGTAATGGATATAAGTGGAAGATAAACCTAATTTCAATAATACTAACTATATCCTTAATAAAACCTACTAACTATATCATCAATTTTTTAATAGTAGGATAAAACATTTTACATGAACTGGATCAAAATAAATCAACCTCTATTTAGTAGAAATTACTTGACTTCATTGCAAAGAAGTGGGAAACGCTTCATCATTGGACGTGACTCCAATTCACACCATTCTATTTAGGGAAGTGTGAGGAACTACCAAAGAGGTGAGTACCTTCTTGAATATATTTATGTAATAATATAGAGATAACCAATAAGGGGGACAAACCTACAATTAACAAAGTGGGACGTAAATGTTGGATAGACTGACTCTTCATAGTCCAATTTGGGGGATTTTATCCTTAATTAATTGTCATGTATCAGACGAACTGACAATGTCTTATCATATGTACATTAAATCCAAAATTAAATCAACTCAGACAGTAAAAAACCGAACCCCAAAGAATAAAGATAGCATGAATATTCTTTATTAGGGCTAAGCTTAATGGGAACTAGAAGGTTTATAAAACGGCTCTCGCATAATTTAATAGGGATTGTAGAAAGTCTAAAAGATGGACATGGAAAAGATTCTGTGAAGGGATAAATAATAACTTAACAGTGGCTCGACTCCAAAATATCACTCTCTCCGTTACTTAAAGAAAGAAGATGGATAGTGTGGGGGAAACTATACTGTGTTCAATCCCATACAAACTATTATTGATGATCATCTGGTACCTCGCTCACTGAGTTTGAAAACTCAGTTTATGATATTTAAAGGTTAAGTGGGCATTAGGGAGCCACAAACCATACAAATCGCCAGTTCAAGATAGGGTATTTCCAGCCCTATTGCAGCAGAGCTTGGAGAAGGTACTACCACTATTGGTATCACTGTTTAGGACTAACTTTTCCATACCTTATATTCAAAAAAAATGGAGGGATGTAAAGGTGGTTTTTATACCCACGGCTGCAGAAGAGACACTACTATGTCGTACAGACCAATCAGCCTGACATCCTTTTTTCTTAAAACAAAGGAAGTAATATTAGACAAGTACATACGGAGTGAATCCCTTGAAAAGGCTTCACACGATGATATATTATATATATATATATATATATATATATATATATATATATATATATATATATATAATTTATTATGTTTTTTGCAAGTGAAACGAACAAAGAAGTAATTTTAATTTGTTTACAAAGTTTTATTCGTATAGGACGCCTACACATTTAGTTTATAGTATGATATATGTATCACACCGACAAGAGTCGCTGCTAAACACGTAGTTTACGCAATGCAGGGTTTTATCTGCAGCAATTTATTTTATTAAAATTTCCTGCTTCGACCCTCTACCCATTTAAAAAATATATTGAAAATTTCCTGTCAAATAATTTTGTGAACATATTTAACGAAGGAAAAGAACTAATATACCTGTTACAACTGTCGTATGTTAAAACACACAATGCAACAGAAATATTAAATTGAGTTCAATAACTAATTAACAAACATTTTTACTTAATATCACGTGTTAAATATATTATTTTTCTGTAATATTTTTATTGACTTTATTTTATTGAAAAAAGAAAAATTTCCTTTTAGTTTTGTAACAAATACGTGGTTTATCTAATATTATATATGAATAGTTATAAATACCTTGTTTGTCAAACAATCCTTATTTTTTGTGCGACATGTTTCGCCGTTACACAGACGGCATTATCAAGCTACACTTTACAAACACAAGACACTAAATATTAACAACATTTATCAACACTAAAAAATAAGTTATTCTTGTACATTTGTACACGTTATATGAATTAAAACTGTCTTTAGTAGCCACATGTTACACCAGCTGGTTCTGCTACTTGACTGGATGAAATCTAAGGTCTTATCTAGATTTGTGTAGATAGGTCTACCCTTCTCTGTTATGTTGTCTGAGCTTGAGATATACGATTTATTAGATCATATATACAGTTAGAGTTAAATTTTAGTTTATCATTTAATAGCCTACATTATTTGGGTTGTTTTTAGTGTGTTTATAGATCTCAAATTCTCTAGTACATCCATAATTTTTCCTTTTTGTGTTTTATGCAGTATTTCCATATGGTCTTCTATGTTTTTGTATGAATGGTTGCTATCAATCAGGTGTTCGGTAAATGCGGATGTGGTTGTGTTGGGGTTCCTTTTGGGTAGATGGTCCTTAAATCTTGTTTTAAATGTCCTTCCAGTTTGTCCTATGTAGTATTGTGAGCATTCGATACAGTTTAATTTGTATATCCCGCTATTACTGTATTTATCATGATTCCCATCCTTTTGATTTATTAATCGACCTAAACTGTTGTCTGTCCTATTAGAAATACTGTATCCTTGTTTCTTAAAGGTATTGCGGGTTTGTTTAACAAGCAATGGAGATAATCGCATTGTGATATATTTGTTTTTATTTTTTATGTCAGGTTTTAATAATGTTTTGTTTTTTTTTGGTCTGTTTATAAATACATTTGTAGACAATGGATGAGTCATGGCCATTGGATTGGGCTATGTATTTTATTGTATTGATTTCTTTTGATAAATCATGTAGTTACGTAGGAGTATTCAGCGCTCTGTGGATATAACTGTTATATGCTAACATCTTATGTGATTGTGGGTGGTTGGATGAAGCATGTATAGTGTGATCAATTTGCGTAGGTTTGCGGTATATCTTAAATTGATGTTTGTTATCAGTTTTGAAATTGTAAGGTCCAGGTAATTAATACTGTTATTGGTTTCAATTTAGGTTGTGAAGGTTAAGGATGGGTGAATATTATTTAAGTGCATGTTGAATAAGTTTATTTGTCTGTTTGATCCTTTCATTAGGCATAGTATATCATCTACATATCATTTTATCTAAAAAATATATCTAATATTATTTTATAACAATTAACCAGAAATTATAAATTCTGTTACAGTAGAGTTACCAATTATCTATAATAAATCTAACAAATTTATTGACTTATATTTAATTGCTTTCATCTAGATAAACGACTTCCGTAAAGATCTCGGAATACATGGAATGAGGTCACTACAAAAACACATTATACATTTAAGATTTGTTATTTAGCCCTCTCAATGAGCAATATAAACAACCACGACATCAATTATTACTGGTTTTGTAAACTTAAGACGTGTTCAAAATATTTAAAAAGTGTGAAAAAATTTTTGATTTGATTCATACTATTTCTTAAAAAAAAAATTTAACAAGAATTCCGTTTTTTGTACATGAAAGAAATAACTTCTGTCTTGAACGATTAACGGATATCTATTATTATTTCAAATATAGTATTAATGTATATGTGACATTTTATAACATTTTTTTTACAAACTGAAGATTCTTTGACAATTAATTATTGTATAATGTCTTAATAATACAGTCTGGAGATTATTTTGTTAATATCAATAGCTTTGTGCCATGTTATTTGTTTTATTTGATCAGTAGTCCAAATTTTTAAGGGTTAAATTTAAGATTAAACTGTTTGCATAAATACTATCCTTTCCTCTAAAACACCTGTAACTGATTGATCCCCTCAGCGGTTGATACTCCGACAAATATAATTGCATATGTCTGTTTAGTGTATGATTTACTGCTGTTAGTGTTTTAATCAAAGTACTGTACGGCTTGTCCTAAATTACATTGTACAAATTAATAAATTTAACAAGGTTTAACTGAAATTTATCCTTTATAAAGTGGTATTCGATGCTGAAATATGCAAATTGTTTTTACAGAGAAACAGTGACAATAAATAAGTTTAAAAAGGTATATATTTCACCGTAAACCATCTAATCTACCCTTACAACTTGTAAATTATTACTTGTGGTACGACCAGTTCACACTATTTGAATATCCATCCTTAACATAAATAACTGAATTACAACAAAATTTTGTCATTTCTCGTCTAAATCAAAAAGGATGGAACATTATATTAAGTCAGATTTTACTGATATGCGAACTGATTACACGTTACATCCTCTTGTAACGTTAGATTGATTACCATTTGAAATTTAACATAACAACGTTATTTGTATATTAGGCTACAATGTATTTTGTAAATAGAACTAGGTTGTAAAAGCGTAGGTTGTTCACAACAAAAATGTATCAGAAACAGCTTTGGAGTCTAAATTATTTCCAGTATAACATTTTGCTTTGTATATTGCTAAATCACAAATAATTTTCGGTGTGCGAGCTTTCCATTAATATTAAATATATGTAATTAATTTTATACTTCAGGCTCAATTTCTATATAATGTAGGATTCTAGAAAATACTCTACTTTAGATAGAAAATAGCTAATTATTATATTTAATAAAATTTTGTAATAAATGTGGCTCAACTGAAGTAGTATTTGAATGATCAGCTAAGTTTATTTGTAATGAACAATTTATTTTACCGTATATGAAAATGTTTATTTCTAGAAAAAAATAGAAAAACTCATACTTTTATTTGACTATTTAAATTATTTTTTTAACATGTATAGAAGGTGTTTATATAATTGGATATAACAGATGGGTCTTAAGCATAAATTATAAACGTCTCATCATTATTCATTTCCCATTTGTCAAAAAACGTTCTTATGCATGTATTTAACGTGGTGTCGTTTCTCCTATCGAGGGTTCGTGTCTTGTGTCTTTTTCTCTTCATTTTGATGGTTTCTCATTTTCACCAATCTTAAGGGCATAAAGTACCTATGAGCATTAAATAACTAAAAAAAAAAACGTATATTTTTTGTGTGTAACTGTTTCTCTAAAATACTAATTAAACTCTACTAACAATACTCTCAAACAAACAACAAGCGAGATATCTCTTGGGGTGTTTTTATTTGTGATATTTCATTTTTGTATGTTTGGGTTTTACTTTAATACATTCTTTTGAGAGTTCGTTCACTTTATTGTACAATTAAAACTTTGCCTCCATCTATGTTTTAATCGTTTAATAGTGTTTCTTAAATTCGTTATTATAACATATTTTTCATTAATTATTTGCTAAAAATAATTATCCGTTTGCATTCAAGTCAGAAATAATATTTGTCATTTACAAAAAGAGAAATTTTGTTCATTTTTAATTTTTCTTTTCTTTTAATACGGTGTGAATGCACTTTTAAATGACATTTATTTTTGTCTTTCCCATTGAACATGGGAAATACCCAGTTAATTTATTCTAATAGAAACGACGGCATTAGTATATTGGTTAAAAACTATATAATAATATTGGATAAACCCTGTATTTCTCTCAATACTAAATAGTAACTTCTATTTTTATATACATTGTTTTGCATATTACTTTAAATATAAAAAATATACACATATTACAAGTAAGAAAAATATGTTTTTGATTTATTAATAATTTGATTTTAAATCGTATACATTCAACGTTACATCAGCATTATGTATTTTACTGTACGTTAGTATAAAAGAAATATTTTGTATTTACTTTAATTAAATATTTGCTTAAATTATTTAAATGGAAAAATACATATTCTAAAATATTCAATATAGATGTAAGAAAGTAATAACCATAAGGTTTAAAACAGTAACTACTTTGCTGCAGATAAAACCCAAGTGTGCGTAAATTAAGTGCTTTAGCAACGAATCTTGCCGCTATATATATATATATATATATATATATATATATATATATATATATATATATACCGACAAGATATTTATTTATTTATCGTTCAATTTATCCTTTATTGTGAAGTAATACTATTTCTACAAACCAAATACAGTAACTCGGTTATATTACTTTAAGTCAAACTGTGAACCAATAATTTTGATTTAGAAATAACGTTGAAATAGTAATGGATAATTAAAGTTTAGAATAAAATTACTATACGTATGTAATATCTTTATTTTATGATTTTATTATTTTTTATTATTTGGACCTCAAAAAACCAAATAATTCATAAAATATTTGGTTAAATAATAAATCAAACTTTGTGGCTTACAGGTATACATAAATATAATATACAAATATACAGGGTGATTTGTAAGTATGGAAACCGCTTTATACTGCATAACTGAAAGGTACTTAAAAGCAGAAACAAAACTACATAGATTAAAAAATTATACTTTATTGTAGGTTTGAAATTTTTGTTCGCCATATTGAAACAAACTTTATATTTCTAAATAAGAAGATAGATGTAATTTAAATAAGATGATTTTCATGTAACATTTAACAAGAAAATGATAGGAAAAGCTGTTTTTCTATAAATCCAATCGTTCTTGATTTATAAGCATTCAAAGTTGCAATTATGGGAACATTGCATTAGCAATAAAACCGAGTAAAATGAGCGGTCAAAACTTTTAATGCAGAATACATTCAATAACAAACTTTAAACACTTCCAATAAAGTAATAATAAACACTAACAAATAATTAAAAACACAACTACAAATTAAATGTAAACTGTTATTATTCACTTTAAATATTACAATATTTAATTTTAAAATTTAAATCATTGTTTTCGATCATACATTACTAATACAAAATTTTTGAAAGTATACCATTATACAATAAATATTCAAACTGCCTTCCCTCTACAGATTGGCAGAACGCTAACCTCAACTAATATCCGTTTATGAAAGTTGGTCTAGATTAAAACAGCTGTAAGTTTACATCAGCTGTTTGCATTACGTTACAACAATGCCGCGTATTAAATAATCACTATAAAATTAAGTTTTAGTGGTTCAAAATAGTTTTCTTCGCTGTTATTGGATTTATTCTGCAGCAAAAACACAATATAAAAATTTCGAAGGGCATTTTACCCCGTTTTATTACTACCGCGATTTTTTTCTTCATTGCAACTTTGAATGATTGTAAATCAAAAACGAAGTCATTTATTGAATAACAGATATCACCACAGTTTTTCTTGTAAATTTTAAGTGAAAATCATGTATCACATGCCCACCTTCATATTTTAAAAAATTAGTTTAATTCCATATGACGGATCCAAGATGGCGGGAAAATATTTAACCTAAATAAAAGTATATTTTTTTAAACTACGTAGATCCGCATTTGTTTCTACCTCCAAGTATCTCTTAGTTATGCAGTATAAAGCTGTTTCTATACTTAAAAATAAGATTAAAATCATTTAAAATGAAAGTCACCATTTTCAAGGGGGTAGTTAGAAACGATTTTTTGACAGTGTTCTTATTTATGTCACATATGAAATACATTAGTTCATTTTCTCCAATTTATTATATACTAATACCAAGATTAAATAGTTAAAAATAGTGGATATGAAAACAAAATCTTTCTCTATCAAGTCAACGTATGTGCTGCACACATTATACATCGTTACTGAGTTAAATATAAAATTTGATTCTAAGACATTAATTTTATTTATATTCATATTTAACCCGATTACGAAATTCGCAGTCTCACAATTTATGGATTTTGAGTTTATTGCATAGCCAACGTACAGCTTAATTTGTACAGCTTTCATAATTATAGCAAAAAAGCAATAACAAATCAGCTTGAAATCATTAGAAATGATCTAATAAGTAAGCTTTACTTTTAAATTAAACTAGTCTATGGTTTAAAACTAGATCTTAGCTTGTGTAGGTGCAAAAAGAATTCGGTTGTAATAAAAAAATGTAAATTTTCAAATCACAATTTTATAAAACTTAACCTCATAAATTAACAATGTATTTAAGCTGAATACTTTTATAAGTTGTTGACATAAAAGGGTATTCAAATTGTAATTTCTATATACTCCAATAAAAAGACTTCAATATTAGCATTCATTTATTTTTATTGACTACAAACTTAGACGAATCTTGTGCGGTAGTTGTAATAAATTATGTTTGTTTAGGGTGTAAATAAATTACAGTACTTTAATCGAAATTATTATATCTGGATATGTAATATAAATCATTTTCTTTTCTCTCGTATGAAAGAGCCTCTTAAAAAAGGTTCAATAAATAATAAAAATAAATAAAGTAATGAAAAAATGTTATAATTCTTTATTATTATACATTATAGTTAAATGTTTATTTATTATCACACTGCCCCTTATAATGTGCATTTTACTGCACCTCTGTATTTATAACTAATAAACATATATATCTTTGTGTAATATATAAATCTTAGTTTAGCAACTCGGTTTAACATCATACAAAACTCATCTTAGGTAAACTAGGTATTTTTGCCTCTGAATTATAAAACCATTATACTGCCTGCATTCCTGAAATGGAATTCTAATCTGGACTTAGATCAATAGCTACTCTTTTAAATTAAATATATTATGTGTTGAAATTTACGGGAGCGGAATTCCTTGTAGTACAATAGTTGAATAGTTTGCTTCAACAATATAATGGTATAATTTAAAAGCATTTTACATTACCTAAAGCTTGCAGTTCGTTTTAAGCCTTTCTATATATTTTACACTACTGCCCTATTAACTGAATGGGCTTACAAAATGGCGCTACATATTTCTCCCACGGATTATTCACAGAAGCCAGTGATAATCAATATAAATAAATTTTCGTGAAGAATTTTGACAATTTTAAGTCAAAAACTTGTATTGTATTAACCTTAATTGTTGTATGGTTTATATTCCTGTACGTGTGTAAAGTATATATGTTTTTTTTTTTTTTTTTTTTTTTTTTAATATTTCGTTTTTAATTTACGAATGAATCATCAGAGTTTTCATAAGTCTATAATCTAAATATGCAGAAGGCAAAATTTTAAACTGTCAAATAAAGGATAGCCTAATATATGGCGTTTTACTCTAATTATCGTGACATGGTTGTAGCGTTATTAGAAACACAGTAGATTTCAAGTAATATGCGGCCCTTATATTCAATTGCATAATTTGAGTGCTTATGTATGTACATATAATAGACTAAAAATGTGACCTAGGTTCAAAACATCGTACAATTTTAAATAATACGTAAAAGAATTGATAAATATTTTTATCAATCATTTTCTTTATAACACAAAGCTCTTCTTTTATAAGTATGTCATTGGGTGTTTTTAATGTGCTTGTGCATACAATTATATTGTTCTTAATTTGTAGAATTTAAAGAATTATCACTTTAACACATTAAAGTTCAGTAGAAGGCTAATAACTGTGGTCTGCGTAAAGAACGCAATGCGGGGTTTTATCTGCAGCGAGGAATTTGAAAGGTTTACCTCAAACTTTGTCCTACATTAACCCTACTTATACGGAGCTCTCTGTTTACACGTGTCTACATTTATATAATTAAAATGTCTAACACACATTAGTGCATGAATACATGAACTTGTTAATATAAAACAACATTCCACCTTTCTTTATTGTAATAGTTCCTAACTTATACTTCTTTTATGTTAACATCACAAGTAATACGTGAATATTTGAACATAAAATAAACATAACTTTCTAAGGACAACATTTTTGTGATGTACATTAATACCACATGGAAGAAAGCAAAGTTTGAATAACATTTATTATTCTTTTATTTTTAAATGCAGATAAAGGTAAAACTTTCATACAGAGCAATATAAAATAAAATAATACAACTTTTACAGCAAATAAGCGGAAAATAATATTAGTCTCAATGTCGATGAAGAACATCAAAATATAATATAACTTTTCATATCCACTCATTTGTATATATTGGAAAAAAAAAACTAATATGTAAAAGCTATTTCAAAAAATAAACTAAGACTAGACTAACAGAATGTTCACCAATAAATTAAATAACTAAAACACTGTGACACTATTTAAAATTACTCACACCTTTAAATGTTCGGAAAAATATTGTTTGCCTATAATAGACATTCACTAAAAAAGATTGCCTGTAAAAGATTAGCAATTGTAAAATATTTTGATACTTTAGGCTTATGTATACTGTTGTATGCAGGGGTAAAACTACTTAAATTTAGTTCCTTTTTTATTATTGTGGGATTATAATTATGTATATTTAATCGACTTGAAAATTATAGGTTTTATGTTCAAGTCTTCTATAAGTCTTTCTGAATACAACCTAAATGGAATTTATTTTAATTTATTTGTGAATGCTTGCAAATTATATTTCCGCTTTTAAAAATATATGTAGACAAAATTTGTTTTTTTAAATCTCTTTACAAGCCAGTGGAAGATCAATTGTCTCTACAAAGCACGTGTCTTGAACGACCTGCATATCATTTCCCTAATAAATTTTATGTAGTTTATTTTTGCCCGATTTTTGTTTTTAAACATCCTCTTTCCTCCAACATATAAAAACATTTTAATGGTACAAAGCCT
Source organism: Aphrophora alni (assembly GCA_963513935.1). Classification (NCBI taxonomy): domain Eukaryota; kingdom Metazoa; phylum Arthropoda; class Insecta; order Hemiptera; family Aphrophoridae; genus Aphrophora; species Aphrophora alni. Next base: position 58,528,160 of record OY740768.1, read on the forward strand.
ACGTTACCTAGCTTTCTATTAAACGGTATGTACATAAAAGCTGGAAATGAAAAATATAAGTAATTACTGATGAAAATGTGTATTTTACGATTATTAAAACACTAAACAAATGTGTAGAACTAAATGTCTCGGTGGTTTTCATTTGTAATTAAAAATGTAGTAGTTTCAGTACATTTTTAATTTCACTCATGTCTAGTTAGAAAGTTTGATTATTTTTATTATCGCATTTCACATTAAGGAGAAATATGATAAATTCTTTCTCATTAAAAATCGTCGCCATTTCTTTTCGTAGGTCAGAGCCTTAGGAAGTACTAAATGAAATTTCTAAATATCTTTAAAAAAATATTGTGCAATTTTATTTTATTTATTTATATTAATCAAAAACATTTTAAATATTATTTTTATTTCAATCCTTAGCAAACGTCCTTTTTAAATTAGATAGAGACACAATTATCATGGAAGTTAAAAATTCGTGCTATACCTATCTACCAAATGTTTTGGATTTTTAACAAACTTTAACCATAATAGTTTATCATTACGGATTATCAGTCTTCTAACATAAATAAGCTATTATCGTACACATATTCATATCGTTAACTAAAAAAACCGTCTCGAACATGATTTAAACAAAATTGTATATGTATGGTATATTAAATTAATTACACTCAATTGTTATACATTCTCCTAGAGATATTACAGTAGTTGATATAAGTTTTTTGATAAATAATAATAAATAAATATCTTAGATCTTCTTTAAAAATATTTTACATGGCCAATTTTATCCTAAGGTAAAACTAATTGAACATTAAAAGCCATAAACAAGATTTAATAATCAACTACGTAATATATTATATATATATATATATATATATATATATATATATATATATATATATATATATATATATATATTATAACGAAATCAATAAGCTTTCCAGTAATGGTCTAATAGTTTAAAAAGAATATAGAAATAGATACATTTGTTGGACACATGTTAAACTTTTAGTGATCGCCGACAAAGGTGATATATTAGGGGAATATGTTATAAATCAGTCAGAACACCATTCACAACTTTAAAGAAAAAAAAGAGAAAAACACTTAAATTAGACCCAGAATCATTGTAGGCAATTAAGTCATAAATAACTATAATATTAGAAACTTAAGGACAATCACACACAAAACTCATAAAATGTAACGGGACAACAGTTTTCTAAACGGTCACAATTTTGAAACATTAAAATTTGATTGGCTGACAAAAAGTAGCTGCTTACGTTCATTGGTTAAAGTAAATTAAGAGAGAGGGAATAAGTATTTTTTAGCATCGACAAAGTAAAAATTATATAGAGAGTCTTGGGGAAAAACTCACACCATAGGGGTCGGCGAAGTAAAGCCAAAAGTATTCCTAATGTAGAAATTAGTATTTCCTATAAGTTATAATTCCAGTTATAGTAATAGTAAAGTAATAATTGTTTTTTAACACGTATGTTTTAACCGTGTTTGTTTTTACAAAGTAAAAGTATTTAACACCTTAGTAATCTTCGTTGCAGTGCTAAAGAGGTACATCTACAAAGTGTTGAGTGCATCTTCATGGTAATTTGAAGTGAATCATTTTATTCATAAATCACATAGTACAGTGTAGTGTTTGGTGAACATCATTAACAAGTAATAAAGTGAAGGTTCTTCACTCAACTATCAGCACTGGATTACTTACATAGGAATACAACAAAAATGGATTTGGTATTGTACTAATTATAGACTTTAATTGGAAACTAAATTGTTAAAATTGCAATTCTCTGTATTATTAAAATTTCACTCACTGTATTAATTAATTGTTCATTAAAGAGCTCCCCCTGAGAGTATATTTGGACTTCATCATTAATAACTTTCCTTATGTGTTGACAATCCAAGATATGACTAATTAATTCATAATTTTGATTTATATAATATTTCTGAAATTATAATAAAATAATTATCGTTAAAATATATATATAATGGATAACAACTGAAATTTTATAATATGCGTTTTTTTCCTTAGTAAGTACGAAATTACAATTTTAATTTTAAATCTTCCACAAATATTTGCCCTATAGAATAGATTTAAATAATATAGTTAAAACACACAGTTAAATATATGCTTGCTATTAAATTGATTATTGTTGTATATCTTAATCTTCTATAGTTAAAGTGTTCTTCTCAATTTAATAAAGGAAGAAATATTGTTTCCAACGAAATGAAGGAAACGTATTTTATAATAACGTAAAGATACAAATTCAATAAAATAAGAATTTAATCATAATTCTATTTTAAAATATATTTGATTATAAAGGATTTTCCGCGTTATTGAAAGGTTTAATCAAACCTTTGCTTTCATTAGTGTATATAAAAACTAAGACACATCATTTCAAAAGATGCAAAAGAAATAAGAGAAAATTTCAGGAACTACTCCATTTAAAATGGCCAAGTCTCATAGAAAAAGTATTACATTAAAAAAACAAATACAAACACATTAGGTGTTCTTGTTTGTTAGTTCTGTGATTTCATGGCTTATAGAAACTTATGTATTGTGGTGTCTGAGAGCACTTTAAAATTAGACACTTTTCGGTTCTCATTTAAGGGACTACCTTTGAAAAGAATTTATTGAAACAAAGAAAAAATACACAGTTGGTGTTAAAAAAAGTGTTATTGGAGTATCTCCCTTCTGTGAGTTGAAAATGTGTCTATAATTACACCCTTTGAAATTTAACGAGAGGTATAAAAATATAGTCTTTGGTTACATCAATAATATTATGTTTTTCTTACCTCGTCAGTTTCTCTGTCCAGATTTGAACTTGAAGTCCTCGGGCTATCTTGATCTTGCAAGATATCAAACAGGTCTTAATACCTTATTTCCGGCTTGCAGATGCAATCCGTTGATGCTCCAGACTTCTTTGACTACTCAACTTCTTTTTTCTCCTTGCGAATAGCAGATCTCAAACTGTTCATTTTATTGATGACAGACTTCTTGGTAGCAACTGGTTCGACTTCGTCCAACTTCTTTAGCAATTTGGCATATGCAGCATCCTTCTTCATACGGTTATGATAATCATGGAATCCTGATTCCGATTGGTACATTGCAATTAAATCTACAATCACTTTGTTTGGTTTATATCGCGACATCTATAACTCCGCCAAAATTATATTGTAACAAACAATTATAAAAACCAAACGCGCTGGTTCCTCACACAAATTTAACTTAGAACTGTGCAATTGAACCCCCACACACGCAAAAACCAGTTTAAAATTTAAGTCTCATTCTTCTCAGTATAACTTTATAATTAAGTAGAACTGAGACAAAAATACCCTCACACTTACAATTTCAAATGAAAGAGTACGTGTCTGGCCGACCTTATCCGTTGCTACCAATATGTATCCTCTTCTATCGATCTATGCAACAGAATGTTATAAAAAGCAATATAAAAATATTCAAAACATCAAACTTCGCACAAAATCTATGGCAACTTTCCTTCAGAAAAATATGTTAATCACGTGGGTTTTTTTTGCTGCAGCTTCATCGGGGAAGGACTTAGGTAACTCGAAATAATATATCCTTCATATCCTTTAAATTAAACATTAGATGAGTTATTTTAATAAACATATTATGCAATTGAATCATTTATCATGCTGGATATATACGTTCAGTCAACTATTAGATGCAAATACGTTACATTTTTTGTTCTAAATTATTGTTTTCAGATAACTACAATCACAAATATAATTAGACAATGCCAGCTTTTAGACAATGACCTCTATGAATTAACAAAACCATCAAATTACAAATCCATGAATAACCACTAAATTATTATTCTTCAAATTCAAAAAATGTATATTTTATTTCTCCTAAGAAGAAAATATATTTATGTAATTCAAATGAAATTTAAAAGAAAGTTATGTGAGGTGTGTTATAGTTATAAACTTTAGAAACAATATACTTTTAAAATAATATTTTTTAAACTAAATTATTATTTTAAAAGTATTTTAAAATCCTCTTTCGCATTTAGTTAAAGTTGTAGTAGAAAAATATTTACTTATTTACTGATATCTGACGAAATTCGAATTATTAAATTTGTTCTGAAAAGTAGAACCTGGAGTGGTGGGGATTGGAATCAAACAATGACAGTGCTTATTAATACTTATTACAGTTACTAATTATTATACTATAAGTATAATACTCATACTAAGTATATATAATATACTTATTATACTTATTAATACACTGCATATAATTATACTGAAATAGTGGATGTTGCAGATGCATAAAATGCATAACCGCACTATAGATTTAAAATAGAAAACATTTTGTATTCGTAGTAGAAATAAATTAACATTTTATTAAACTTAAGAAATATATTTTTAATTAATATTCTTGAATTAGTAATTTAGTGTCTACAATAATCCATTATTTCTTCAAAGAGGTTGAACTAAATCGTGTTATTGTGCAATTGCAGCTGTGATTGTACTTACCAAAAAATTATACGAATATTTAAAAATAAAAATGTAAGATGTTTGTCAGTCTTAAACTGTTCGTTTATACCCAACAAATTCAATATTTACACTATTACAGAACAAATTTATAAAACTCAATTTTTCCACGATCTGACACATCAAATATACGTTTCAGAGAAACTAAATTTTTGACAAATATTTTTCCCGAAACTAATTTGATAAAACAATGTGTGATGAAGAGCTGTTGATAGCGTTTTAAGATATTTAAACCGCGATAGTGATAAGCTGGGTTAGATGACGAAAAATCTCATTTATATAAATCAATTAACTGAGGACATCCATAATGAAAACACACCGTGCGTACAGAAATTTGACGGTCAATATTCATTCACCTAAATAAAATGTGTATAGTTATACCTTAAAGTATGATTTGCGAATGTGTGATTCTTTCTCATATGGACTATGTTATGTCATTTCAGTGGATTAACATGTTACCTAACCTTTCTCCCCCCCCCCCACACACACACACACACATGTTTAAGGTACCTATTAGATACAAATAATCCACGTTTTCCATACACTAAAAAAACAATTAACGAAATTGTTTACTATTTACTTTGAGAATGAGTTAGTGTGAATATTTTAATTATTTTTGTTTCCGTGGTAAATATTTTAATACGTTCAATTGTGGTATGTCAGACTTTGTTGTTTAAATGACAATAACAGGAAAAATGTTTTCAAAGAAGTATATACATTATTTTCCTTAATTTTATCAACGCTTTTGACAAGCTGATTTAGTCATAATGGAATGAATAATCAAAAGGGTTAGATTGTCATGTTTCATAATGAAAGGGTAGGTCTAATTTCATCTGTAAATTTTGATTAAATTACATTTTAATGAAAGGTTGACGTCGGAAATTACACGAAGCAATTACAGTAATTTATATTTTCACACTTCATTGTTAATACATTTAACAATGTTTCTTCTTTGACAAAAGTGTATAAATTTATATTTCGTAAAATAGAATAGTAAGAAATCCATCCGTATCACTTAATTTGTTTACAGCCTGATCAAAAATTACTTTGAAATTTACAAACTTTGTATAGAATTAAATTGTTAAACACTTGATTTGTTTGGAATAGAAAGTACAGATAATTTTTAAGACTTTCAAACATCTTATATTATCTTCAAATCTTGTTTTAGGTAACTACAATAACTTATACTATTATACAAAAAAGATACCAAATAATTACCTAGTAATTAAAATTAATAAACCATGAAACGTCCATGAAAGATTTATTTCATATTTTTTTTTCATAATTTTCCACCTGATTATATTTTCAACTTATGAAAAGTATAAGACCATAAAGACAATGACATTAAGGAAAAGGAAAAAAATCAGAAAGAGTACGAAATTTACAAACATTTCGAAATCAACCAGGCAACTTTATTAAATGATAAACTAAATTTTGCTTCCAACTATTTATAATATGTCATTATAGACAACAATAGCAAGAAACAAACAATATTCAAGGAGTTAGCAAGATATCCATGTGTACTAGCTCATTAAAGTAGCTAACACTAAGTGTAGCTTGTGCCTAATTACTCTTAAAATATGTTAAAATATGGGCTATGACGTGTACTATAGTGCCAATTAAATTGATTATTAATGAATATTTGTTTTTTTTTACAATTAATATTATTGTTCATTGTATGTAATTGTTATCTGATGATGGTACTAAAACAGCAGCATATGACAGAATAAAAGAACATAAGAACCGACTGCTTGATATAAGTTAAATACTAATAATTACATTAAAGCAAGTATGTAAGACATTATGAATATTACATTTTACTATTTTTTAATTTTAATAAACGATGGAGCGTTCAGCTATTAGATTCAGTGTTAGGTCTTAGTAATATTAACAGAAGGTTTGTCTACATTATTAGAGCTTGCAATATATTTTTTTAAATTGGGTGCTATGTTTTGGGAACAATAAACTAATATAATTGATTTTGCGCAGTATAATTAATTTTTCCGTAAATACAACTGAACTGTATGATATATAGTTTTTGTATGGAGGAGTAATCACTATGTATAACGTTATGCACTGCTTAGTTGCATTTATTTCACTATTCGGATATACAAGTCACATCCATCTATGTCAACGTGAGATTTACAAAGAAGCCACACTAGAGTTTCCACTTTTCTAGATTAAAGTAAACACTCCCGTTCTCTTCACCAAGTATCTTGAAATATTCCACAGTTTCAGTCATCAATGAAATATACGTAAAATTGTAGGGGAAAATCCCGTAATTTGTTTAATAGTGTAAATACCCTTTACGATACATCCTAAATAAACCTTTTAACATATTACTTAGTTCTGAGGATCCATTAAGCTGATTCTGAAATTTGTGAAGGCTAATAATTTGTGACCCTGCATGACAATAGCCCTTAATACTGTGTGGTATGAACCTTACTTAGTTTATGGATATAATCTACGATATAACCTAAATAAGCCTATTGTGGCCCATTCAAATATATTTTTCCATATACAACATTTTGGTTTACAAATAAATGCATTTAAATTATTGTTATTTGCCTATCTTTTAATTAGACATGTAATATTAGCAAAAACAATTAAGAAAAATATGTTTTCAAATTACTTATGTTTTTTCACATAGGCAGTATTCGTATAGTGTTATTAGTAAAGCCACAATACGAATTTCTTGTCGATGGTGCTATTATTAAGTAAATGGCCCATTGAAACTTACGATAGTTTGTTTGTAATGTAGTGCAGAATAACAAAAGATCTTCAATCCCAAATATCGACTGGCTTATCGAAATTATGAAGTTAAAATAGGCTTATCGACTATATTTGTCTTGTTTCATTATTGTAACTATGAATATAACAACATTCGAATTTGCAAATTGAAACAAAAATAATTAAACAAATAATCTTTAAAATATTAAATACAAAACACAAATAAATAAAACAAATATATTTGTTAACAATAAGATCCTGTCATTTGTGAGCAATGATCTTAATGATGACTTCATAGAATGTCTCCTGAAACTCACCAAGCAGTTTCATCACCATGGATAATTTGTCAACGGCATTTAGCCTACCTTGTGATTGTAAGTTCTTAATTACTTTTTATACTCTTTAAACATGAAGAATATCTTTCTACATGAAATAAACCAAATAACTCATTGAGAAAGTAAATAGTATGACAAATTCGTTAATTGTTTTTGAGTTTATGAAAAACGGGCATTACTTATAACTAACAAGTGCCTTAAACAGGTCGTGGTGGGGGGAGAAGGGCAGTGGTTACCATGATAATCCACTGAAATATAATTATTTACCAATGTGGTGCTATTCCTTGGCAGTACTTGAATCTAATTTTTTGTCTTGTTGATTAAAACTTCTCTGTCAATATAGTCTAATACAATAAAAAAATAACGAATAAAAGAATATAAGATAAAGACCGATAGCCCTCAACTAGTCTAATAGCGTTAGGTTAGGGAAAGAACAAGATTTGGTCAAGAGAGACCTGAAACCAAATATGAAAAAAAAATAATTAAAAAAAAGGATCTAATCCAAGACTAAAAAAAACGTGTAAATCCAGTTAAATCCCTCGGGATTTCCAGTCTATAAATAAGCCCCTAAGGGTTCGAAATTCAAAATGCAGTTACGAGCACATGTACAATCGTAATAAAATTTACCATGAGGTCACAACGACAATCGGCCAATATGGCATAGATGTTAATAAACATATGCACTTCAACAACTCCCCCCCATGGTCATTGAGGCAGGTCCAAACTTGGACCCTGCAACTTCGTAGGAAAATTCTCCTTTAGGTAAAAACATGGAATTTATTTCATCGTTGATCTCAATTAACCCACAAATGTTTGATAATTTTGACAATTTGTTTTCATAGTTGATCATAGAGGTCAATTTATACTTTCATAAAAGTGTACAAAGTTAAACAGTGTCGTCACTTCCGAGTTCCAGAATATATTTCTCATTACTCATTTAAAAAAATTATTTGTCAGAAGACAAATCAACCTAAAATGTTTTACAGTCTACATTGTATACACACTGGCACAGTTGTAGCGGTCATTGCGATATATCATTGACAATGTCGATTTCATGTGATATTTAAGTTAAAACTAGGCTACAATTACCCTTACGTGCTGTTGCAATATAGTTTTTTTCCTGCCAATAGAACTCCATTACATTTAGTCGATAATGTACACTCCCGTAGGTAACATTGCTGACTATTATTTAATTTTGTTGTATATGGTTTTATTCCTTATTTTTTACATTCTTAATATGATAAAAACAGAAAACCCTATTTCTATTTATAAAATAGCATGAGAAATACAAAATAAATCCAAAAATTTAGAATGTATTATTATCAAAGGAAATATGTTTGTTGTGTAGCTAAAGCCTGAAACAGATATGAAAAAGCTATAATTCAAAAATCAAACTTGATGTGTGGTCTATTATTCCACATTTAAAGGTATGTATAATTTATAAATGTAATTCTTGTTAAATGTTTTATTTACTCATATCATATACATATATCAATGAGGAAACTCGAATACTTAGACTCGAATCATTGTTTCAGTTTTATAAGATTTAATTGTTACTTTATCTACATAAATGTTTACCACAAAGTTAAATCTAATAACTTACATAAATGTATCCCTGTTGTTTGTCGTTATAGCTTTTAGCCTCAAATATAGGAAAAGTATAACGTAATAGTTGAACTATATAGATTTACTATAAACCTTATAGTTAAACTATAAACTTTATATAAATAGTTCACTATAAATATATATTTAAATTTGTATGAAGCAAATTTTAGTCACGCTGAAATTTAAACATAAAAAATATGTAATAATAACAACAACAAAATTTAAATATTTTATAATAACAATGATATTAAAATTAAACATACCATAACTTACCTATCTGAATTGATCTAAGCGTATTAATAAAATTTAAAAAATCACCGAAAAATAATAAACTTGGTTGATTTAAATATAGATGAGGCCACCAATAACATGTATAAGACCATGTAACAATAACATGTATTGTACACGTGAACAACAAATCTCTGTGGAAATTCTGAAGTATAAAAATAACATACGGTTTTCGTATTCATTTAAATACTTATATTGACTTCGTTTTATCCTGATGAAATTATAGCCCAGTAAACTAATTATACAGACAACTAGAACATGAAGCACAGAAATGTATTTTTGATGAATGATATTTCTATTAAAAATTACAGATGTTCAAAGACACCTCTGCTAGTTGCAGGAGGCACACACACACACACACACACACACACACACACACACACACATAAATAAAACGGATGTTATATGTTAGTCTACAGCTCGCTGTGCGTAAGACGGATGTAGTTTTTATAAGAATTAAATATAAGAAAGAGACCATTACTCTTTGAGTTAATAGCCTTTGAGATTACTGATGAAATCATTTCAAGACCCTCTATAAAGTATTAAGGTTTTATTATTGACGCAAGTCTCTAATTAGAAGAATATATTGCTTACGTCGAAAACAAAGCCACCATTGTAAACGCTTCTGCCTCAGTTGCTAACTCGGTAATGCTATACTTGGGCACATGTTGTGAAATATAAGGTCCAAAGGAAGTAAATGGTTCAGTTTATCGATTGCATATCCTGCAAGAGACCTGTCCATTCCACAGTGTTCAATGACGAAGTGTTCTTCATTTCAGAGAAACCGCTCACGTACGTTCTGTACAATGGACAGCGCAGGGTTTATCGACAAAGCAGTGATAAAATTAGAACTCTTAACATGAATATAAACTGAGCTGAATGACAAGGTACCTTGACACGATGGCAATAGCGATAGAAAAAAATCTATGAATTTAATGAGAAGTACCCACCGAAATATTCCATCTATTGAGACGTGGATACAACAGCGATATGGCCAGGTAGCTTTCTTCTTGATTCAGTACTTCATACCGGATACTACAGGTATCCTACCTGATACAGAACATGGATGATTTAGAGAGTTTTTTTTTAAATTCCAACTTGAGGATACCACTAACTGCCCTGCCTGTCTGGAGAAAAAAGGGGGAAATTCGAATAATGGAGATATGATGATGAGTTATGGCTGATGTCTCTTCACTCAAATTGATGTCTGCCGGTGGTCCCAGGGGAAATAGAGAGGACTAGTGTGTATAAAATGTGTTGGTTTTAGTGGGATAAAAATTGTACATTCTTCGGAGAAGACGATACAATGTCTTCAGAAGATTTCAACCCATCCTCATATACATACACACATATAAGTGTGTGTGTGTGTGTGTGTGTGTGTGTGTGTGTGTGTGTGTGTGTGAATGTGTATATATATATATATATAATCTCCACTACCAAAACTGGATAATAATTACTTAAATGAAACAAAAACACACTTTTTTGTAAAATTCTACAATTTAGAGTCTTTCCAACCATAGTTTTGTCGGTTACGGCATTTACAAGCAAGATAAAACAGACAGTTGTGTAAACTCAATAAATTGTATAATTTTAAAAAATATTGTGTTTGTGTTTCACTTTTAATGGAGTTCTACAAAGTACCTTCGATCGTTAGATAAATATTATAAAATAATTACTTATATACAATTTAGATATTCGAAGATAAAACCTATTACTTTCATGAAATCACAATCAAAATTTAAGTTGTTTTTATAATCTATACATTTTCTTTTCAATTTTCTAAGAAGTTTTTGTTCTTATTCCAAAGTTTTTCTGATTATCCCATGGAAATATAAATACATTAAAATTAACATTTTTTGTGTAAATGATTGTTGAACAAAATCTATCCCTTCTATCTATAGATCTAAAGATAAACAGGTTAGACAGACAGACAACTGCAGTGACATCCAAATAGTGGTTGGTCTACGACGTTCTAGAAACCTATTAATTTTCAAATGTGGTTTTGACATCTTTTCCCTGAACAAAGTATTGAAATGTACTCTTAGTATGAGTAGAAACATAGTACTATGATAAAAATATTAAAAAATAATTATATAAATATATTAATTCAAAAATTAAACTGACGAAACAAGCAGAAAATATGAAAAAATCTAACTTAAAATGGTAGAGATAGTAACTTTTAACCAATGTGATAATATTCTACAAACATGGAATATTTGAGTAATATTATTATTATTTTGAAAGTAAAATGAAAAATATATTTTATAAGCTTTTGTCTGGTAAAATCCTCGCTTTAAAGGTTGACGTTGATATATTACGTCCATTCTTTTCTCGGCTTCTGTGATTTTAAACAGTCGAAAAGTAATACATTGTCACACTGGTTCATTATTATGATAAGTAGTTGGCATCATAGCTATTTAATATGATCAACTAAGCAAATATTTATATTTTACACATTCATTTTAATACTAACCTCGTACACAAAATAAATTGCAAAATTAAAAGTAGCAAAACCATTTTGAGTAATTGAAAGATGTAATTGATAAATTATTAAGATATTGAAAGATAAATGTGTTAGATTGTAAGGAATAAAAAAATATATTTTATCTAATTAGCTAAATATCAACATAAAAACAATTTAACAATGAATATCAAAGTTATGTTTCAAGTTATAACAGTATGTAGGTATACTACACTATATAGGATCCATGTAGGTATGTGAGAAAGGAAACTACTAAAATAACTGAATTCGGCTCTTAAAGTTTTGTGATTCACAACTCCATAGGGAAATCTTCATTTACTATTGGAAAGATTGGAAAAGTTTAGCGCGTTTGTTATCTTCTAAGAGATTAATAGTATACTGAAGAGTTTTTCCAACGAACTGACAGCTTTCCTAAACTCACAGATATATAGATTTCGACTTTCTTACACCACAATCCTTAACAGAACATATTACAAAATAGATGGAATAGTGGGACAAGTATACAAACAAGCTTGAAAGTTGGCGTTCACCGTAGTAAAACAAAATATTCTAATAAATACACCAGCCTTTATTTGTTGGCAGCTTGCATGCCCTGTGAAAAATTTAAAACTCTTTGGTTTTTGCCTCCAATTATTAAGGTTACAGTTATATTATTTTCATATTATTTTTGTTTTTTATAAAAAAAAAAATCATATTTTATAACAGCAAAATTTAATTTCAATTTAATAAACGGTAATAGCTAATATTAAGAAAAATAATTTATATAAAGTCACAAATATTATAATATAATTGAACAGCTAAAATATAGATTAAGAAACAGTAATACTAACAACAAAGTACAACTTTCAGAGACAAGAAGTAAAGACTGTGCATTAGGCTACACTGCGCTACAAAGGTAACTAAAACATCTCCTATACTGTGCGACTGAAATGTAGTATACTTAGTATTTTCCAATACATATTAAAGATAGGCATTTGACGGTAAAAATATGTTTTTCCAACTTTACATTTAAAAACTTTTATAAATTATTATTATTTCTTTGGTATGACGACTCAACAAAATTAAAAAGGCTTATCATTTTAACTGTAACCCACTGAGGATGATGTCTTTGCCATTAAAATGTACATGAAGGGTACAACTGGATTATTAAAATACAGTCTTAATTTTTTATTTTTGTGGTTTGGAGATTCTTCGTTTTGCTTATTGTGAATATCACCACAGTACCTTCCAAAACATTTTAACTATAAAACTGTTTTAAAATATCATTCATACACACATTTTAAATATTTATTGATCACTCTTTTCTTTAAACAAAATTTTAATCTAACAAAGAAAATATAAAAACTCAGATTTTTTTCAACGCCTTAATAGCCGTTTTACGTTTGCTAAAGTTATAATAGTAATATCAATAGACTAAATCAAAGAACTTTTAGCAATTAATTGGTATCATTGGTTTATGTTTGTCCATGGGAAGACCGTGATTTAAACTTTAAAATATAACAGTACGAAACATAAGTAGGTCATAATTTGTCATTTTCTATTTAGGTATGTTATTAAGGACCAATTGGTGTGTTACCTGTCATTATATCTTATATTATGTTATGTGTGTGTTTGTGTGTATATATATTAAAAGGAACAGTTTTAAATTTGTTTCATAATCATTAATTTTACTTTTTTTTTCGAAGCAAAATAGCTATATAATATTTTTTACTCCAGAATATTATAAAATTGTTGAGGAACTTTAAACTTTTGTAAAACCACTTTCAGTGTCGCCGATTTTCTCTGCCGGGAGTCACGTGATCCTAGTGAATGTTCACACTAATGGATTTCAGTCCATTAGAGGTAATCAATTATTCCTCTTCTACAAGAGAATTTCAATATACTAATTTAGTGGTAAAATGATATTTAATCTACTTTATACTAAATAAATTTCAAAGCTTAAAGTAGAAACATTAGTTTCAATATTCAATTAATTTTGTAAATTAAATTTGTCGATTTTAATTTGTGTATTTCAATAGATAGAAACATCTATATTTAATCAAAATATTACACGTGTCACAAATTTATTGTCTACCATATTTATTAATTTATAAAACGTTCTTATGGATAACTGCAACATTAAAGTTTAACGTGACGTAACCCTTGCACAAAAATACTTTTAACTTCTTTCGCCGTAAAAGAATTGATCACATAGTATTTATATAGATAAGAATTACCTTAGTAGGTCCGTCTTGTGACTTCAATTTATATCTGGTTTTGCTATGACATGTTTCAAAGTTCAAGACTTCATCATCAGATACATGTAGATTAATTAATTCATTCACACGATGAATGCGTCACACATCAAATGTTAAAACACAAAACACAAACACAAACACAATAAAATAAATAAAAGGCCAAGACGGACCTACTAAGGTAATTCTTATCTATATATTTAATTGTGACTCGGTTCCGTAAAAACAAAATTGAAATACATAGTATTTACCTCACAGCTAAAATTGAATTTTCGACAAGGCTTAGTTTAAATGAAAAATAGCAACATTTTCTGATATTTTCATAAATATGTACAGAAATAACATCAGTGCAGAAATTAACCACGCTCCAAGTCCAATACCAGTGAAACAAATTATAACACATTCATAAATCATTTTCATCCTTCAGTATACCTTCAGACTTTGATTCAAATGTAAGGGGTAAAGTTAAAATATAAGTACCGAGATACTATAATTATATTTATATCAACGTTTAATAGGCTTTCGTACATATTAAGATTAAATTATTTTTAATAAGGAGAGACACCGAATCGATAAGCGTATATATGGAATCTAAGAGAAATAAAAAAAATCGCACGGCCTCTGTGTAGCTGTACAATACCTGTATATTTTGTAAAACCAAAAATAGTTTAAACAGAGCGAATTTATACTAATGAAAATTTAATAAATAAAAGTAAAAGCGAACTTATCTTCCCGCTAATCTAAGTCGTAGACTTTCAAAAAACATAAGACTCTCAACATCTATATCACTCTAACCTATGACCAGAGATTTTTAATAACGTGTAAAACTTTTAATAAATTATTGGATCGTAATATTTTGTAAATGTTGTATTATTTCGAATTAAATTCAAGAAAGAAATAATGAACTATCTAATCCAGTGTTATTTCCGGGAGAGTCATGTGTTTCTGATTCCAATAATGGAGTATTTTTCTCAGCGCTGTCACCCACTCGCACAGCTAACGCAGCTGAACTATAAATACCAAACTTATTATCTTGCATTTTCTGTAGTTTAAGCAAAATAATTGTTTACACAAACACAACGATAAACCGTTTATGCTAATGCTAATATATACATATATATATATATATATATATATATACTATAAAATATATATAATAAATAACAATAATTAGATTTAATCTAGATAAAATCGTTTTATCTTCCAATTATATAATAGTTGAAAAATATCTGTTAGATCAATATATTGTAAAAACTCTATTTTGATGATTTGAAAGTTTTTAATTTTAAATTTCGTATCAAAACAACAGAATTTTTTGTTCTAAAGACATGTCTGTATTATAAATCTTTATAATGCTATAAACATTTCCATTGTTATGAACAGGAATGATGACTTAGGGATGACAGCATAAATTGCTCTAATTGCTTTGTGGCATCTCCTATGCCAAGCTTGAATTAAAACACAATTTAATCTGGATTTTGAGAAGCAATCTCGCTCCCTTTTTATAATGAAACATGCCAATTTAACCCTTTTGATTGTTCATTTCATTATGACGAAATGAGTAATAACGATCAAAATTGCAAAATATGTCATTTCATTTTCAGTAATTCATATTTGTTGTGTTATTAATTTTTTTAAACAATATATATGTAATAACTTCTTGCTTACTGTAAATCATATCCTATCTGCAGATCCACATAATCGATTTCAATACAATGTATATTTCATTGTACTTAGAAGTACAGAATTTTACCACTCACAAACATCTTCCATCTTATGCTTCATAATCGTATTTAGGTTTTCTTTAATAAAGAATATCCAATAAACAAACTATGAAATTTGTGAAAATAGATGGCGGTTACACTGCACATATTTTATAAAACCAAAAAGTAATTTAATACGGTCTCGACATCATACATGAAATATAGGAAATTACATTTTTCTTTTCAGTATTAAGGCTTTTGTCAATTATATTTGTGTTACAATTAATCGCAAATTCCGTTCATATCTCAATTTCGATCGACTTATTTAGGGAGCTTAACAAGTTGTTCAAAATTCGGTTATATCTCAATATATATTTTGTTATATTTCCATGGTACTTGCGTTAAATTATATCGCTAATTACAAATTGTAGAATTTTAAAATGTCACAAAATATATAAAAATATAGCTTTCAACTACGTTATTGCACATGAGTAATTGTGATTTAAATCCTTTACACGATTTTCGTGTGACTGGTGTTATCAGTGACATAAACCTAAGGCTAAAAATTACGGAAAAGAATTAATCATTAAAATTTTCAAAACTCCTAACCTTTTGTATGACATAGAGTCAATGGTTTTGCTCACTTCACTGTTTTAAAACGACCAATGCTGTACTTTTCAGTAACTTTATTACTTTTAGTCACTAGGTGCTGCTGTACACACATTTTATTGTTAATGATAAGACACCATAGTTGTTTAGTGTTTAAACATGTTTATGTCTACTACAGACTTTATTGGTAACTCCAAGTTGAGTTACAATATATATATATATATATATATATATATATATATATATATATATATATATATATATATATGAAAATTTTATTTTTTAACAAATATTTTAAATATTGAGCTTTAGAGAATCTTACATTTTGCTTTGCGTTACTATATAATTCATTAAAGAAATATATCATATATTAAAAATTTCCTAAAAATAAAATATTTAAGGTGCTGTGGAATGTTTATTTTATTGGTGGCATGTATTGTTTTCCGAGACGTAATGAAGGTATTTTTACAAAAAACAAAACACACACACACACACACATATATATATATACATATAAACATATACTCATATGCACGCACATTACCAATTTAACATGTAGAATCATGTTCTTCCTGTAGAGTACATTGTGTGGTACTTACAGTAACCAAGTAATCAAGTAGGTAAGAAACGAAACTATTTTGATTGATGGGGGTAAAGTTCAATGATTCATTTCCCTTATGGCACCCTTTGGTTTTTGTTTGAAAAAATGTCAAAGGATCGGATATTATATTCTAAGAGATCAACAGTACACTAAAGAGCTCTTCCAATGGACCTACAGCTTACTTAAAATACATCCAGATATATGGGTTCCCAGTTTCCAAATCATCAGCCTTTAACAGAAAAGTATGATTTCCAAGTCTTTTACTTTATCTTAATTCAAAAGTCAATCCTTCAATTTCAGTAGACATTGAGTAGAAATACAATGTCTTAATGTGGTTTACTAACATTTGGTTGACTATTTTAGAAACTAAAAATAAAGAAACCTATTCCTAAAATTCGATTAATTCGGTTTGGATTAATAAACAAACTTCCGCTACACTTCTGGTTCCCTAGTAGTTTGTTACTTGTATTATTATTATTTTAATTATTAACAATTTGAAACATTATTTATTAATGGGTAAAATTTTAAATCACTCACAAAAAGAAAAGGAATGTTTTAAATTTATTTCTGAATGTACTTAGTCAAACTAAATGATTTTGGGTTATTCTATAAGGAATTATTTAGGTTTATTTTTATTTACTTAGTGGTGTATTGAATTATATTTAACATAATTAACTTAAATATCCTGAGACAACCAACAACAGTTAAATACACGTTATCAATTACTTAACTTGATAGCAGTGACTTTAGATAACTGTATTGAAATATATTATATAATAAAAACTCTAGTAAACTATAATGAACCATGATAAATTCAGAAACATCATCATAAATTTCCCCCTAACGTAATCACAGACGACCTTATCAAATTTTGTGTCTGAAGGTGAAATATATTGTGGAAGTTTGACAAGTTACTTTAATAATGTTATTTAAACTTTTACAGATTTCTTGCAGTTTGTGTATCTAACTACTTTATCTTCAATATTTATTGTAAAGGATATAGACATTTTTTATATTGAAATGGAATCCTCGGTTTTATTACGTTCAAAATAGTGGATTATTTAAATTCAAAACTCTCTGCTTGCGGAATTCCTGGAAAACTCTATTATATAATCAAATCATTTCTTCGTTTCTGAAAATTCAAGAACAAACTTGTTTTTTAAGTCATACACCTACATGAGGATTCTTTAAATTAGTTTAAATTCTGTATTATATTGAATTAATGCTTTGAAAATAACTATATCTTTTAGTAAATTAAGTAATAAAAAAGAATAAATAAAAAAAAATTTAATAAAAAAATAAAAAATTATGTCGTTAATAGAATATGTTATAATACAGTAAAGGAAAGCTATAATACTAGTATTCCTTTAGTTAATGAACGTATTATTAATAATACTTCATCCCTTGTAAAACTATAAAAAAAGGATTTTTTAAAAATTCTATATTTTTATTGCATATCAAACTCCTTTGCGTAATTTACAAACAATCATATTCTTCCAAACTATTATTAATAACTCAAAAGGTATTATCATCGTAGGAAAAAAGTACATTATATTATTAATAGCTCTATTAATTATGTAAATTGTTCGAAATAAATAATACTGTTTAAGGTGAACAACGTTTAGAGGCTGTTAAATAATGTTATTTAACAATTAAAACCACTTTCTTTATATCTTCATATTTGTTTGATATATACTGTTGTCTAACTCGCCACACAGTACCAAATACTGTTTTAAGCCATAATAATTACATTTATCTACTTGAAAATAACGTGAACAGGTTCAATTCTATAACCGGAAAACTATTAAATGGCCTACCTAAAATAAACCAAAACAGTATTATTACCTGGTTATTATTACAAAAGTCCTTGGTACACGCTGTTACCTCTCAGATCTAGACTGCAACAAAGGAGACTCAAACCGCTAACCATGATTCTAAGCAGTCTGAATATATTTTGGGATAACTATGGAGAACACCATTTTTGTCTGTTGGTGAAATCGTAGAGACTCCAGCTCATAAATTTATAATATTACTTCCCCCTTTATTCACCTGTTTAAGTGTTCAAAAGATTTGAGTTCTTAGAAGAATGTCGTAGTAAATAATACGTTAAATGTAAAACTATCGTTAACACTCAAGATGTGATTTTCTTATAATTCTAACTGTAACCATTCACCGAAATATTATGTACTTCACACAGAGAGACTGAGAGTTGTAATCTTTAAAATACTGTTATTGGACTAATGATTGAAACAAATGAAAGATTAACTGCACTGGAAAATTTCAAACCAGTGATTCATCAGACAAAGCAGTCAGGGATTATGTGTTACATGTTAAATGTGAAAACTAGCAGTTATAAACATGAAGCTAAACAAAACGAGTAAAATAATGTGTTCTGTATAAAGTTGAAATGTTGAGATAATTCTGTGAATACATAAAGTTTATAGTTACTAGATGAGATATTTTGAAAGTTTAGATTTACTGAACTCATTTTTGTTATATTGCACCATTCACAGATGAAATCACTTTAAAAAAAGGAAGTTTCAATCTAGTTTCACATTTCACTGCATAAATAAAATATAAATAGACGAATAAATAATTGCAAATATACTGTATTTGGAACAAAACAATTCAAAATTAAAGTTAACTTTGTCTATGTATGTACTATTTCTATGTTTGAGGAGTATTTTAAGAAATTATAATTATATGATTTGTAATTAATAATAAAATTTATCATAACAAAATTTTACTTAACCTAGGTGAAACAATTAATTTATTCTTAAATTTGTAAAATGTTAGTTGTAAATCAGCAAAATTAACTGAACTATAATAATATAATATAATTATATTGTAATTTTAACCGAACCCAATTTTCCATCCGATTTTGAAAAAAAAAATTATGATGGTTAGTTTTACAGCCACGTTTACGAATTTTAAACCTATAACTTAGTATTTATGCTGCAATAACGTCAATGCATTCGATGAATAATTTGTGTATTAATACAGCTTTATAATATTATTAAAATTTTAACTTTAAAAAAATGAATTAATGAATGAAGAGTGACAAAACAAATTGCTCAAACTACTTTGTGTCATCTACCACACCAGGCTACCATTAAAACACAATTAAATTTGGATTTTCAGAAGCAATATTTTACCATGAAATGTGATAATTTAACCGTAATGATTAATCATTTCATCATGACAATATTAATTATAATAATTGAATTTGCAGAATGTGTAATGTCACAAATATTTATAATGCTATAGTTTCTGTAATTGATCAATATCATATGTACGGTGAGTTTTTCCTTATTGCAAAAATAACGTCTTTTATATGCTGAATGATCGTATTTATTTAAAATATTTTCATTAAGATCCGTAGTTTTGGAAGTACTGATAACTGAAATATCAGGGCTAAAAATTGATCTGCTTAAGTATATATTATACATTAGATATGCTATAACAGTTTCACAGGGTAGTCTTTGGTATAGTCCAAATATCCCTTCGAAACCATATCATGGTAATTTATTTCGCTTTTTACGGAATTACCTCTAAGCCTAACAATATAGATTAGAAATTTACCTCTTTGTGTAGTATTATCAAAACTTCATAAAAATAATCGGGCTTTAGCAGAGAAAAAAAGGATTTTTATTACTCAAGTAATTGCATGAGGGTAGTTAGGATACTATATGACTTGTCATGACTAACGCTATCCTTATACAAAGAAATAAATGCAACTTATCCTATATTTAAAACACTATATGAAATCAAAAATCATCAAACCAACCGCATCGTAAAGGTTTTCATAAATTACTGATTTATCTAGAATGTGTTTCATTATTACTGGGAATCTGTTTTAATTTAAATTAATATATGACATCTAAAAAGTCAGTCTATGGCTACCAAGTATGTAAATAGTCCAAGTAGGAAAGCATTGGACGTCGATAGATGGTTATTTAGACAAAACAATATTGACCAACAAATTATTTGTATCAGTTTATCGAATTAATCTTGACACCTATTCTGAGTAAACTGATAGTCATTAAACCTCCAACACCTTGATCTTATCGTCATATTTTATACTACTTTTTACAATAAATTATTCTAACACAATAATTCAAGGACAAATTTATTACTTCACTACAAATAATATTTCTTTAAATGTGTTATTTGTGTGAAAATTGCGGTTTGAAAACTTGTTCTGGACTTGTATAAAATACCTTTCACTTTTATCTCGAAATATTGATTCAGTTAAGTACAATATGTATCTTATAGATATTGTAATATAAGATAATATTATAATATATAATAATATTATAATATATTATTATAATATTATAATATCTTATAATATTTGTATTTAGATAGTTGTATATAACCAACCAATTAAATTACAAATCAAATTCAATAAGATATTAAAGGATCCTCTTTGTATTTTTTTTTTTAATTTCTGCTATGAAGAAAGTATATTTTTCTATTTTAAATCCATAGTAAAATATCGAGTTGTCAGATGGGCTTTAATTATTACTGACCATAAATTTTAAGAAGAAATTAAATTTAATGTGTAGCATGTCATTGATGAAACTAAACAACACATAATTTCGCTATTCAGATGTAACAAATGTAATGAAAGCCACCTTCACTACAGTCTACTTTTTAAGATTAACCTAAACACTCCAGTATTTCACCAAGTGTTTTAAAATATTCAACAATAATATTAATAACTAAATCTTTCTGCAATGTAACTCCAACTGAACGTTGATGAGGAACTTGATATCTAAAGCTTAGCTGGTAGCAATTTTGTTTAAATATATATTTAAATTATGTACTTTTGTCGCAGAAGAAATAAATTAAAATTTTATTAAAATTACTGAATAAATTCTTTAATGATTATAAATGAATTAGTAATTTAAAATTTCAAATAATTAATTATTTGTTTAGTGAGTTCGTTCTAAATGAGAAGACTGTGTAATTGTAGATGTGATGATACGTGTAACAGGATTTCAAGATAAAAATGTAAGATCTTATCAAGTTACAGAACTGCCTGTAGATCCCATTCTCAACAAATCTAATATTTATACAAAGAATAAGTTTTATTCCCTCTTTATGTAGGAAATACGTTGAAGGGTCTTTTTGTTCATGAGATCGTAAAGACTGTACAGTGTACACAAGATAAGGAAATGTGTTACGTTACATGACGTTCCACAGTATCCTAACATAGAGGTAAAAGTTTGATACAACTTTATTCTTAAGCATACTAATAGAAAGAAAAATCTTCTGTCGTAAACTTTTATTGTAGAATATTTTATTATTAATATTATTATTATTATTATTTATTATTTTTTTTTGCGTGTTAATTTCTATAACTAAATAAACAGAAAAATTTAAATTTAACAAGATTCAAAAAAAAAATTTCCGCTTAAAGTACAAATAGGAAGGCCATGCATAAACAACAATAAAATTTGTACAAAATTAACAACCATTTTAATTCAAAAACATGGAGCCCAGTGATTAATAGTCACCAAGTCGCAGAAGTTGACGCAAGACTGATTATTAAAGTTTTCTATTTTTTCTTCATGCAAAATCTTCACAGGTATTGAGAATTTGGTCGATTGCGCTATTTATATGCAATATTGAGATCTAATCTAACTAGGAGATCTGATAGAGGAAGAGTCTAGCTTACGGCAAAAACATGACAGGTGTAGTACTGCAAATTCTACACCACTGCTGCAGATATAGACATCATGCATGCCTTTATTATAAACAATACATTATATAAAAACTAGTAAAATATCAATAATAAATGTATAAACGGATCTTCATTTCGGATGCTTGAATTTCAAATAAGCTGTTTTATATTATTAATTGATTATTTGTACCGAAATTCTAATTAATTTGAAACTTTACTTATTTTTTTGGTAATTTCATCAACATTATCTTTTCTTTCAACACAGATAAATAGATTGCATTTGATATTCCATGTACAAAATATGATGATTGCTTTTATACAATTATTATTCAATTTAAATAAATATCAATAAATAACTAGTAAATATCAGCAGTATAAGATATAGATATATTACATGTAGTGAGGGATAGCCTAATATGTCCAGTTAGCTTCTGATGTGAAAATGTAATAACATACAAAAAGTACGCTAACGGAACGTTGAAAATTTTTAAGTATGTATAATATACATACTGTATTTACACGCATATAAATGTTTAATAATAATATGTAATATAAAATAATATTTGATATACTGTATATATATTATATAGCTATGTACATTTTTTTTTAATCGTGAGTATTGAATTAAAATTAAAGTTTAATCTCGAAATGTTGTTTTGAAAGTATTTGGATCTTTAGTTAACAATTGAGATATATCATTCTTTTACATTATTTTAGATTAGAAAAACTTACTGGTTTTGCAGAAAATATAAAATTGTTTGTTTTTAGATTAGAAAATATATATTTAATAATTATTTCTTAGTTATTAGTAATTTTATGTTTTAATTAATTATTTATTTACATATCTTAGAATGGACTGCATATTACTAGGAGTATAACTCAATTTTCTCACAGAAAAATTGACAAAAAAGATTAAATTAAGTTATAAACAATACTCTGGATTATACTCTTTATGAGGGAAATTTGTTAAACACAATTTCGCCACTAGGAACAATTATTCATATTTTAATGACTATAAATTTATATTTATGTCTGAATAAGTTGTATATTTATTACCCTATCAGATTTTTACAAAACATTTTAAGGACTTAATGAGATAGGAACTGTAAATGTATTTGTGTTACTTTCAGTAATCTGTAGCAGGACCTCTTTATGTCGAAACAGTAACGCCATAATAAGAGGTAAATGACTTCATTTTGTTTTTTAAAAAAATGAAAAAAAGTGATATAAATTAATTTAAGAGTTGTAGTATTCTGATATCTTATCTGAAGGTAAGTTAAAAAAACAAATATTAAAAGAACTTTCATTGGACATATAATTAGGCTTACAAAGTGCAATAAAGTTATACCAACCACACGGTAATTTCCGGTAAAGTCATGAATTATAATACCACAAATAATATGTCTAGAAATCGGTCTTGCAGTTATTGGTGCAAAATTAAAATGTAAACTATAGCATAAAATCAGCAATATTACTGGAATAAAATCCAGCAATCATCAAAACTAAATAACTCACGTTACCATTGGAATTAAAACATTTAATTTTTTAGAATAAAAAATATCTAAATCTAAATCTGAGTTAGTAAAGAGTGAAATCGAAGGGATGCTAATTTGTCAGGTAAAGACAAATAAATTATAAAGAATAAATAATAAAATTAGGTGTAAATATAAGAAAATTAAATATTACGTTAAAAGGGGAATTGACAATTACAACTCATAAATCTAAAATATAATAAACTAAAAATAAAATTTGCATTAAACAAATAGAGTATCTAAAAACAAAATTTATACATCTAAAGGAAACGAAAAGTAAAAGTACAAAGTCCAAGTTAATTAAGTAAAACTTTTATAAATTTGAAGTGTTTGTTGCAAAAGGTGAATTTTATTACATATAGTGTTTTGTAGAGTTGTCTTCATAAAGAAGGAAAACTTAAAAACATTACTTTATTACCTATAAGGTAAGAAAAATATGAGGCATAGTTTAAAAAAAAAAGGAACACAAAAATAATTGTTTTTCAGTATTTTCGAATGTACGTATTTTAAAGGCTAACGTTGATATCTAACCTCAAAATAGTTAGCTATTGTTGTATCGAAAATTCAACATTTTTATATGAGATAACAATTATATTTTTAAACAAAGTTATACTTAAAAATTTAAAAATAAAATTTATATCATGTCTTTTAATAAAATTAAAAAATAACAATACATTTGTAATTTTGTCATAATTATTATAATTAGAATTTTGATTTCTGTAAGTGTGTGTACAATTTTTGATTAGTTTACATGAATAAAGGTTATATTCTAAAATCATAAAAACATCTCTGTATTTATTACCCTTATTCAATTAGTTATAACAAAACACAGACAAAGGAAAATAATTATTTTTAAAGTTTCATAATATTTTAAAGGTATAATAAATTACTAAAATCTTACCAAGTTGAAACAATCTTTACGGGATATATTTTATTGTATTCTATACAGAAATAACCTTTATGTAGTGAATACGGGCTTGACGATCCAGACTTGTTGTCGTGTAACCTTGGATTATAGGATTAGATCACTCTCTTTCATCTTTCCTATCAGGTTCCCCTTGATCAACTCTTCTTAGTTTAAAGTCCTTATTAAAGTATTCGAGGGCTAGGGGTGTTTATTTTATATTCTTTTCTTTCCATTAATGAAAATTAGTTATTATTATTATTA
Source organism: Aphrophora alni (assembly GCA_963513935.1). Taxonomy (NCBI): domain Eukaryota; kingdom Metazoa; phylum Arthropoda; class Insecta; order Hemiptera; family Aphrophoridae; genus Aphrophora; species Aphrophora alni. The sequence continues at coordinate 58,553,654 of OY740768.1, forward strand.
TTTTAAGGACTAGAGGTTTTTCGAATTAGATTACAAGAACAAACATTAACTTGAGTTTAGTTGCTATTGATAACTGTATTGAAATATATCCTACAAGACAACACTAATACAAGATAATTTTCAATGTGTCATCATAAATCTCTCACTAATGCAATCATGAACCCATCAATCGAACTTCGTGTCTTAGGATAATATATTGTTAAAGTTTCTTACGTCACTTTAACCAAATAGTTTTTCTAGTTGTTAAAATTTTTGTAGAATTCTTAAATTTGAGTTAAGTACACTTCATATTCACTGACATACTCGTAGATGTTTATAATATCGTATGTCTTGTAAAGAATTATATTTATATACTCTAATAGATTTCTAGAAGGGGGTAAAACAGATATGTTGACTACGTGAAAAATATTGTGTTACATTACTTTAGAACGACAACTCTCAATACGCGGAAATTATGACCAAGTATTTATATTTTGACTTTATATTAAGATAAACAAGTGTATACTATATTGATTGAGTTTGAGCAAAAATATATCAGTTCCAGATAGTTTGGGGGGAGGCAATTCTTCAATAGTATATTATTGCTATCGGAAATTTCTGATCATTCATTTCAAAATGACAAAGATTAAATTCCAAAACTCAAAAATATAAAATGTTAATTAATAATATTTAAACTTACGTCAAGCAGTCATTGTTCAGGATGTCCTTCTATTTTGTCAATATAGCTGTTTCACTATCTTTTACTATCATTAGATGATCAACACAATTTACTGAACATTAATATTCATTCCACAAAAACAAATAAACATATTTAATAAATATTTAGTATTTGAACATTTAGTAGTGGCGCCTGTTGTCATCTAATTTGAAGCCAAACCCGTCTAACGGGTTTCTATATCTAATCGAACTCCAAACCTCTTACCTATTATACAGTTCAGTTCAAGTAAAACCGCTATTTAATGCATATGCGTATTAGCAACTCCCATATCAAATCTTTTGTGTGTGTTTTATCACATTTTCTTTTCCTATATAATTTATTGGTTAATTACATCAACTGAACATAATTTTAAGAACATTAAATTTAACACACAATATAGTGAAATTGTCATGCACGATTAACTAATGACGAAGAACTGAAGTGTTTTTTTCTGTACACCAACTCCCAGTTGCACTAAATTCTGGTTGTAAAGTCTTTGTTGTTTAAAAATTTATATGTATCTTCATATTTAGTGAAAGATGATCGGAACGTGAAAACTCACGATGGCCAGAGGCGGCACTGGAACGGTCTGTCTCCAGTATGTTTGCGATCATGTCGAGTGAGTTCGTCGGGCCTAGCGAACTTCCAACCGCATTGGAACGGCTTCTCACCATTATGTGTGCGAAGGTGCGCTTTTAAATGCAACGACCGTCTTAATGCAACCGGAGTGAGAACACGTATGCTCTATAACTTTCCTCCGACTCCAGTTCTGTCCACGATGTGTTTTTGTAACTGCCGTTTTTAAACTCAAACCGGAAGGAGGACTTCCAACATAGACTCAACACTTTCCCATGACTAAACAAGAGCCATGGCTCTCACGTGAGGGAGGGGGCTAGCTGATGCTGGGGCGAGGGTGCCCGTGGTCCTGTTCCGGGAGGAGAAGCCCGAGGGCGAAAGATTTCTCGTGACAGTTCAAATGGTTTCATAAAACAATTAGCGTGGAAAACCTCAGATATAATTAAAAATAAATGACAAACTTTAACATAAATCACAACTACTCATAGTTTTAAGTTAATTACTGTATACCAGTACTATGTGTAGTATATTATTTATTGTCTTGGTAGAAACATAGATGCGACTGCAGCAGGAGTTAAATTCTAGGAATCACAGAAGGTATAGTTAGGATTATAATATTTAACTTCAACTGTAAAAAGCTACATTGTGGAAACTTCACTAACCAAATGAATGAAAACAATTTTCCTTAAAAAATCCCTTTATTTGTGGAACAAAAGCACAATCGCTAATTCATCATACTGATCTGCTACATGCAAACAAACCTTACTGACAGTGGGATAATCCTAGTCACAATCCACTCTTTGCATGTAGCAGCTGAGGATGATGACTTAATTATTGAATCGTCGTTTTGTGTTTGTGTTGCACAAATAAAGAGATTTTTTTTAGGAAAATTATGTTTCATTTATTTGATTACTACCATATATGTTTAAAATTCTACAAATCTAGATTTAGATCTAGAAAAACTCAATAATCCACTGATGTTATTGAATCAACCTAACAGTACATAGCAGCAACTGTATAGTGCAAAATGTATGCAAAATTTTGTTTAAATATATACAAATATATCAACAAGAAGACACACACAAATATTTCAAACATTTTAATTTACCGTAGAAGTATTTTGAATAAGTGAATGAAGACAATATTTTTGACTTTCGAATATTTCCAATGTGAAACGCAATACGATTAAACGTATATAGTTAAAATTTAGTAATATAAAGGTAACTTTCAATCTCAATTTCCTATAGTACACAACACAACTATCCGTGTTAATTCTATTACAAGTGTCATCTAGGAGAACTGCGATAATTGTCAAGTAGACAAGATAGGTTGGTCATACTTCCCCCTCCACACCTTCATACTTAATTGGAGAAGTTGGGGAAGGCGTTGATTTCTCCAATTCATGCTTCTGTATTGATGAATTTTCGAGTAGTAAGTTAAATCAACTATTATGTTATCTGCCTCTCCTCCAAGGTCAACGTTGCTTTATTAAAAAAAAAAAAAAAAAAAAAAAAAAAAAAAAAAAAAAAAAAAGAAGAAGAAGATAACATAAAATAGCTCTCGATTATTCTGTAACGTCATGGTCAGAAAAGAACAGCAGTTGTCAAGAAAAACCTGATGCGAAAGATGAAAGAGAGAGATCTAACCCAAGACTACACTAAAAAAGGTATAGATCCAGTTGTCGTCCTGAGGCATTCCCACACCCCGTACTCACACAAGTGAGCCTCTTAGGATTGGATATCTTGAAAACCATTAAATTGTGTATGTACAAAAATACCTCCCACTACCTCCTCCCCACCAACCACCCCTTTTTCCGAAAACCTTACACAACTCCCTTTTAGGGTGTATCCGAAATCACGGTACTTACCCAAGCCAAAAAATGTACATAGAGCATGCTATCTCGGGATTGCCGAGTACTTAACCGAATCAAGATCCAGCTAGAATATCTCACGATTGCAAACCATTCCTCCATCTTGGTACTAACCTAATCCAAAACAAAATCCCACCACTCCCTAAGCCAACCTAATTCCATCATTTAGGTACTAACCTAACCCAACAGTAGGAACGGAGGCTTAAGTTTTGACCCAACTCTCCCAAAATTTTGACGACGCTATCTCAGGATTGCGGTACACCCTAACCCAATGTGAAAGTGTACATTCAGCTAGACTATCTCAGGATTGCAAATCATTCCCCTCCCAAGAGTAGATCTACGGTGTCCCACCCAATAGCGTATTTATTTTCATAAATTAACGAATAGTAAATGTTCTTATTCCAACCATTCACAGTGTACCATAATATATTATAAAATGACTAACAACCTGTAGCTAAAATCCCAGTCTTCTCACTACAAGTGTTTGCTCAAGTTAAAACTAACTACTATAAACAGGAGTGTTAATAAAGTATTATTGATACTCTAAATTGTTTAGTTAATTAATATAGTTATAAAAACTGTCAGCCAACCTCGACTTACAGGCCTTTCGGAGTAACTCCAATGATTATATACTAAATGAATTGGCTGTGATATCCACTGACAATAAATTTCAACAACATTGGATTGTAGGACCACCTTTTGAATTTACAGAATTATCAGAACGTAAGAAAAGAGACATCTCGGAGTATTATTTCAGATCCCTCCGATGATGGTAACTTGGTTACCGAAATGTACATAAGGGAACTATAAACTTGTGGTAGGGGTTTCAGTGTTATATATTATCAGAGTGGTCAAATTTGTTTTTCAATATCTAATCCAATGGAAATGTTAATTGAAATTTATTAAATTTTATTATGTAACATTGTATTTATGATAAAATACTGTAAGTTTGTTTACTTAATATATGGAAAATATATAAATATATATATATATTTGAGTATTTTGTGTTTTAGCCATCAGGATAGTGTGTAATGTAATGCAATTAATGTTGTTAGGTCCGTCAATTATCCTTTTCCCCCCTTTTGTTCAAATTTGAATTTATATTAGCAGTTTCAACAGTTCAAATGGTATCTTCAAATTGGCTCATTGACTTTTTGGTTAACATTAAAGTTTCAAATCACATAAAACGAATCACAACAAACGCGTTTTACATAAACTCCACCTTTAAATGGTTAACTATCACAAGTTCACTGAACTGGTTAAGTTGAACTGGTGCTCCACTTCCAATCTGTTTGCTTTAATTTATTTTATTTGGATTTTAATGGTAGAATTGAATGTTTCATTTCAACTATAATTTAAATTGTAGGTAAGGATGAAAACATCCATCCTCTTTGTTGTAATCTATCCTCTTGTAATTTATAGTATGCTATAAAGAAAATACAAATTTTTAATACTTATGAAAGAATACTAATTATTTTAAGCAACAAATACTTTAACCTGAAAATTATATTAATTTAATAAAAAAAGTTTTCAAAATTTACTTTAAATGCTAACTGAATTTATTGTTTTATAGGAGTAATTGTCTCAATACATTTCCCAAAAAGGCAATTGTAAATTTTAACTAATTTACTGGCTGCCTGATTTAAGCGTAGGTTTTTATTCCAGAAAGAATTACGTACTCGTGGAAGGTCGTGAACCCATCATCGCTTTAATTTTAAACGGGTTTCCTCTTAATAAGATAGGTTTGATATGTACTAAAAGTAATTATAGTTCTCTGTAAGAGTGGGTAGTATTATTGACATTACCCTCCAGGCTCCCTTTAGTGATTAAGTGCTTTCAAATCTCGAGGGAACCTAGCCAGATCTACACTTTTATTAAGACCAGGGGTCTTTATTTTATGTTAATTTTTTTCTTTACCTTTCTTTATTAATTGTGACCGATGCCTTAAAGATTTTTTGCCTTTGAACAACAAGACAACAAAAATATTGAAGTTCAATGTTTGTTCAGAGTTGCTAAAGTTTGTTGTACCTTCTTGTAACTTAATCCACAAAGTGTACCTATCTTTCTCTATTTTTACAAATATTTGTTATGCAGAGAAAACGTTTTTACTCGTATTAACAAACACACACACACACACACACACACACACACACACACACACACACACACACACACACACACACACACACACACACACACACACACACACACACACACACACACACACACACACACACACACACACACACACACACACACACACACACACACACACAGACACACACACACACACACACACACACACACACACACACACACACACACACACACACACACACACACACACACACACACACACACACACACACACACACACACACACACACACACACACACACACACATACACACACACACACACACACATATATATATACATATATATATATATATATATACATATATTATATATATAAGCCTATTCTTGACAATATTCGCTGCTATAACACGTAGTTTACGCACTGCAGTGTTTTATCTGCAACAATTTACTGTGTAAAAATTTCCAGTTTCACGCCTGCCTCTACGTTGCGTCTTGTATTCAACTTTTCCTCTCAAATAACTTTGCGTACATATTTAATGAAAGAAAAGGACAAATATATCTGTTATATTGTCGTATACTAAAGCACACAATGCTACAGTAATCTCAAATATCAACAAACATATTTACTTACCTATAATAAATTTAAATATATATATATATATATATATATATATATATATATATATATATATATTTAAATGTTCTTTGTCCTCATATCTTGATTTAAAAAAATTAATTTCCTATTTAGTACTGTCACAAATATGTGGTTTGTTTAATATTATTAAATATCCTTAAACCATAAGTGATCAATTCTATTACAGTAGAGTTACCAATTATGTAAAAAAAGTAACAAATATATTGTCATATATTCAATTAATTTCATCTAGATAAACAACTTCCAAAATGCTCTCGTAGTATTAGGAAATGAGGTAACCACATAAACACATTATGTATTTCAAAATTTTTATATTGCTTTCTCATGTACAACGTAAACACATACAAAATCAACTATTTCCGTTTTCAAAAGCTGTTCACAATAGAAAAAATAGAAAAACTAAATATATATTTATGTAATTCATTTCATATCTTAGAAGAATTTGAAAATAACAACACTTCGCTTCTAAGTAAATGAAAAAGTTGATTTCAATTGGAAACTGCTAATGTATATCTATTATTATTATTATTTATATATGGTATTAAAGTATGTGTCATATTTTATAACCAATTTATGGATTCAAAGTTGCAAAAGAGACTTCCTCCCTATATTTTAATTTTCAATCTTCATCTAGATTAATGAAAATTATTCTTTTTTCGTATTATGTAATTATTTGAGAACTGTAATTAGAAGTATAAATATAATAACCAACGACAATTAAAGCACCTCTCTCCTTTTTGGAAAATACGTCTATATATATCCAAAAATTAAATTTATTAACAAAATATATATACATTTTGTTAATGAATAAGTTTTGTAAAAACAGATCATATTCAATGTAATAATAAAAATAATTTATGAAATTAGACAAACTGAGTGTATTAAATTTGGAAACAAAAAATGTTTTTAAAAGTTAGGTACTTTAAAAATTTCGTAAAATATAAATAATATCTGTTTTATCCTGACAGGAATGTATAAGATATCAAACACAGGTCATGACTAACAGCAAAGTTATTAAAATATACATTACCTAACAAAAACCAAATTAACATTAGCTAAACATAAATTGTGAATGGAGTACTAAAATACAACAACAATTGAACACACACAACTTTAGAACAAATGGTTTATAGAAGTATTTTGAAGATGGGAAAGAGTCTTAGAAATTCAAAGACTTGTTTTACCAAAAGAGTAATTAATGTTCATATTTATGAATTTTCTGGATAGAGAGACTGATTATTGATATCAAGAAGGTCGATATATTTTCTTAATTTAAGGTAACCAGTACAATGGATGTGGTAATAGGGGATACTATAATAAAGATCTGTATTATTAAGAAAACTATTGGTCAATGTAAGTGCGAGTAAAATAATAATAACTGTAATGGTATTTTAAAATTGATTAAAAACACTATTTTTGACATCACACTCTAAGTAGTGCTGCCAATAAAAATGCCCATAGTTCTTAGAGCAATTTTTTACAAGGTCGCTTCCACCATATCGACCATTCTTCCATCAATCGATTTGTTTTTAGTACTAGAAGAAATGGAATACTTCCGTGTCCCTTAATCTTCAATATCCTATATCCGAATCTTTACTCAGTATACAAATATAAAATATAATTTAATGATAGTGGTCGAGGTTTATTTCGATTAAGTTGTTTTGTTTTACCAATTACTCCACAGTAATGTTTCTTTAATTTGTTTAATTCCTTAAAGAAACAGATTATAAATCAGAAGGAATTAGAAACAGATTCCAAAAGATTGCACTCAAACTAATTGTATTTGTTTTAGCTTCCTAAATAGATTTTCTTTGTACAATCATGTTCAAAATTTTATTACATCGGATCAAATCTTGTGGATTTGCCATATATTTCTGTAAAACTGGGTATTGTAAATACTGTGCTCTTAAAATAATCAAATGCAGAAACGCACATGAATTTCCAAGAGATATGTAGGAGATAACTTGTAATAAAATATTAATAATTTCAACAATTAAAATGTAAAAATGATTGTCATAGAAACCTTATTTTAGTGTAATGAATGAGGTATTTTTTGTAGAAACAATTAATTTTATGCGTGCAATTTACACCAAATACCAAGCTCACTTTAGTAAATAAACCTTTAAAATATCCCTCCAACAAACCAACGTTAGTAAGTCAAACACCTACACCACCACTATCGCCAGGGTTGAAGATGTTAATAGGAGGGAATAACTTCCACCACAGGTAAGCGTGCATTATAATGACATTACTTTTCAATTAGGCATAATTGAAAGTGAAAGGTATTGCAACTTGGATACAAACTATAATCCCGATTTTGAATTGTAGTCATTTTTAGAAATAATAAAAATCAAATTTAACACTTTCAAGATATTTTTTTATAAATGATTTCATGGTGTGACCATTATTGAGCTATAAACAAATATTATTTGTAAACATAATATTTTGTTCTCTTTTTTATACAACATATTCCCTCGTTCTTATTACATCCAGTGAATTACTAGTGTTGGTAAATTACTTTCCAACAACGGAGCTAAGAAGAGTGTCTCCAAAAAATAACTGCAAGACATCCAAGAACTTATAAATATAAAGTCATAAATTTGATATATAAGACATGGATAAAGAAATTGTAATGTATATGATATTACAAAGTAATAAGTAGATTAAAACAAAATGCTTAGCAAGGTTTTAAATATGTTTCTAATCATACAATAAACAAAACAAAATTAAAACAATGTAACATGTTTTGATTTCCAATAGACGGTTTACTTTTGTCAAATATATATAGTGCTGATATGTTACATTGTTTTAATTTTTTATATTTTTTTTTATTAGAGACATGTTTAAAACCTTGCCAAGTATTTTGTTTTAATATACTTAATTATTTGTAGGATCATATACATTACAATTTCCTTTTCCATATCTTACATATCAAATTTATGACTTTATATTTATAAGTTCCTGAGTGTCTTGCAGTCTTTTTTGGAGACTCTCTTCTTAAGTCCGTTGTTGGGAAGTAATTTACCACCACTAGTAATTCACTGGATGTAATAAGAACGAGGGAATCTGTTGTATAAAAGAGAAAACAAAATATTATGTTTACAAATAATAATTGCTTTAACTCAATAATGGTCACACCATGAAATCATTTATAAAAAATATCTTGAAAGTGTTAAGTTTGAATTTTATTATAAAAAAATGTCTACAATTCAAATTCGGGATTATAATTTGTATCCAAGTTGCAATACGTTTCACTTTCAATTATACCTAATTGAAAAGTTATGTAATTATAATGCACGCTTACCTGTGATGGAATTTATTCCCTCCTATTAACTTCTTCAACCAAGGAGATAATTGTGGTGTAGGTGTTTGACTTACTAAGGTTGGTTTGACTGAGTTTTAATATCTCTTTTCTGCAATAAAATAAAAGTACATTATAATAAAAAGTTGCACTAAAATATCACATGTCATTATAGTTAAAACATAATTAATTGCAAGTGTACAACATTCAATATATTACATATTTTTTATATCAATTTAATTATGCGTTTTACTCTCAATGGTAAATGAACACACACATGGGTTTACAAAGTAAACAATAAAATCTAATTTTATTATATCAAAAAAAAATAAAGACAAACAATCAAGAATTAGAAACAAAATATAAGTTAAATATTAATCGAAATACAATTGTCTGATAAGAGCACGGGTAAAAAATTATATTGTCTTTATATATATATATATATATATATATATATATATATATATATATATATATATATATATATATATATATATATATATATAACAATCTCAGGGTGGGTAACGTGCCGACCTTATCCAGTCTCCTGATCTTATTTATTGAAATTCTCAACCAATATTAGATTAAATTTTGATTATGAAAAAATTAATAAATTTGAAAATTTTGTTTTGGAATTTAGAAAGTTCGAAATATTTTGGGTAGATCTCACCAATTTGTTGAATTATCGTCCTGGTATTCTTATCACTTATATACTCCCTCGTCAAGCACACACAAAAAAAACTATACTTTTCTTCACTTTTCACAATTAAAAAATTCAAATTTTATAGTCCATCGCTGTACGCGTTTATAGTCTTCGATGTTCAAAACAATCAAATTCAATTTTATAATATCAAAAAAAATTACACAACCTCAGGGGCTCACACCTTGTTAGTACGGGAACTGGCATTCCGGAGGTTCCATGCTGGGTCCTTCCTTCATCTAGTCTTCGGTTAGGCCTAGTCTAGTCTAGCCTAAGGCCTCTTCTCTTTTATCTTTCCTATCTGGTCTCTCTTGACCGAGCGGTCTCTCTTGACCAACTTTTTGCTACCCCGACGCTATTAGAGTATTCGAGGGCTAGGGGTCATTCTACGTTTATTCTACCCTTTTCTCCAATAACAAGAAAAAACAATTAGTGACAAAACTACGGAACGTAAACCCCGCGTAGATAACCCTCTCAAGGGGAGCTCTACCGTCGGTTCCGATCGGATGCAGGCCCCGGTGGCCGGCGTTGGTCGCAAGGATTGTGGGTGAGACCAACCACACAGCGTTATTGATAGGGTGGAACACTTGGCCCAATTAAATACTACAAGTGCAATCGAAGGAAAGGGAGGACAACCCGTTCTTAGGAAGCTCGAGGACTGTGCGCTCTCCAGTTCAGCGCCCAAGAAGTATGGGGGATTTGCCGGAGAGGCAGTTGCAGCCCATACAACAGCAGCAAGTGCAGCAGCAGGTACAACAAGTTCAGACGCAGCAAAAATTGTAAAAACAACCAAGGCGAGAAGCAACAGCAGGTAGGGTCGGAGCCCGCCTGGGGAGCGTTTGCAGGTGTTGTGGGGGATGCGGATAGGGCTGAGCTACAAAACATTCAGAATCTGCTAGAGGAGGCTGAAAAAACGAGATTGAGCAGTTCTCTATCATTAGTAAGGTTTTGTACAGCATGAAGCTGGCGGCAGCGGAGCAAAAGAACATCAGTATGGATGTTAAGAACAGCATGGTACTGATTGAGAACGGCCTTGTTGTGATCCAGTCATGCCGAAATATAAGGAAGAATACTATGCGTGTGCTGTGGGCAAAAGCAGCAGGAGCGATAGTCGCACCATCGCTTAAGAACCCAGACTTGGACACGCGAACTGCTAGACATACGCGGACAGCATCCCTTAGCCTGGCGGAAGGTAATAAATGCTCAGAGGCCGTACCTAGCATGAAGAGGGCTGCAGGGAGTCCCCCCGGGGCGAAAAAAGAAAAGCGCTGAAGCTGACACAAAGACTGACAGCTGCATGGAGACGGAGAGTGAGGGACCTTTTATCGTCCCTCAATCCCGGAGGTCGATACTAAAGATTAGGAGGGCGGAAAGGAAGGATGAGGATGCAAACGCCGCAAAACCTAGGAAAGGTACAGTCGATCGGGCCTCAGGAACAAGGGTCGGAGTGTGGAAGAAAGGAATCAGATCCAGACTGGATGCAGTTTTTGTTAAGCTGGAGGAAGGACAGTCGTACGCGGAGACGTTTAGGAAGATAAGGAGCGCAGCAAAGGCCGAGTCGTCGGGGACGACAATTAAGTCGGTCAGGAAGACCAGGGAAGGGAGTATTCTCTTCGAATTGAGTGCCGACTCGAAGGACAGTGCGAAGTTCAGGGAGGAGCTCCAGGCCATGCTTGGGGAACGAGCAGGTGTACACAGTCTTGAAACAAAGGAAATGCCGGAAATCAGAGATCTGGACTGTTGCTCCACGGAAGAAGTACGGCAGGCGGTATGTGCAGTGTAGAAGGGGATGCGTTCGGCATTAAAGTATCGCTGACAAAGCCAAATGCAAGAGAGCTATTATTAGCTATTGTGGAGCTGCGTCAGAAGGATGCAAATATCCTACTACAGACTGCCAGGATTAATAATAGGCTGGGTAAGATGCAGGGTGCGAACGTGGACCAGAGTTGTACAGTGTTACTCGTGCCTCGAATTTGGCCACGTTCAGGCAGTCTGCAAAAGTCCGAAGAGCAAACTGGAAGGTGCATGCTTCCAATGTGGCGAGGTTGGTCACAAGCGAAGCGTTTGTATCAAGCAACCTAGATGTATTTTGTGCGATGAGAAGAGGCTCGGGATACCGGAGGAGTCTCACGTTCTAGGTTCGGGAAAGTGCCGTGCTTTTCGTGAGGCTTTAGACCGTACCAAGAAAAATCGAATATGATGCCACGCAGACGATCCGACACAGCAGTGGGAAACAGGACAATGATTTTGCAGGTTAACCTGGGTAGAGGGAAGATTGCACAGAACCTGTGTTTACAAACGGCCTCAGAACTTAAAGCCAACGTTCTTCTGCTTTCTGAACAGTATGGTAAGCAACAGTTATCAAATTGGTATCAGGATATCAGCGAAAGGGCTGCCATAGTGATTGTCAAACCAAGGATAGAAATAAGAGACCTAGAAGTGGCCGGAAAAGTGATAGTAACTGGTTTTTAGAACCCTCCACTAGCATTCTTATTTCTTGAATAAGAGAACTTAATATGCTTTCATATTTAATTAAAAACTCTACTCACTTCACTTGTCTGGAACTCGATACTATCGGCCGTAATATTTGTAAATAATAACTAGTATAAACATTATCCTTGAATTTATTACCTTTGTGTTTGAAACTGCACTCACATTGCTTGTCTTGGTGGCAGTCCTCCAAATTTGTCTTATTGAAAACTTTCTACATTATTCAGCAGTTCCTACGACACGATTGTAACGTGTCTTTTAATTAACAGTTTCATTAATATATTCACTTACTTCGCTTAGGTCAGTATATGTTCATCTATATATATATACAACAAAGGATTTTTAATAAAGTGAAGAACGTGTAACTAGATAAAAAATTTATAAGTTATATTTGTACGATTAAGGCGATAGTTACCGAAATGGTTTTTCGCCTCAAAACTCCACCAAAACAATTGTACGATCTTAACAACCATCATTAAAAATTGCGTAGTTTAATTGTTATTTATATAAAAAATAACAAATTATTCCTTTAATTACTTATGAAAAATGATAAAATTTCATAGAACTAAGGTTAATCTACTAGTATACAAACATTTAATGTAAATCTAAATATTTAGGATAATAATGTAATACAAACTGTTAATTAAACTACACAGCAGTTACTGTAGTTAAAGGTAAACTGAAAACAAATTTATGAATTTATATATTTACCATAAGCAAAATATTCAATTATTAGATTACCATTAATTAGCTTAGGCCTATACTATAGGTAAACAAGATTCTATATAAATATCTTGATTTCATAATGGTAAAATATAATTTTAAATTACTATGTCATGTGAAAAAAGTTTAATCAAACTTTGTAACACTGAAGGTATTTTTTTATATAAATAAAGTGTTTAAATAAATAGTGATTTAGCTATTTGATCAATAAAATATTGTGTTTTAGATTCATAACTTGTAAAGACTTTACTTTTATTCAGTTGTATTTATGCAAAAATGTCGTAAAATGTCTATATACACCTTATAACATTACGTTATAGCAGTTCCCAGTTATCTCTAATAGGAGCACACTTATTATGTTTTCCTCATATTTCTATAACTCAGCATTAAACTATCGTAAATATCATTCCTGTAGCACTAACGTAATACTGAAATTTTTCCAAATAAAATGGAATTATATTTGTATAACGAAATATTGTTAAATAAGTATATACATCAGTATTGTTATTCAATGGTATTATTTATTAGAAACAATTTAAATAAAAACGAAAACTTATTTTAAAATATGTATATGAAATTATAAGGACAAAGATAGGAGTTGACATTATTTACAAATAAATATTAAGCTTAACTTGTGAGAAATATTATACTTAATAGAATAAAACTTGAACGCAAAGTCTCACAAATAGCATTTTTATTTAATCAAACGCCTTTCAACGACAAAGTTGCTATCGGGGTACGATAAAATACTAGGATTAGACGTAGTTTGTTATTGTAGCTTGTGCATCACTGAAGATGGTGACTTTGAGGTTGAAACGCGTTTGAATTAATTAGAAAAATATACAATTTGTGTTCATGTTTTATTCTATTATGTTGACAATATTGGTTAAATATTAAAATTGAATCAGTTTTAAACATTAAATTACAATATTAACACAGAAAATTTATGTGTTACTTGGTTTCTTATTTGTTACCCCATTAAGATAACACGGGAGGCAAAGATAACAATGAGACAAGACAAGGACTTCTAGATACTCAATAGAAATTAGTACTTATTTTTAATGAAAGAACTGTAAACTTATTTTAAACTTTTTTATGTTTTTGTTTACAATAAAGTAAACCATAAGGGAATGTCAAAAAAAACTATAAATAAATATGTTCACGCAAAATATATTTTTTTTTATTTTAAAATTTTTTTAAGAGTTCTAATTACTAATGAATTATTTATATTTACAAAGATGTCACATAATTTTTAATGACTACAGGTTGATTTATTTTTGTTCAGGTTCATGTAAAATGTTTTATCTTACTACTGAACATTTAACGTCATAGTCAATATTGTTGAAAATTATGTTTATGTTCCTTTCACACCCATTTCGTAAACGTATTTAATAACTTTAACTATGAAAGCTATTTTATAACATATTTTGTAATTTATTACCAATGTGGCATTCACAATTAATGGATTGTTGTTGTGTAATATCTCACAGTTACGTTAGTTGAGGAACGATATGTAAAGTTATCAACTGTAAAGTTACCCCTCTTCTTTGCATAATACATCTTTTGGGAGCAATTTGTTTAAGTACAGTATGGGGTCGAGTAACTTAACAAGCAAATGAAGAACCCTCGTAGGAATTTGTACATACAATGGAAAATTTCAAATTGTATTTCTTTAAGAGAATAATATTGGAAACATTTTAGTTTAACCATGTGTGTTGTTACCTATTTATGTTGCTATATGTGTTATACCATACTATTGTTTATATGACTAATTGTAAATAAAAAATATTTCCCCAATTGTGTTTAGGCACACGTATACAATTTGTGCCTCCTTTCTGCATGCTTAGGTCAAATATAACTTTTTGGAACTTCGATGAGAATTGTGCTCATTTCCGGAACATGGAAACCTCCCTTCTATTTGTGACATACGAAACAGTCTTTTTTCTGAACGTACAGGAGTTACTCTAACACATAAAAACTGCATTGTAACAGGATATTTAGGTTCATGGAATGTTCAATACAATAAGAGCTATTTTATACTTGTTTGGAATACGAGAGACTTTATTGGACCTTTAATTCGACCCAAGGTCCGTACTTTATCCCTGTAAGACTAGCGAGGACGAGAAACCATCATAATCAAGCGAAATTACAAAATATAGATTCTAGCCTTCGTGAGGTTAACTGACAACATATCATCAAGAACTAAGCCAGCAGAGTATTGTTAATAATAATCTTAATTAGTAAAACAGCTGCAATTAACAAATAACTGAGTGAATATGAGTCTGGAACAAAAATAAATAATAAATTAATTCCTTAATGTGAATTGTATTACATACTAATTTTTAGATAGTGAATTTTCCTTATCTAAATAGTTTGAAGTTAAAGGATACCAGCTAAAGATGAAAATAAACAAATCTGATTACCTAAAAATCGGCTGTAACTAATTATATATTTTGAATAAAATTTGATACAAAGTAAAGGATATACATAGCACAAATACATGTTCGAAACCTCACATATAAGGAAATTATTGGTCAGGATTAATTATAAATATATTAAAACATTATATATATATATATATGTGTGTGTAATTTTTAATGTGTAAAATTTAATTTTAATTGGATAAATAGTATGAAACGGAATATTAACAACTCTCACATAGAATTATGTATTTGAGCCATGAATCAATCAAAACTTTTGGCTCAAGTAACTTTCATAAATTCGGTTGTAACGAAACACAAATTGTCAAGTTTTAATTACGTACAAAAACTCAATGAATGGTCAAACAGTTTTTCATCGACATACATTTCGATTTCTGTCCGTTGCCAACTGTTAAACTATGAATTATTTGCTCTACATTATTTAGTAGGTTAGTTTTGAATTGACATAAATGTCATGAAGAATATCATCTGTTCTTAATGTCATACTTTACAGAATGTTGTGTATTTAATAAATCCTTTACATTTTGCATTTTTTGTAAGCAGAAGTTGGCAAGTCTATTATTTTATAATACGATGTGAGTAATAAAGTTCCTTTTTTATTTAATAGCGTTAATTAACTAGGTCACAGAGTCTGATAAACCCTTGTTAAAACTTGTACAATGAACTTAGCTGTTCATTTAAATATTACTTCAACGGTGTATACACCAATTTATTAAAAGCAATTTGATTATACGTTGTAAATTGAATTATATGTTATAAAGTTTATGTAATTAATTTCGTCAATCTTTAAACAAAACAAACAAGCAAAATGCGAATTAAAATTACGAACAAAAATAAAAACAATTTTAAAAACATTAGTTAAAAACACCATCTGTCTATCATAATGTGCATATAAAATGTGCTTAAAAAGTGTTCAGATGTGGTTTTGAAAAACATCAGAAACAGCTTCAAACATTAAAATAAAATTATATTTGCGAGTAAAAAGAAATTTTGAAAGACTAATCAATTAGAAGAATATTCAGTGATGATTTTAATATTTTTAAAGATTGATTTTAATGATTTTATTTGTATTAATAAAATTTTTAGCTTGGTTCTATGACGTATTTTATACACAAACTATTCCCGCAAATTTCCTTTTAAAAGGAATCAAAAATATATTTGTCGGATATTTTAAATATTGTTATCTCCTCTTTTGTACTAGCTAGATGCATTGAAGTTAAATGTCTTGAATATACCATATGACAATTAAGTCTGGAACCTCTTTTTTAATTTTTAAACCACAATAGAAAAAATACCAAAGTTCACACGTGCTTACTGGTGATAGTAACGCACACATCTGCCCAATTACCGACCGGATAACCCCTTTGGGGGACGTTCCACAAGGAGTTAGACAAAATTCTTAAATAGCAGCATAGGTCGAGTTTGCTATCAAATTAAAGGTCTCACTTAGCAGAGTACAATGCCGCAAACCGGACTTCAAAAGGTGGATTCATTCAGTAGTTATAGCTGTTTGAATTTTAAAACTCTTGAACAATATAATATTAAGTATTGCAAGTAAACACCAATTTTTAAGTACCTGTGATCAAAGTAAGTGTTCAAAATATTCCTCGTGACTATCTTCAAAATGCAGTGGATGGCTTTTACAACCGCCTAGGACATTGCCAGACGATGGGAGGGGAACATTTTGAACATTTACTTTGATCACAGGTACTTAAAAATTGGTGTTTACTTGTAATACTTAATAATTTACATTGTTCGAGAGTTTTAAAATTCAAACCACTATAACTACTGAATGAATCCACCTTTTGAAGTCCGGTTTGCGGCATTGTACTCTGCTAAGTGAGACCTTTAATTTGATAGCAAACTCAACCTATGCTGCTATTTAATAATTTTGTCTGACTCCTTGCGGACCGTCCCCCAAAGGGGTTATCCGGTCGGTTATTGGGCAGATGTGTGCGTTACTATCACCAGTAAGCACGTGTGAACTTTGGTATTTTTTTCTATTGTGGTTTAAATATTAAAAAAGAGGTTCCAGACTTAATTGTCACCCTGTATATAAAGTATACTAAAACAAGTGTTATAATATGACTATATATATATATATATAAATATATATATATATATAATTTCTGGATACAAGAAGTCTAGAGTTATATATATATATATATAATTTCTGGACACAAGAAGTCTAGAGCTATGAATTTCTATCTTGGTTTGGGGTAGATCTGTGAATGCGTACTAAGAAAGGGTTTTGAAAATGTTCCACTCCAAGAGAGTTTTTTTACCTCTAAAGCATATCTCTGGATCCAAGAAGCCTAGAGCTATGAATTTATTAACATGGTTTCTCTGGTAGGTCTGTGGACGCATACTAAGAATGAGTTTTGAAAATTTTCCTCTCCAATGGTGTTTTTTACTCCTAAAGCATATCTCTAGATCCAAGAAGCCTAGTGCATTATTAACATGATTTGGGGTAGGTCTGTGGACGCGTACTAAGAAAGGGTTTTGAAAATGATCCAAGGGTGTTTATTACCCCTAAAACTAATAGCATCATACTTAGTTATTTATGGGTCGATTTTGATAAAAATTGGTGTTGCTGTATTTGGGCATAACTTATTTCCATAACATCACCATTAGGGTTGTGCTAAACAATTATTTTATAAAACTATCTCAACTATCCCCTGGTGAAATTGGGGCTATCAGTTAGTGTTTTATAAAAAACTTATAGGTTTTAATCTGTTCAATAGATCAAAGCTACAAATTTATAATGTGGTTGTAAGTCCTGGATGATGTATGGTGACTTTCGAGTGGACCTTTGAGCTGAAGAGGATAAACTTAGGATACGAAGAAGAACCTTTGCAAGGAATATTTGGTACTGTTTTGAAGAAAACTGGAATTTGGGTAATTAGAAACAACTGAAACAATATGTTGATTAAAAAGTGGTAATGTGATATTTGTCAAGTCTCATAAGTTAGGATATCTAGAAAGAGTTGTCGAGAAAATATAAGAGGAGAAATAACATAAATAAGATGGAAAGAAAGTCAGAGAAGAACTAGAGTGATGGATGTTTGAAGAAGACCTGAGAATGAACAACTGGAGAATGGCTACTTTTGAATTACATGTATGGAAAAATAATTCTCCAGTAAGCAAACTCACTGAGGATTGAAGCACCAATGGAAGGATTTTTTTTAAGAGAGAAGAGTACCTAGTATAGAAGTTTATTATCTTTTACAAAATAATTGGTTGACAGTTTTTAAATTTGCTTGTAGCTTTTCTTGTTGTTTAAAGGCGAGTTTTTTTTCGTTCATCAAAACCTTTTAAAAAAAGGAAGACAATAACACATAGCACTTGAATACTCTAATAGTGTTAGATCGAAAAAGAACAAGAGTTGGTCAAGAGAGACCTGATGGGAAAGTAGGATCTAACCTATGACTACATGAACAAAGGTGTAAATCCAACTGGGACCTTCGGGATTGACAAACTCTTATTCACTATAATTAGTCCTTGAGAGGTCCTTAAGTTTAAAAAACAATATTGAGTTTCGTTTATAAAATTACAATTTTCTACAAATAGGCTCTAACAACATTGATCAAATTTGGCTAAAAGGTAGGCTCTAAAGACGGAAACAAACATTATTGTTAACAATTTCCCAGAAAATGTCGATTCATGAATTATTTGGTTTTGTGGATTAGTGTGTAAGAATATTTTAGCAATGTTTATTGTGTTTACTGTCTCTCTGTCCGTTTTGTTTATACATGTTTTGTGTATTAACTAACTATACACTCTTAAACACTTTCTAAACTTAGCTTTTCAATGTATACTGCTGACAATAGCCTAACGTAATAAAACACGGTTCAGTTAAACAGTAGATTGTTTCTCTCACAGTTTGTTACAAAAGACAAAGACTCAATTCCTTTTTCAATTTTGGTTTGTACCGAATATCATCCCCTCTCTTGAAACTTGAGCTGGCTTTCTCTTCGCTGATTCGTTAAATCATAGTTTCTGTCATTTTATTGGCGGTTTTCAAAATCTGCACGTTGATTTTTGAAAGTGGGACTTCAGCTCATTGGTTGACCTAATTCTGCAAACCGTTGTAAGAGAAACCGGTCTTCAGCGCCTTATTAATAAAATTTAAAAAATGATAAAATAAAAACCTCTAGCTCTCGACAATTCAATAGCGTCAGGGTAGCAAAAGAACAAGAGTTGGTCCATTGAGACCCGATAGAAATGATGAAAGAGAGAGACCTAACCCAATACAATGTGATGTAAAAACAAATTCGTAGATCCAGCTAGGTACCTCGGGATTGCCAAACCCATACTCACTATAATAAGCCCCCGAGGGGTCATAGCCTTTAAAAACACGAAGAAAAGATCAAAAAATAAAGAACCATAGTTCTGCAATACTCTAATAGCATCAATGTCGGAAGGAAAAAGCGTTCCTCAAAAGAGACCTGATAGGAAAGATGAAAGAGAAGGATCTAACTTAAAACGATATGAAAAGATGTACGAGTATATCAAGCTAAGTGCCCTTGGTATTGCCATACTAGTAGGCCTACTCACTATAGTACTAGCTGGGGGGGGGGGGTTAATGCTTTGTAATTTACATGCATGAATTCGTATAGTCTGGAAAAGAAGTATCTTTGGATACAATTAGTGGATGTATCCACTAATTAATTACAAATCAGTGTAAGATTCGATACTATCAACCTAACCTAACCAACCATTTAAAAGAAGCTGTTGAAACAAGTCAGGGAGTTATGCTGAACAGTAACTAAGCAAGATTTTCTTCCAAATAGATTACTACCAAATTCCGTCAGCTTCCAGTAAAAAGCGCCCTCACAACATTTTCAAAAAAAATTATACATAAATATAAACATTCGTATATATTTCTGAATTTAAGTTACATGTATTTTTGAAATTGAGAGAACACGAATCAAAAACGTCTTGGGCTCAGGGTGTTCTACGATGAGCATCATAATATCTACAATCTACATCGTAAATGTGTTTTTATTTTTGATAAGCAGATAACAGGATCCATTTTGCCCCAACTATTATAACTAATATGTGCACATAAATAGTGCAGAGAAAGCTATGCGACGAATCGAAGAGGCAATGTTAAATTTTTAGTTTGGAAATATCGTCTTACGATATATAAAAAAAAATATTTGGATTGATGTTACCTTGTGAGATTATCTATCCCCAAGAACTGATTTTGTTTAAATTTGGTAAGTTGATGTGTTTCTCTCTATTTTGTGTATAGATACACCAAACTTAGAGTTCGGGTTTGTGAGAATCTAATAATGTACCTTGTAAAGAACAAATCGATTGGCGCCATCATGATAACAGTGTAATACAAACAGATCCTCTAAATGTAATGCCCTAAAGTTGGTGTCATAGGCTTTGTAAGAAATGTTCAATTGTATTGGTAGATCAAAGAATCTTACCAGTAGGGTAAATTTATTTAAAACAGTTGTTACACAGGTTTTCTGAACCTCGAAATTATGTATATCACTACTTTTTACAAATCTGCTATACCTTAACAGAGATCATAATGTAGAATAATAAAAGATTTTGTAAAAAGGTAAGTGAACACCGGCCCCTAAGAGCCAAGTATAACTCCTTGTGTTTATGTGAGTGAAAGCTGTGTTAGCTGATCTTTCCATCACAGTATTGAAGTCATTGCGGGGGGAGTTATCATCTTAGCAATGACGTAGATCCCCAATTTCTTCCTAACTTAACTCCAAAATAGTGGACAGATAGGTCACCTTATAGATTTCCTTCACTCAGTTAGGAAACCTCACTGTTGTTGCGAGTAACACAGAAATGTATTTGGAAAGTTATTTCATTATTGAAAAAAAATTCATTTCAGGTAATTTTCATCTTTGCCTATTGCATTCACTCGGTTAGTTTGATATATTTGCTTAATATCATTTTTAAGCTGGGATTTTGTGAGGTTACATTCTCAAACCTATATGAAGCACGTACTGAACAGTTGTTTTAAGAATTCCAAATTCTAACTGCTTCATGCGATAGACTTTTTAGAGATAAGAAATGCACGACTGTCTCAAACCCATGATCTTGAAGTACGACAGACGTAAAATATCGTCTGTGCAAGTGTGTAATGTATTCAAGGTCATCACAACGACAAGTAAATATCATAAACCCTAATGTTTTTAAACAGTTTGTCATTGTCATTAAGAAAATTTGTTAATACTCTATTTAAATTCTACTTTTTCCTTATATTTATTTTGGTTTTTATAAAAACAAAAAATCTGAAACTCTTCAGAAGCTTCTGTTAGGATTTAGGATAAGAAAATATTTTATTAGCAATAAATACTTAAATGTTAGCACCAGTTAAATCTTTTAATATCAGACGTGTAGTAGTTATTGGGAAATTATTGAAAAAGTCTCGCAACTGCTTAGCTAGCAGGTCATTAACATGACATGAATAGTGAAAACTCTATACAAACTGCTAATGAGCTAGAAAGGGAATCAGTGGCATCCGAGACGTCGGCAGGGAACGGGAGATGATACTGGCCAGCAGAACGGACCAGTCCAGAAGATCAGTTTGCGCCCGAGATGTCAGCGGGGACGGGGAGATGCTGCTGGTCAGCAGAGAGACCAGTACAGAAGATCAGTGGCATCCGAGAAGTCGGTGGGGACGAGGAGATGCTGCTGGTCAGCAGAGAGACCAGCCCAGAAGATCAGTGACATCCGAGATATCGGTGGGGACGAGGAGATGCTGCTGGTCAGCAGAGAGACCAGCCCAGAAGATCAGTGACATCCGAGATATCGGTGGGGACGGGGAGATGCTACTGGTCA
Organism: Aphrophora alni; assembly: GCA_963513935.1. Lineage (NCBI taxonomy): Eukaryota > Metazoa > Arthropoda > Insecta > Hemiptera > Aphrophoridae > Aphrophora > Aphrophora alni. The sequence continues at coordinate 58,576,026 of OY740768.1, forward strand.
GCAGAGAGACTAGTCCATAAGATCAGTGGCATCCGAGATATCGGTGGGGACGGCGAGATGCTACTGGTCAGCAGAGAGACTAGTCCATAAGATCAGTGACATCCGAGAAGTCGGCGGGGACGGGGAGGTGCTGCTGGTCAGCAGAGTTACCAGCCTAGAAGATCAGTGGCATCCGAGACTTTGGCAGGGATGAGGAAACCCCGCTGGTCACCAGAGAGACGTGACCCAGGAACGTACTTACGAAAGGGACTCACTGGCAGTTTATAGAAGAGATTCACGGCCTTTGTTGAAAAGGTGAGCGGATACACGAGTTTAGAACAAGAGCTGTTGTTAAATTCAATAATTTGCCATTGCTCTGTATTGAGGATTTAAAGGTCTGACTAAAACAGATTATGTTTTTAATTAATAATCCTATAAAATTACTATTAAAATTAATCCTATAAAATACAATTATTGTATTTTATAGGATTAAATATTTGATAGAGAATATGTCAAGCTGATATAGAGTTATTTATAGACCTAAAGTAATTGTAACAACTATAAGGGAATAAAGAACAAATTAATATTAACAATCTGAACCACAGAATTTGTTATTGATCCATGTTTTTTTACTATCTAACGAACCCATAGAAATTAGGTATAGTAACCATAAAAACCTATTCCTAATACTTCATACATCATTCTATTTAATTATCACTAGAACTTGCTTTAATTATATAACTTAGCTCTAGTCAATAAAAATAACAACAATATAACATAAAACATTTATTATTCACACATCATTTAAATACAAAACACATTTTAATAGTTTAGTAATAGAATAAAACAATACATTAATAATATACTGAAATGTTACAGAGTGATCGAAACTGCATCTTTACTTATGTCGTTATTTCAATTTAAAACTACATATTTACCTCATGTTTTTACCGGGCGTGTTCCTAGCGGCGGTAGCGCAGGAAACTGATCGCAACCGCCGTCGTCCGGGACCCTCCACTACTGAAAAAAAATTAATCAGATATACTGTAATCCAAATAACCATTACGGGTCTACTAATAAAAAAGATATAATAATAATGGAATTTTTATATAATGAATTGAATTTAAAAAATAATTTGAATATGTATATCATGAATTTGAATGTAATTGAATTTTTGTTAAATTATTTATATAACTTTTTTTTTTTATGTAAAAAAATTTTAATGAATATAACTAAATTAATTTTTGTATTGTGAGATAGTTATTGTAATTTGAATTATTAAACGATTTAATTACAATTATTGAACTACAGTAAGTAAATTAAGAATAATAGGGATTAAATCTGTAATAATTGCTTCTTAGAGCATCCAATAGCAGTGGAGTAACTAAAGCGGTAGCGCAGGAAACTTGCACTGAACGCAACCGCCGTCGTTTGGGACCCTCCACTAACTCTTCCCACTAATTGGGGAAAAAAATTAATGACCTACTTTACTGTAATCCAAATAAACATTACGGGTCTACTAATAAAAAAGATATAATAATAATGGAATTTGTATATGCGATTCCACGATATCGACGATGTGCGTTGAAATGACGATGTGCACTGTGTTCTGAAACAAACAAAAACAAAAGAAAAGGTAATTTTTGTTGGAATGAAAAGCATGTGTGTCATTTAAAATTTCATATACAAGTAAAGATGCAGTTTATAAGTGGAGTATGGTCTACATTTTGGAAGCTTTTAAATACAAAAAAATTAATTGTTCATTTTTTTCTAAAGTAATTGACTTAAAAGACTTTATCGACTTGAAATATTACATTTGTTTATTTTTAAAACCATCTTTGATGTTTTATTAAAATAGCAAATTTTGGATCATGATCACTCTGATAACTTCATTATTAATTTTATATTATATTTGGATAACTTCATCAATTTATTTTAATGTAATAATTTGAACGGTGCCCTAATCACAGACACACGCACGCGAGCGAGCACTACGTCGAAAATCAATTAGGCCTAAAGTCTTCATGGTTCACTCTGTTCTCTCAAATTTAGGATGAATACGGAAAGTAGGTAATTCCTTAGAATCCAGATGAACTTCGAGTCCCACAAAAGTTAGGTTAGTTCTTTAATGCTACAAGCTTCTCTGGACAAGTTTCTTCCATGTGTTTCATTCAATTATACTTTATTATTCCGTACAAAATCTGTTTTACAATGTAATACTGTATTTCCAAAGTTCCTTTCATTAAAATATTGTATCATTTCTGCTGTTTCAAGATTGTATTTTAAATTCAGTATTGAATGTTTTCTGTCGTCCATTCTATGTTGGACTGGTTTTGGAAAGTAGCTCGTTGCTTCAAAATCCTTGATGTCGTAAAGTTCCAAAATAGTTAGGTTAAAAGTTTTCAACATTTTGGGCCAAAGCATATTTCTTCATTGGATATCGCGCATTCAGCAAACTAGTTACTGCTATCACGTAAATTACCTGATTTAAAATGTAATAATATGTTTTGAAAGTTACTTTTACCGAGAGATGAAATAAAGTGTGGTGTTTAATTTGCAAATATATTGATTAATAAATATTGTTTCTATGGTTTCATTTTCAAAGAGAACGTATTGTTGCAAAATTAACCATATGATTGTTGGGTAATTGTTTACATTGTAATATCGGAGTTTTATTTTATCGTCTACTACATACCTTACTTCTTAAAAATAAATAATGTTTTCATTGCGGATGTCACTTTTTTTACGGAAAATTTACAATTTACAACTGCCAGGTGTAGTAGGTTATACATAATGGCTAATGATCACATTCACGTCCCATACGTTACTCGAAATTTCAATCTTTATATCTGAGATCACAGATCACCTGATATGCTGTCAATCTTTCATATTAATGACATACTTCAATAAACTTACCAAAGGTTTGGCCAGATATGTAGCCACCTGGCCAAACCTTTCCTGGCATATAATAATATCGCTCTACGTATTATAGTGAGCAAATTATCAGCCCGGTGGTTTTATATAAATATTTAAAGAGCCACCTGTAGTGGCATATAAATAACGATCGATCGCAGTCATAGATGAGTATTCTCTTCGCTCGTGACGGCGTCTTGGCGCTGGCGACACTTCCTGTACATGTGTGAAGAACCTATGCGAAGCGTGGAATCTCATAACTTTAAGAATTTCCATTTCTTTAGAAGTTGCAGATAACATTTGAGAATTTGAATCTAATTTAATGTGTTATAATTTGAAGAACATACAATATTTGATCAAAAAACTGTTTAAAATGGCCGTCATTTTGACATTGTTAATTTGATTTTTCTGAATTTCAACAAATTCGATATAAGCACACCAAACATATTCCTGTTATTCCTGTGACCTCTATCGTTCAAACGACAATGACGACGGATGGACAGCATGTAAAAAACCACTTTTTGTTTTCCTGAGGTTATGAAACGTGAAAAACAGTCAAAAAAACCGAGGTTGATATTTTTGACGATTACCAAACTATACTGTAAGTGTACAAGGAAATCGTCTTGACTTTCTAAAATTAAAAGTCTGGCCATCGTTTTACGGTGATATGGTACATCTCATGACGTCACATATAAGACTGACCTTAGCTTCAATGACAAACAAGTTTACATTAAAAGTAACCGTATCTGTTACGAAAGCTTCCATCACGAACTCACTTACTGTTACCTTAATATATTATCCTTCACTGTTACATCCATAAACAGAGACAAATTTAAATCCTTTCAGCTTATTTTTATTATTTATTTTTCGACAGGCAAGTCTAATCAAAGCTCATATTTGGTAGATCTCTTCAGTTAGTGTGCAAAATGTTCAAATTTCTATTATGTGGGAGCACAAAAATTTACGGTGTTCACCCAACATAGTGGGTTAAATTAATGAGTTAAAATGTTAGCGAATCCTGGTGATTAAATGTAGAATTAACAACAGAACGATTTTGGCGCTTCAAGTTTCAGTTCTTAGAAACTCGTGTTCGAGCACTTAAATCATACTTTTTGCAACCTTACTTTTAATTTTAGAAAGATGTCTGCAACTGTCAATTTTAAATAAAACACCATTTTACAATTCGTACAAATCAGACAGGCGATAATCATTACGATATTAGGCGGCTTTCAACTTAAAGTAGTGTTTTCTTCCTATTTATTATTAGGTAATAGTGACAATTAAAATTAACGTTTTACATAAATAATAATAGTGTAAAATCTTCAAATTTTGTCACGAAATTCACAATAATAGATCATTCTCCTAACCAAAAAATCACTATTTAAAAAACTCAACAATTTTAATAATGTATATTAAGCGTAGGTAGCAGATAATGCCTTCTTACATGTTACCTCAGAATAGGTTATTGGCTGAGTTTGGTGTTCCCAAAAAATCTACCCATTTCAAGGTCTTAAGAAACCGAAATCCATTGTCGGTACGTAAGCATAACGGCTACAAAAATTAAGTTAGGAACATTGACTATAGTG